>CM057138.1:966712-1099712 GCA_029964075.1 Patiria pectinifera | reverse complement strand
CGACTTTGAAAATAGTCCCATTCATAAATAGCAGTTCTCGTTAGGGCTGTCCTGAATATATACATGTACAGAATATTCGAATATTTAAATATTTGATCATTGACTGAATATTCAAATAGCTTTTTGCCGATTTGAATATTCCGGGAAAAAGAGAAAAAAAGTACAAAATGACTGTTATGTCATTTTAAACATAATGTTAGGCGCTTTATTGTCAGATGTCACTTGTTTTGTCGGTGTTAACTTTTTTTGTCAATAGCAGTTCATTGTTCCTATCCTTTTAGCATGTTCAAGCCCATGATGATCAATCCAGCAACCCATAATATCGACACAGCACACACATTTTTCACCGATGTGCTTTGCACGCAGACCGGTACATGCGGCTGGTGAGTGTAAAATTTGATAAGAGAGTTTCAAACATTTGAATATTTGGTCAATCGCAGTTTCAAATAATCAAATACTACATGTAAATTATTCGAAAATGAACAGCCCTAGTTCTCGTGAGATTGCACAATTTCAATCGGTCAAACAGAGGAGATGAATAAAATGTTTAAATAAAAAAAGGTTTACTCTTAGTGAACTGTTGAACACGATAGCTGATAAAAATCAATTGTCAAGATAACCGACAACGACAATCCTGCCCCTTTAAGCTAGCGTTTCCAATTACTATTCAACCATGTCAGACATGTATCCATTCCATCCCCTTAGCACAGCTGTTGGGATGCCTCCCCTAGGTACAAGGAAAAATGTGGTTATGACTTCCTAACATTTCAGCGACAATTGCTAACATTCCCAGTGGAACATACATGTACACTTTAGTTCTGCTGCATTAATTCCAGTCCAGATAGCAGGTATGCACCTCCCTAAATGTGAACATGTCACGATTGTCCCCCACGGCAAGCATGAGTTAATGTTAGCGCATCTAATGTGATGGCATGTGAATGCCTGTTATCGGTGAACAGTGCTACTGTCCGAAATGCGGTGCGGTTGATGGCCTAAATATAGCTTTCCTAGTAAAAAAAAAAAACAGTCTTACATGCAGAACTGTGAAAAAAACTGGTCAAGAGTGGCAGACAAGCGTGGACTCGCTCAGAAGCTGTCATCTCTGTTGACACAGGGAGACACCTTGTATCAGAAAGTGGGACCTGCCCCACGTAATGAAAGGCAAGTCACTGAATATTATCTTCGGCCAGAGTATCTTGACAGGATCTAGGCTGTCCTGCCTCCTCCTGAAAATTACGATGGGAGATAATAACTACCTTGGGACAAGTACCTGTTAATAAATCAACACTTGACGGAGACCTGACTTTTCAAAACTTTATGAAAATTAAACAAAACAGAAAAACTACCGTGTAGGGTACATAGGGCATGACAAATTGACTAGGTGCATTATAAACACTTTTTTAATAAGTTGAACCAAGAAATTGCCTGGAGCAGCATTTGAACCCAGGACCTCTGGATTGCAGTTCCAGTGCTCATTTTTTTAAATGTAAAGCAATTGCAAGAACTTCTGAGAACAAGTTTTAGATCCTCATCTGGCAGAATCCAATACACATGGACATGTAGTCATGGAAAGTGAAGGTTTTAGAGATGCCTTGTTTTCCAATCTGATAAGACCTTACCATACATATATGGATGAAGAAGTTTATTCAAAAATCTGCAATAGCACAATGATATTCTGGAGTAGAATAAATTAAAGGGAAAATACAACATTTGCAAACATCGAAAAATAAAACTACCAAGTTTTTACGAAATACCTTACTAGGATGTTGGTGAATGACAGTCTAAAGCATCCTGTAAAATTATGGCACCTGGTGTCGAGTCATTTTCAAGAAAATGGTATTTTTGTATACATTTCCAACAGTGGTCGGCCAACCACCGTTGGAAAAACCTAACTATTTTTCAACTACTGCTCCCAATTTACACATTTTTTTTTTTCAGTCCACATTTTGTTTGCTATTGGTTACATGTTCATGAACGGGTGCAGGCCAGCTAGACTGGTTCCCTTATCTTACAATTTTCCAACATCTATAATTGATCCATTTTATCTTTAGTGGAGTCAGGGAACCAGACTACATAAACAGTTGTGTTTTTCTTGGTTTTTCAAGCATTTTTGAACACAAAACTTCAAACATGTCAGTTAAACAATATTTGATCTATTATACATGTACTAACCCCTCAAATAGTTAATTTCTGAAAATTACAGCAAAAGCCAATGATGTACATTCCCTTTAAAGTTTCATTCTACTGGTAGTACACTTTAACATTCATGAGACAAAAACGTATTAAACATACCGTAGACCATTATGATTATTTTTGCTTCTCAAAACCATATGAATATATCCTCCATTAAGTATAATCTAAAGCAGCATGAGCAATGCATTCATGTACATCTGCCCATCTTCTTCTAACAGACCTTACTCGAATCAATCGTTGATAAGATAAAGCCTTCCCATAATTCAAACAAAATGTGAGGCAAGTAATTGGGATGTTTTTACTAAAAGGAGGTCATGTGACCTCCGGAAGGTGATGAAACCAACGAGTAAATGGTTGACTAGCAGAACAGGACGGACAATGTAAACAGAGCGGTCAAGTAATGATGTTGCCAGTTTGTTCTCAACACTGACCCAGATAACCAGGTTTATTAATAGATGGTGGTAACAGGGTAGGGAGTTTGCATTGTGAGTTCTTAATGGAGTTGATTCAGCTCACAAATATGACAATGTATTTTAAGTCCTGTCAAAGGATGCCCATATTCCTGCATGGCACCGCATGTCATCACTTTTTGTGCAACCAATTATAGTCAATGACCATAATGCGCATGCATCATTTGGTAACGGAATGGTTCTCGGACTTAACTTCCCTTTGAAAAAAAATCCTCCAGAGCCATGGATGAGAAGAAAAGTGTGAATTTTATTTTATTGATCATCAGGACTTTGTTAAACACAATGTACCGAAAAAAATTCACTTTTGGGTGGAAAAAATAAAAATGTAAAATTCCTCTCTGATTCGAACCTTGATCCTACAGCATCCAGACCACGGAAGTTAGCACAGCACGCTATACAATTGTAGCTAAACCACACTGATGACCACCGTGGAATATAAGCTATTAAGAACTTATTCCAAATCAGGTGACATTCGTTCACGTGTACGTTTCACGTATGCATGCGTATTATGGTCAATGACTTTCCCATGATGCAAAGAAAAATATCTGCACACAGGACTGGCTTTAGAATTTAACAACTGTTGATCTTAGATATTCTTGGTAATGGCTTTGAACACAAATGCCAGACACTATCAATGAGAGCAAAATGTAGCTGGTTTCTGGTCCATGTACTCCAAAACAACTTTATTTCCCAGTACTAAGTAGGCTCAACGAAGTCAGCAATTATTCCTGGATTAATTGTTTATCACAAAGTCGGATTAGGGCTAAAAACAGTCTCCTAGTAAATCAAGTTTTTAATTTCCCCGGACATCAGTGAGTCAAATTGTTGATTCTTAAATGTGAGCCCATCGGGGACTTGTGGTCTGTCTCAAAGATCAATCTTCTGCTGTCAATTAACAACTTCATCTGACCACCTCCGTCCCACTTTTAAAAGAAATCTCTCCAAATTGTCAGTGGCTGGAGGCTGAGCTCTCTCTGCTAAATTTCTGCTAAATTAAATCTCTGGAAATCTCTACTAAATTAAAGCCCTCAGTTCTCACTTTCGTATTGATGAAATTTGCCAAATACAAAAATAGACGCTCATATATCCATTTCACCAATTTGCTTGTCCACCCCCAGCTGTGGAAATCTACACTAAATCTGTCAACATCAATTTGTTGTTTCCTTTCAGAAAAAAAAATATGGTCCCTTTTGCAATTTTCTGTGACGTCCCCCAGCCAGCCTGATTTTTACCAAAAGGTTGATTACTTATTGTCTGTGGCCCTGCTTTTCATTTTAAAAGTCAGATGTTGACTCGTATCTTGCTTTTTCAGCCGCTTGTACATGTAGATCCTAAAAAAGGATATATTTTTTGTCCAGAGTATCTATTATTGTTTTTGCCACAGTGAAACCATCCTGAATTAAATTATAACTACGTCGACATAAATATTTGTCTGGTTTCAGGAGAAAGGAAAACATGATAAAGTCAAGGTTTAAGTAAAATGGAAATGATCAAATCAACAAATCTGATTGGATATGGCTGCCCTATACATACCCATTGCATTTTTAAAAGGTCAATTAACCCTCCTGCTGTCTGAACAGTCACAGACAGTCAAAAAAGCAATCTACTTCCCCTGCCATGCCTTTTACACAGTCTAGTCACCAGTCAGATCATATTTCAAGCAATGCACCATGACTAGTCAAATTCAGTCACCAGGCAAAAGCTGGCAAGTGGTAGGCACAGCTGGCTTATCAATCACCTACAGTCAAAGCATGGCTTTCAGAAACAGTCACAGCCAGTCAATCCTGCTTTATGTCTGGTAGGCTGATAGCTCTTAAGTGTTAAAAACAGTCACTTGACTGATTTTGACTGAAAGGACAACTGTGCACATAATGTATGTTTGCATAGGAGGGTTTTAATCAATGTATTTAAGATGACCCACAATTAATCTTTGTATAGTATCGCAGTTCCGCAAATTCTCCAAAGATTCCAATCATTCAACGTACTCATTTGCAATCGTAAAAATGTTTAAAACTGGGATTTATCTGCCTGCCTGTTTTCTCTCTGTCAGAGAGGGCACCCATGCAAACATTCCAAAATCCCAAACATTTTTTTGCCCTTATTTTCATCCATTACCCCTCATTAAGATGTTTGTGGCAGCGAAGTCAAGCGTTTAATGGCCGTTATCAATTTAACAGCCAGCTAGCTGGTTCCCGGTGGCAGGGCGCCGATGACAGGGCATTTGCAGTCTAATTGGCGTGGTTTTTAGCAAACGAGGTGTCAGGAATAAGGTTTTTCACTTCTTCAATCACTTCAGAATGCTGAGACATGTTTAAATCTGTACAATCTAATGATAGATTGGTCCATGTTCTCCCGTGCTGTTGAAAGTTGGGTTGATGATGTCATTTGTTAAATGAGGGTAGGGGGTAATGTTAGGTTAGTGACAGGGTATTCAATTTGTACAACGTTTGCTTTTGCTGTAATTTTTACAAATAGATGGATTTGGGGTTGTTACGCTGACCTGTTAAAGTTTATACAATGTACATGCTAATAACCGAGAAAAAAGTTGTTAGTCTGGTTGCCTGACCCTACTTCAGACAAAATGGAGCAATTTATTGATGTCGGGGAATTGTCAGGTCGGGAACCAGACTAGCTGGCTTGCACCCATTCACAGATGTGTAACCGATTGCGGTTTAAAATGTGGACCAGCTTCATTTGGTATATTGGTGCAATAGTTGAACAAATTCAGTTTGTTTTTTTCCAATGATGGTCGGCTGACCATCGTTGGAAATTAATAAAAAATTCGACTTTTCTTGAAAATGACAGCAGACAAGGCCAGGTGCCATGATTTCACAGGATGCTTGAGACTATTCACTTATAATCAAGAACGCTACCGGTATTTCATAATAGTTGTTTTGTGATGTTTGCAAATGTTGTACCAGTATATTACGGTACATAGACCTTTAAAGTGGGCCTACCTACCTACACGTACATTACTAAATGTTTTTACTCCTTGATTGAAAGTGAATTTTTGCTTGAGTCTTCTGAATGCCTGAATTAAGATAATCTTTTATGAAATGTATGATAACAAATAGGACAACACAGTTTTCAATGGGGGGGGGGGTGTTTGACAATTTCCTTGTTATTGGGAAGGGGGGGGGGAGATGTTGGAAAAATGAAAAATGCATAAAAAGTAATAATTGTTGACATCAATATTTGAAACTTGTTCTGAAGAAAACTTGAAACCGCTCTTGAGAAATATGAAAATGGATGCTTGGCATTTGAGTGAACTTGAAAATGCCACATTTGTTGGTCAGGTTGCAATTAATGTCCCATCTTGTTTGCTCCGACGAACAGTTAATTATATTGACAGTCGTGCATCATGTGTAATTGATTTCAATGTTTTCATTGCAAATAGTGAGCCCTAGTACCAGGCACACATGGGGCAGCAGCGTGCTTCCAACACGTTCTTTGTATTTTCTTGTGCGTCATTCGTTCTCATGATAAATTTCCACCTGTCTCGATCAGGTACGTACATGTATATCAAATCATAGTTGTGGAGAAAGTTGGCCTTAATCCTAATCTTGCTCTTACTGCTACTTAGTCACAAACATGTAGCAAATTCTGAAAAAAATAATTGGTATCCACGTTTAAAATCAATGCTTGACCTAGTTCTAGTGTAGGAAATTAATTGGACGGCCTTTGAATTAATCGCGTGTCTACACTAGATTAACCTGAATAGGCTAGTGGCCTGTGATGAGAACAGATATTCATTTGGAGTTAGTCTGGTGTGATCATTAAGAGAATTCCATGAGCAGACGCATAATAGACCAGACACATGTGGTCGTGCTGGGAATTCCTGCTTGGAGGCTTGTGAACATGACCACGGGCTCATCAGTAAATGACCCATTAACTAATATAGCTCTTCCCCCACCAATTCAAGTCATCAAGACCTGTTTGTCTAAGGGAGAGTCATGAGTTGACACTGCTAGGGGTAGGCATCGGAACCACTGATGCCAGGTACCGCCGGTTCCAGGCTATGGAATTGCGTACCTATTACTTAGTTACTTCTCAGACATTGAAAAAGCAAGGTTTTGAATGCCATTTTCAAAATGAAAACCAGGCTACATTGCATACCAGAACAGATTTCTCGTTATTAACGTGCTACAGATGACGCTCGCCAAAGTTTCATTTACGCTGTAAAAGCCCTTCAGACATCTTCCAGGATTTGTATTTTAGGGTTGAGTTTCTTTTACGGTACCCGTGGATTATGTCAATATGGTAACCGGTTCCCATACTACCCGTTAATGCACAATACTAGAAACTGCAATCATCCCATATGAGCCCAACTGTTGTACCTTATGTTTTGTCATTTCCCCTCTTGGTTTTGTGTGCAGCTAGCACTTGTCAGATCAGCTGTTACCTTGACAGCTACCCATTAGAATCACAGCATACCATTAGCCGTTCTCTCTTGGCCTAGTTACCGGTATTTGTAATCGATGATGAAGATTCCCATTTTTGTTCAGATTCTTGTTTTGTGAAAAGGTATTCTGTGATTAATTCAAGTACTTACCGGTACTACCTGTTGGTAAGATAAAACCCGTAATGTAATGTGCAGCACATCAATACAGTGTGTCCCAAAACAAATGTCCCTCTGATAGACTGCTAAATTAATTCCAAAATCAAGTATTATTCTCAATTTAGTGTTCAGATTAAGAAAGCCCATTTAATTTTGTAACTTCTGTGAAAATTTCATTGGCCTCGCTTCATTGGTTTTGAATACACAGTCCATTATGTAACAGCAGTGCTTTTCAGCCCATTCCAAGTTTGCAGGTGGAAGGATATGCAGGAGGACAATAAAGGTTTACAAGCTGGACATTGAAGAACAAACCATAAGTGGAACACACCCTGTGAAAGCACACACGACCAGTGGAACTGAACTTTGATTAGTTTTCATTTAAAAAAAGTAAATGAACTTGCCTTTAGTTACTTAATAACAAAAACAAGAACACAGTTGTTGAAATAAAAGTGAAGCATGGAATAAGGTATGGTATGTCTGTAGCGTGCATTTCTTTTTATCAAACTTGGAATGGGCCGGAAAGCACTGCTGTTACATAAAAGCCTGTGTATTCAAAACCAATGAAGCGAGACCTTTGAAATTTTCACAGGAACTACAAAATTAAGTGGGCTTTCTAAATATGTAAACTTAATTGAGTATAAAACTTGGTTTTGGTAATTATTCTGTGGTCTATGAGAGGGACATTTTTTTGGGGACACGCTGTACAGTGAAAGAACCACATACATGAACAGTTTTTAAATTCATAACATTTGTAATCCTCAAAATTATTTATTGATTTGTACTTCCAAGAATTAGTGATTTGGAATTATAAAGAAAACCAGTAACACCAGCTGCCAGCGAGAGATGCTAGCTCAGCATCATCTTTACACAACATGGGAACAATCAACTGATAATCCAAGAATTTTTTAATTTTGGGGCTATTTTGTGAAGGAATTGAAAACCAGTTGGGCTAAGATCTGGATGCAAACAGGCTCATTGATGCATGCGCACAAACCCGTGCATGTACGCACACAAATCGATCACTCTGGCCTCGTGGAAACACACCTCTTCATTAAGCTTGGACCCACCGTACCGTGCAGCGGGCAGGAAATTAAACCCTCCCCTAGCAACGATCGTGTTGCTTTGGTATTTCCTGCGATGCTCCCTCGAATCTTCGGTTTGACCAGCGATGCTGCGGCGACTTTTTGAAGAATGTCACCAAAGTAAGTGCCAGATTTGTCAAGTGCAAACTGCGCAAACAGCAATTGCCGCATTGACCCAATGATTCTTTCGCTTGTCTCTCTCTTTGCTGATGAAGCCCGACGTGTTTTTGGTCTTTTAAGAAGTGCATCGAGTACCGAGGCAGTTTGCGTAAAATGCGTTTGAAGAGCGCCGCATTGTGCTGTGTCATGTCGTAAACACAGCACTTTGTAGCAGTTTACCCGCAAAGTCAACTTCTGTGTTTGACAGCAGTGAGTGCCCCTATGGGAATCACATTGATTTATAACATTCAGGGTTTTCCATCTATCATTAATACTTGAAGTGGAGTACATGTTAAGAATTCATTGCTCTGCAAACAAGAAAATTAGTTCAAAGTTCTCTTTCTGTTTATCCAGCCGTGCCTTACTGTAAGATAAAGGAAAAATAGAGACAGGAAGGCCTTGCAATAAGTAATAAATGCAGCAGTTGCAGACATCTTGACCTAAATTAAATATTGGTCTTGAAGATGAAAGTGTAGTGTGGGAGTGTGGCCCAGTGGTTAGAGTTTGTAACTCATGATCGGAGGGTCAGCGAAACTCATTTCGGCTGCTGGTCATATGTTGTGTCCTTGGGCAAGCCACTTCACTTGCCTCTCTCCACCCAGGAGTATAAATGGGTACCGGCATTAGCTGGGGAGTAACCTGCGATGGACTGGTATCCCATCCAGGGGGAATAGAAATATTCTCAGTTGTTTCATGTTACTGAATCCGAAGATGAATGCTGATGAATGCTGCATCTTGGCTCATGACAGACTTTGCTTTTTTTACTTGAAGATGAAAAAGTGATGTTTTTCAATCGGTGTCATTTTTAACCTGTAAAGTCAAAATGCTGCAACCATTTGGCACAAGAAAATCATCATGCAAGTTTTATAAATACAAATACAGGAGTCTGTTCATGTCACATGACGGGAAGTGACCAATCGCTGCCGTCTGCCTTGACGTTAGACTTGATGACAAGTCGTTAGATAGTCGTATTTTGTCTGTGAACTCCAGTCGAACTCCATCGGCGCGGCTGATATAAGACTAGTATGTAATCGGCTGGGTTGCGACATATCTAACGACTTGACGGATACGTTCTCGGAACGATATATATGCGTGCAGCGCAATACATATGCAGTGAATCTATGCGGTGAGATCCAATGGCGCACAGCAATGCAAATGAGGACTCGTTCATTCCGTTACATGGGGAGTTCTTCTCAATACGTCGGGACATGTCTGCAGATCAGGCGACCTTTTAACGGCCAAATCCCTCAGCTTGGTCAATTTTGTATAGAAATAAAATGTATCATTGTGATATACTTGATTTATTTGAGTCGTGTATGCCCTATAATGAATTTTGAAATGTTACACAACACAAAGCACAAACCCTCGAAGTAATAAAAAAGACCTTCTGCAGCGGCCTAGAATACGCGCTGGAATCTGAACCAATCAGATTGCTCGCATAGAATTCGCTAGCGATTCAAAATACTCCCATATGCTGTGTACAAAATTGAAAATATTTTCGCCAAGTCGGTTATTGAACATCAATAGTCAGCATCATTTGGTCTGGGAACCAGGCTACGCCACTGATCTCTACACTAACGTGATGTAGATCAGTGGGCTACGCGCTTTGCAGTGATATTTTGCGTGCGTGGAACCAGTAACCGATACCGTACGTACGTGAAGAATTAATAACCGACTTGGCACCAAGTGTACCTTGACATACGCATGCCACCAGATTCTCATTTTCAGTCAAATTACCAAATGCTAAAAACAGAATAAATGAAATAAAAGTACCTGTACTTCACCTGATTCTGGAGAAGTTTCTACTAATGTTAGCAATCAGTTAATCTCAACTGCACAAAGTAAATCCATCTTCTTACATCATTGTTGTACTATCCACTCTTTGTGGAGAGAGGAAAGATCCAGGAGTGCCGAGCAGTCAGACTGTATTCCCTTCACTCAGTTTCTGCTAACATAACAGTGCGTCCCCTAGATCTTACTGGATGGCAAAGTAAAGTGCCCACACCATTTATCTTCCTTGTGTGATATACGAGCAGTGTTGCATCCCCGCAACATCCAAATGGATCATCTCAACCGAGACAGGCAGATTGAGTGCTGAACTGCTGTGGAACATTCCAATGGTTTTGAGGGAATTTTTTTGGGACTTCTGTTAATGAGATGGGACAATGATAGTAAAGTCACAATTTGACATGTTTGAGATTCATCTTTTGGTTAACGATAAAACAGTGAATGGGCGCTCCATTCCCAGAATGATGTGCGTGTGTCGAGGTTTCCTGTAACCTTACAGTGTTGTGGAGCAGTAGCTGTGTGAGATGTCGGTTATGGTTTGTCAAACGATTCACATCCCATGTCAGCTCATGATCCTGTCCAACAGACCATAAAAATGGTGATTAATCACTGTTAAGGCAGGGTTGTCAAGTGAAACATGGAATAATGTTGAAGGGTTTCTTTGACATTTTTATGGTTGTCCAGCCATGTTTGTGAGAGATGTCATGTCAGACAGTTTTGGAGCTTGCAACATTTGATCTATGCTGATTGATTGCTTTACTGCATAGCCAACTGATGCAACATAGTACATGTTCAATTCCTGCTTTCGTTCATTTTCTTTTAAGACAAAAGACACATCCTTCAAGTGCGTGCATGTGTTCTTGTATCTTATAACTCCCACACCTCAACAACCCTAAGTTGAACCCCCAGTACATGTTTACAGCGCTGTACACTAATTCTGCAAGCAAGTGTAACATGCCTGACCTTTCATGGCAAGATCAAAGCGGGATTTTCTACAAGAATCTTGTGTAATCTGATACCGAAGTGGGATTTTCTTCAGAATTTCTTTTACACTGGTTCCAAAATGAACAGAAAACATTTGCCATATATAATGGTACACGTGTTAAATGGCATCAAGAAATGTCAATTTCACTATTAAAAAAATAAAAAAAAATTTACAAGGAGAATTGTACAATTTTTGGCGAAAGTGAGAGATGTTCATTCTTATTAAAGTTTGTGCGCACATTAATCTAACCCTCCCTCTCTGGCTGGCAATTTCAACAAGGCCAGCCCAGCAGTCAAAATAAATCAGGGGACTGTTTTTAATAGTTGAGTGCTCCCTGCCTTCATAAAGCAGGATTGACTGGCTGCGATTGTTATGAAACCTGATATAGCTATGCTTTGACTGTAGGAGATTGATCAGCCAGCTGTGCCTACCAGTCGCCTGCTTTTGTCTGTTGATGGAATTGGACTTGTTATTGTGTCTATTGGAATATGATCTCAAGGGCGGATCCAGAACACAATTTTTGGGGGGGCCAAAAAAAATTTTGGTTTCTAGATGCTCTGTGGTGCGATCTGAGGCAATTTCTGACCACTTTAACCAATGTTTTTTTGAGGAAAAGATGTTGGTGCACTCATTGCCTGCCTTTTTTGCGATGTCACATATAAAAAAAAAAAATGGTTTCGTTTTTGGGGGGGGGGGGCCATGGCCCCCTTTGGCCCCCCCCCTGGATCCGCCCTTGTGTGATCTGACTGTTGGTGACTAGCCTGTGTAAAAGGCACAGGGGACAAGATTTACTTTTGATTGTCTGTGACTGATAAAACAAAAACAGGGTTGAAGGTTTGACGATGATGTATGCTGATTCAGTTTGTGTATGCATTTTTGTCAGACTCTTCTCTTTGATTTGTAGACAATTTCCTGCCCGTCCCATTATCCTTTGTTTTGTGCCCTCACTGTAAACCCACACAGATTGTCCTTAACCACTGAACTCACAATTTAATAACTTCCAGAAATAATTAATCACTCGTGCAAAAGGGTAATTGCAGAAAACGTCAATACGGATGATTGAGCTGCTGCATATTTTTAGCTTCTCCCGACGTAGAATCAATTCCTTAATATTTGTCCAAAGAGGGTGTTTATTTTTTCAAGTCCGTTGTATAGATTTTGGAGTGGTATCGTCAGCGTTTGTTAAAACAGGGAGAATTGATCGCATTTATGATCACATTTATATTTAGGACCGATCTTTGTTCAGTGTTTATACGCTGTCTGGGGTGACTTTGCTAAGGCAGGGAGTAATATTGCATTTTTCACAGTGTGAAAATTAATTTTTTCGTGGGCTCTTTTACGGATAGAGCCACTCGATTCATTGAACAAAGCGGTCTAAACTCGGTAGGATTGAAGATTGATTTTCCACAAACACAAAATTCAAGTGGAATTTCTGGCCAATAACTCAAGTGATAGAAATGTCATGTTTATCCAGCATTTTGTAAAGTTGTACATGTCAGTGTCCTCCTGAATGAAGGGTTAAATTCCTCCCAGATTTCTTCGGGCTTCATTACTGAAGTTTTTGTGACAGCTTTTTTTTTTTATAAATATTTTGTAGAATTTTGTGATTACAGAACTCAGTGCATATATTAAACACGATTCTGTCTCGGTAGGATAATATATCTTGACTTCAAAAGGTTTAAAAGTTACTCAAGAAGTTTGAGGATTGACATACTGCCCCGTGAAGATTAACGTGTGAAAATTTGACATAATTCCCTAAAACTGAGAAATATTGCAAGTCAGGGGAGATGATCTACATGTACGTGTACATTTGTCGTAATTGTTCACACTTCGTTGGTAGACTAAACAGCGCCCCCTAGTTATGGAGTCCATCGTTGAAAATCGTTTACTAAGACTACTCAGTGAATGCCCATTCTGTTTGCATGGTTTTTGTTGTCTCATTACAGAATTCACCGGCCGAGCAGGTCATTCTTGCCGACATCACCCGGACGTTCACAGCTCATGAAAAGTTTCAGAATGAGAGCGAAGGAGGTCAGGATGCTATGTACAAAATTAGTAAGGTCAGTACAAACTGTTAGAAAAATATTTATAAAGTTTTTATTACATTTTTAAAAGTTTTTATAAATTTTTGGCAGTGCTGTTAATAAAGTCCTGTAGAATCAGTTGCAGATATCCGAAGAAACTGACCCAAAATTGTGTAATATTTACTCATCCATAGTTTCGTATTGCCCATCAAAACTCACAAAATAGAGTCGTCCTTTCTAATGGGGCTACTGCAAACTTGACTTGGATGACTAACTTCTTCGTGCCAACCTTAAAATCTCACCATTAGTAGTAGAGAACATCTTGTGAAATTGTCTGGTCTCACAGTCATAGAGAAGAATATTGAATACCAGGTTTCATTTTAGACTTTTTCGAGACAGCAATAATATAACTGTTGATAAAATTGACTTGTGGGTGAAAGGCCTAAAAACAAATCAAAGTGTTTGTCACGGGCGGTACCTGCAGGAATTTCCGACAGTGTCAAAATGCCTGTGGATGGAGAGACATTGTCGGTCCCATTTTATACTTCACGCTTGACCTGTTTCTATTTAGGATTTTCAAATTGGGAATGATTACCGGCGCATTTTAAATTCATGGGAATGTGCGGTGACGCTTGGGAATATGGGCTGTTGGAATGGGGTGGGTACGTGTTTGGACTTTAACACGCGCTCGTTAAAATTAGCGTAGCAATCACTCGCCGAAAGTCCAGTGTAATGGGCGTCAGTTGGACAACCCATATGCACAGAGTAGAGAGGTCAGTTAGAGTTTGATTGGAATTGTGGTGATGTTACTTTTGGGTATTGGAATGTCGTCATTGTAGGTTTTCCTGGATGCCCAACAAATTGACAGTTGTTGAATGATGAAGGGGTCATTTTTTTTGCATTTGTTACAAAAGTACTGTCCCAGTAGCTGAATTTGTAGGGAAATTTTAGTTGTTTTTTTTGTGTGTGTGAATTATTGTGTCGGAAGACATTGCATACTAAAAAATGTTTGATGAAGCACTTGTTATAGAAAAAATTGAGCCAGGAATTCTGCAATATCTGGCATGAGTATATCACGCATTTTAACATGTTTAAGGGATAAAACTTGAAAACTAAAAGTTATCCTTGTCAAACTGATATATTTTTTTCATTTATTTATCTACAAATTTGAAGTTACCGAACCCGACATTACAATGCAAACTTAATAACTGGATGCAGTCAAAGTTTTAAAATGTGACACTCAACATGTGCGTGACCAATTCTAATGTGTAATTCTGTCATTAGCTGTGTTTTGCTACAAATTCGGTTCTGAAATCTGTCCAACCTTTCTGCAATTCCAGTTTTTTTATATAAGAAATCAAGTTTTATGAAACATCTTCGGGAAGAAGTTAGCGATAGTTTTGCATTCTAACCTTTCATTCAGAAATCGCTATCGGCGGTTAACCTCACAATTTGGATCTGAAGAACAGCTAACGTAGTTACAACAGCACTCCAAGGAATTGCACTTAAACAAATATTCATAGCTTCTCAAATCTGATGTAATTTGGTGATAGCTGTTCCACTGGTTTATATTTAATAACGTCATCGGAGGATGCGGAACACAAGGATCAGATTATTCAGAATGCACCAGAAATCTGTCATATTTTTCCAGGAGTGCCCTGACATTTGTCTTGGGCTGGCTCGGAAAAAAAATGAGAAACGAAATCAACAGATAAGAAATCGCTGCGGTTTGTTTCTCAACAAAACTGACGACTGAAGCCACTTGAGAAACTGACTAGTGATTGATGTCTGTTTACCTGAAAGTGACCAGTGGATTTGAACTCTGACCTGACGTTATAATGGAGGTCATTCTTAAGTAGGTAAAAGGCCGATAAGTGTGAAACCTAGTGTGGGAAACTTGGTTTTGTTTTAAATTTGATTGATATGCAAGTTCCGGTTATGTGATGCAAATTTTGTGTGTCTTTGTGGTTTGTAATATAAAACCAAAAACATTTACCAGCACATTTTTTAAACTCCCACATCTCTTGCAAGGCTGTTTTTTTCTGATGTGCCTTTGGTAATTGTTTGTACTCCAAGTAAGGTTTTGTCCATTTATTAGGTCTTAAATATGTATTGCGATAACCAGCTCAAGGGAACATGAGGTGTTAAATTCAGGGATGTAGTCGAATCCATCACAAGTCCAGTCACAAGAAACAGTGGATGAACAAAAACGAAGGAATGTCTCAGTCATAGCTCATTTGAATAGCTTGTGAGTTGAATTGGGACTGGAGGACTTGTGATGGCTTTGCAGGGACTTGTGATGATATTGAAGACATCCCTGTTGTGAATGTAATTCCATTTGCTGTCATTTCAGGCTTATTCGGTGTACGATTCTGAAGTCGGCTACTGCCAAGGGTTGTCCTTTCTTGCCGCCGTTCTCTGGTTACATGTAAGTTGGTCCTCATCTTCATCCACTGCCCACTCTTTGCAGCATTCCGCCTCTCTGAGTTAAGCACACGTTCTTGGTCTGACAACGTGTGAACGAATGTGCCAAGGTGTGCTTGAGGACACATGGAAATGCTTCCTTGAGCGCAGGCCTGACAAATTGACTTAAGACGAGTTTAAAATTGATTGATATGAGACAAATTTGATCTCTGGATGCTGTCGTTCAGCAGTAGCTGAGACAAATTCAATCTGCATTGACGAATATTCTTGAACACATAGTTAAATAGGTTAACCAAACTTTCAAATTCGATGATAAATAACTAAATTAATTTTGCTAAAAGCAATGAAATTCCTCGCGGACAAATTTTGAATGTTAAAATTGGTGAATTGGAATGAAATATGTTTTAAAATAGCAGGGAAAACATATTTCATTGATTGATTACTAACAAGGTGCGAAGTTTTCCAGTTGCCCATCCAGGCATGTATGAAGAGGGCAATATCACAGAAATGCACTTAGCGCAGAAAATATTTGCTTAGTAGAATCAGTTAAAGCAGTTAACATTTTGTTGTTGGGACTTTGCAGATGCCGGAGGAGCAAGCCTTCGCCGTGCTGACTAAGACCATGTATGACTACCATCTCAGAGATCTCTTCATGAACAGCTTCGTGGAGTTACACGTCAAGTTCTATCAGCTGGAACGGCTGATGGAGGTCAGGGGTCAATTAGAAAGCCATTCACATTATGTGGCTGTGGCTTGCAATCACTCACGTGCCTATGGAAGCCGCTGAAGTCGCTTCCCATAGACACATATGTTACTGCTGGTCATAGCCATCTAAATTGTAATTCGGATGCGGCTTAAGCTGCCATTGATTTGAGAATCCTGCCTTACCAGCAAATCATCATGCGAAACGTTGACAAGAATTATGAATAAAGGTTACAGTTTTTTAAGTTGATAGATGATTGACTCAGAGGTCTGAAGTAAAAAAGCATTTTCTCAGTTGTTAGAGCACCGAGATTGTAGGGTTTGGGTCTCGGGTTCACAGTCACATCTAGTCAAGCTTTTCTCAACTGTAATTTCAAGGAATATGGTATGTTTTTTGTCAGTTAGTAATCTGAAGATTCTCCTTTCACAATTCCAAATGAAGTGAAGTATTAAAACCCTCCTCTCTGGCTGGCAATTTCAACAAGGCCAGCCCAGCAGCCAAAATAAATCAAGTGACTGTTTTTAACAGTTGAGTGCTCCCTGCCTTCATAAAGCAGGATTGACTGGCTGTGATTGTTATGAAACTTGACACAGCTATGCTTTGACTGTAGGTGATTGATAACCAGCTGTGCCTATCAGTCACCTGCTTTTGTCTGTTGATAGAATTTGACTGTCACAGTGTCTGCAAGAAATATGATCTGACTGTTGGTGACTAGCCTGTGGGCATTGCAGGGAAACAGATCAAATTTTTGACTGTCTGTGACTGATCAAACAAAAGAAGGGTAAAAGAGATTAAATCTTGCATAGTTTCTATGATTCTTCGAGTCTTTTCATGATTGGATGAGGAATCAATTGATTATTTTGTATCTTGTTGCAGGATAACATTCCGGACCTGTTTTCCCACTTTGTACATATCGGTATTGAGGCTCACATGTACGCATCCCAGTGGTTCCTGACGCTATACACGGCACGCTTCCCACTCTACACAGTGTTCCATATCATGGATCTCTTCCTGATGGAGGTAAGATGGCACAAACAAACATACAAACAAACAAACAGTCAGTCGGATGGACAAACAGGCAAACCTCTGCTTTGTCTCCGACGTTGCCTTCGGACTGCAGCTTTCTGGTCCCAAACTTGACAAACTTATGTTTAATTTTCTTTCATTCATTGCTGCCTTAAATGCTTGATACAGGCATGCAACATTTCCTCGGATCAGCTGATTTCCTCTTTTTTTACCTCCCATGTGTGCCATTGAAAATAGAAAAACACTGTACAAAGTCTGGGAAAAATTTGAATTTTCTCTTTTTTTGTGATTTCCCAGTTGCATGCCTGTTGATAAGAATAGTACGTTTGTCATTAATGTGGAGCCAGAAATGTATCCAATACTGGGAACAATACCAACGTTTGGAAAATGGCAATTTTTAAGTGGTCCTTAAAGTGGAGCGATTTTTGACCATTTAATAGCCTCATGACTTGCTTTGCTTTTTAACCCAATAACACTTGTACTACATTGTATTACATTGTGTTTATTTACTGAAGAATCAATAAAACCATATTGAGTGCTCAGAGGGTTTCGGGTGTTACATTGACTAAAAGGTGAAACAGTCATACTCAACTTGTAACATCCAGTTTACTTGTATTAACAAAATAATTTAGTCTGATTTCCTAACTCAGTTTTCAACACATTTTAAATGATTTTTACAGTGTGCCAATGTCAAAGCAAACAAATGTTAGCGCGGAATAAAAAAAATCTCCATTTTACTGACAATTGTATTTACATGTAGTTGTTGGCTAGAGAGCAGTCCTGCCAGAACTCGGTTGTGTACCATCTGTCTTGTGTATTGCAAATACTAGCAGTAGCACATTTGATGTCATTCACCGGAAACTCTCAGGGGAAATATTTCACTATAGAAACGGCCGAGACTCTGGTGTAGCGTTACTTACTTGAAGGCGATTGAGAGGAAACACAATACAGAAGAATACGGATGATGTTGAAACAGATTCATCTTGGGCTTTTTTCGGTGTCGAATGATTCCAATTTTTTGTTTGGCTAGGCTTTAATTGGATTTTCTGGATTGGAAAATTTTGCAGCCATAACTGGGTCGTGGAGGAGATGAATTGGACCTTGAAGGAAGATTTTTCATCCCGCCCCCCCCCCCCTTCAAAAAAAGGGGGGAAAAACAAGAAAAGGGGTTGACCGCTTTTATTTGCGTGCCTATTCCAAGATGAATGACACTATCATGATATCACTAACCCACATGTTGTTCATGATGAGGATGACCCAAGCTGAATATCACGTCGTCTTAGCTCAACTAGATTCTCTCCAGTTAATATGATTACACTCCCAGGCAAGCCTCACACAATGGCTGCCGGCTTTATCGAATTAACCGCCCCAAACCTGCCGCCGGCCAAAACACGATAAGTGAATTACCAAACACAGTCCATTCTTGGTTTTCACTTGATTCAACAAATGCCTGGAACTGAGTTTAAAGGATTTCAATCAGGAGAGCAAAATTGGTCAAACCCTGGCATGCCGGAAGGCAAGTGATGAAAAGTGCAGTATCAGTGACGTGTGCAAAGTAAATAAAGAATCTTTTAGTTATTTTAGTAAAATAACTAAGTGAATTTATCAGAATCCAAGATGATCATCCTTAACCCTGTTTTGACAAGCTTGGGACAGATTGGTTTTCTGTTAGAGTTTAGAATTGTTATGCCCATCCATTTATTTTTTTAATCTGTTGTACTTTCCATTCATCTCTTACTTTTGTGTTGTTTTTAACAGGGAATGCCCATCGTATTCAACATAGCCATTGCTCTCCTCAAGGTAAGATTTTAGAAGAACCTTCAAAACGTTCTTGTACTTTTTCCCCTTAAAAAAATCTTGGTTGTTAGTGAAGTTTTAATAATAAAAAAAAAAACAATCTGCGTCATCCGCTGAAATTTTAAATGAGGAGTTGGTAATTGTTTTTCATAAAAATAAATAATTTTTTTAAGTGTGATATCTCATGAATTGAGAAGAAATTTAAAGTTTTCTTTTTTTAGGGGAAGCAAACTTGCATGTCAGATAATACATTTCAAAGTGATATTTGCCACTCAGTTTTTTTCCGGAACCACAAAGAACGTTTATTTTCCAAGCACTGTTGTCCATTTTTCTCTAATCCAATTCACGCTGGCCATTGTAGTAGAGGAAATACGTGCCTTCCTGTACGGTGTATAAATACACCTATGAGTAAGTCTCAAGTGATTTCATTAAGACCAAAATCTCTCAAGGATAGGGGGACCCACTATGTAACAGTGAAACTTGTGAGAAGGTGGTGTTCTTCAAGCAACAAGAAAATTTGTACTCTGTTGGATAAATTCTGCAGTAAATGATCCCTTTGCTTTTAGTACATGGTGAGTCGATAAAGTATTCTATTTTTTGATGAATGTTTTGTTTGAAATGTGTGGTCTAAATCATGGTTACAAGTGTTGCTTCATGTTGTACTTTTATATTGATTGCTGATCCTTTTCAATCTTGATTTCTGTGTACATGCATGTAACAGTAAAATGGTCTTCATTTATTGGTTCAACGTTCACAATTTTCACTTGAGCATGTGCAATACTTCCAAGGGGTCGGTATTGCAGACAGTCCTAAATTCACACTACACAAGCACTGCGTTCACACCATATAAGGAGATTTGTTAGTACTACTCGCGAGAGGCACATACCATAACATTTCTAATTTTTGACTTGTTTGGACTTTTTGAAGAAAAGGTATTTATGAATGGGAATATATATGTGCTTAGCCAGTTTAAACAAATATGTTTAACAGTGGCTTGGGGCCTGAAGTTTAGAAATATTGGGTTAAGTATTTTTTTGAATCAATGATGTTGTTGGTTTTTCCCCCTAGGCAGCTAAGAAGGAACTCCTTGGCCAAGACTTTGAGGGTGTCTTGAAGTATTTCCGTGTCACTCTCCCCAAGCGATATCGCACTGAAGAAAGCGCACAGGAGCTCATGCAGTCAGCGCTCAGTACTAAGGTAAGGGGCGGTACTACAGGTCCTGAGAGAGAGGGGGGTGGATTATTTCAACTTCTACATTTCAGACTGCAGCCTAATTCAAATATTTCTGTCCATTGTGAATTATCCAAATTTTGGTCAGAGTTGACGGCACTATGTTTGAATGATTTTCCCTTTTTCTTGATTGCAGATCAGTAATCGTAAGTTGAAGAAATACGAGAAGGAATTCTACGCGATGAGGGAGGACGAGGATAGAGAAGACCCACTGGAGAGGATTGAGGTAAAGCTCTTCTCTTTCTTGAAGTTGACGGTTCACAGATAAAGTGTCTTGAGTATTGCATTTATAGCTAATGTTTTGGTATCCACAAACAGCGTGAGAACAAGCAGTTGATCCACGCCAACATCCGCTTGGAGCAGGAGAACGATGAACTAGCCAGGGAGTTGATAGTCCACGGAGAGCCCCAAATTAGTAATCATTGCTTTGTTGATAACTCTGCTGTTTTTATATCCACTAACAGCGTGAGAACAAGCAGTTGATGCACGCCAACATCCGCTTGGAGCAGGAGAACGATGAACCAGCCAGGGAGTTGATAGTCCACAGAGAGCCCCAAATTAGTAATCATTGCTTTGTTGATAACTGTGCTGTTTTTATATCCACTAACAGCGTGAGAACAAGCAGTTGATGCACGCCAACATCCGCTTGGAGCAGGAGAATGATGAACTAGCCAGGGAGTTGATAGTCCACAGACTTGCCATGGAGAAACAACTTGATAAGGTAAGTGAAGATCTTTCCTAGCTGAGAACATTGCAAGTGATTTATATTCAGAGCATAATCTCAGGATTCCTGTGTGGTCAGGTCAAGGTATTGTGTCCAAATGTTTCCTGTACTCATTTCATCTGCTCAACTGCTACTTGAAATCAGCAAGACAAACTTCAACAAAGTCTGACATGATTGCTCTCACACATGCCACACGCGTCTTGTCCATGGTACTTGTCATTGAATAGGTGCACTTGTTGCCTGTGTTGGAAGTAACTGGGGCTTATAGTCAAATCTATATATTCTGATGGCATTTGTGTTTGTGTGGCAGGAGAGGGATCGAGCTGATGAGCTTGACCGGGACCTGAAGGCCATCAAGCTGCAACTACTAGACACGGAAGAAGAGAATAAACATCTTGAATCAGAAACTACTCAGGTAAGATACAAGCAAAGGAGTCGTCAATCACAAGTCATCACAAGTCTTCAAAACTTAAGTCAGTCACAAGACATCACAAGTCAGTCACAAGTCAATGGCAAGTCAAATCAAGTCAATTACAAGTCATCACAAGTCCATCACATGTCCATCACAAGTCAATCCCAAGTCAGATCGCAAGTCAAATAATGAAAAGTCACAAGTCAATTATAAGCCCCCTAGTTTTAAGTGAAGTTAGATGCTCTTCAAACAACAGAAACATTTCTTTGGCCTTTGTCAATCCCCAGTTTCCGGTTCCTATAACTTGACTTGTGATTGACTTCTGATTGAACTTTGATTAACTTGTGATTCAATTGACCTTGCAAATTTGAACCATGGGTACAAACTCTCTGCGTATTAACAAATCATCGACTGGTCTGGTTCTTACAATGTTATTGAATCCTTGTTGATCCTAGAAACTTTGTTTTCCACTTGCCGCAGATCAAAGAAATGTACCGGACGGGAATGGAGAAGTCGGAATCCGACTCCAAACGGAACGCCACCATCATTGCCGACTACAAGCAGATCTGCTCCCAGCTGAGTGAACGACTAGAGAAACAGCAGACGGCGGCCAGGGAAGACATGAGCAGGTTACGGGTAAGATACCAGGACTGCGGACAGTCCAAATGCTCTCCAAGATCTTGTTACTTAAAATGTACAATGTACAAGGTGTTAGAGATAATCCTGCAAAATTTAATAAGGCATCTGAACAGGTCTGTTTCTTGTGTCTGCAGTGCTGGCTGAAAATCCCACTACTTTGGTTTTGGGCATCAGTGCAGGCCCCCTGACTTTCGTTAGATAAAATATGTCAGTTTATTTCCCATAATATCTTCAAAAAGTAAAAGCATGTTTTCCCTTGGTTTTTTTGTGGTTATAGCGGAAGTTGCAAACATGCGAGCAGTGTGCCAATCTCGTCGACGAAGATGGTAAACTTAACCAATCAGCCGCTCTGATCCAACCAACTGAAGAGGATGAACCTGAACCAGAGTTAGCTGCTGCTGAACAACAGGTAAAGAGTGTAGAATCCATAGATTATAGGGAGGGGTGGGCGTGGTCAGGGTGGGGTACTTACAATGTACGAGATCAGGCACACTTGCACCTCTAGTATTGTCATTGTGATTGTCATTGTGTTTTTGACGTTGTCATCGTCATCATGTTGTTGTCATATTCATTGTGTTTTGGTTATTAACATGTTTTCGACATTTTTTGTGTTCCTTTTTGCCAGATCCGTGAGTTAGAGCTAGAGTTAGCTCAGACCAAACTTCAGCTGGTGGAGTCTCAGTGTTTAGTGCAGGACTTGGAACATAAGCTGAATTCTTCCATGACGGAGCTGCACGCCTCACGCAATAACAGCTGGCTACAGAAAACATTCTCATCACTCAAAGACGCTACCACGGCAACCAAGAAGGAATGATAGAGAAAAATGCATCAACTGGGGTCAAATTTCATTGAGCTATAAACAAAATTTGTGACTTACTGAGGCAAAATGAGGAATGTCCCCCAAAACCTTGATCTAAGTAACTGACTAAAAAAAATCATGTCAAAATCAATATTGGTCGTTTTGTATATTTGAGTAACCAAGGTAGCCAAGATTCACGCTTTGCAATTTTGTTGGGAAAAAAAACACCCAAAAGTGGAAAAAACTGCAGAACGTTTTTCACTGCCGCTGGCGGTGCAATGCGTGTCTTTTTTTTTTTTCAAAAGACATTTTTCTCGAAATGACATTGGCAAAGTTTGCCGGGATACTGCTGAAGTTCCTATGGCATATGTTTATCTTCGGAATACATTAAGCTACAGAAATAAATTGGTATCATCGGAAAGCTAACATAACTTGATAAGTCAAAGGTGGGGTTATTCCTCATTACGCCATGGCAGGTCACAGGTAACGCTCAGCAAATTACTAAGAGAAACGGGAAGACTCAAGAAAGTTCTAAATTGATAGATTGTGGTCTCTCTCTCCAAAACGTGTTTGTTTGTTTGTCTGTTTGTTTGGGGGTTTTCCCCTCCATTTTCCATATCCCACTGTTCCCCAGCCATTCCTTTTTTATTACTTAATTTTTCACTTGGTAAATTTAGAATATTGAGTGCAATCGAGATAACATCTGTTAAATTCTTCCTTGTGATGAATCCTTAAAAATTAAAGAAATATAAGATTATACAGTCTTATTATCTACATGATGTGGCTTTTTCTTTGCGTAATTACGTATATGTCCTATTTTTTTGTAATTTATGGAAAAGTCCTTTTTTGGGGGTAATATATGAAAAAGATTTGTGTAATTGTTGAGGAGATATTCTGAAGTCAGTTGGGAATTTTGGTGCCAGGCGAGGGCAGCAAACATTGCACCATCTGACGAAAAGTGTAAATCTGACCGGAACCTCTTGAGGTTTGACTAATTAAACAAAAACAAAGCTTGTTAACATTTGCAGTAACTCCTGTACATATTTAAATTTGTAGACTGTTTACCAAAGACCAAAAGTGTGGATTTTTTGGGGGTGAAATTTCCCCTTGTAAGCATGAAATGTTATTTGATAACAACTTTCAGCAGGTGACAAAGTCAGAAGCATTTATGGAGCTGGGCAATTAGGCGGTTACCCTATCTCACACAGGGTATTAACTTGTTCAGTTTCAATTGCTGAGCAGTTTGCCTTCCTTGATGGTTAAAGGTAATATGCTTCATTTACATTTGCTGTAATTCTCAGAAATGGATGGATTTTTTTTTTGGGGGGGGGGAGTATTTTATAGCAAATATTGTTACACTGACCTGTTTTGTCGATGCTGGAAAACCAAAAAAAAAATGTTCTTGTAGTCTGGTTCCTCGGCCCTACTTCACAGGAGACGGGGAAATTTATAGAAGTCGTAGAATTGTCAGGTCAGGGAACCAGACTAGCTGGCTTGCACCCGTTCAGGGATGTGTAACCAATAGCAAATAAAACTAAATTTGGAACATTAGGGGCAGTATTTGTAAGTGTCAGTTTTTCCAACAATGGTCGGCCGACCATCGTTGGAAATTGATACAAAATATTCACTTATTTTTTAAAATGCCAGCCCACCTTGTGCCATGGTTTCATAGGATGCTTGAGACTATCATTCCTTAGAGTCAAGTAAGGCATTTCATAATAATTTGGTAGTTTTGGTTTTTTGATGTTTGCAAATGTTGTATATTACCTTTAAAAATACCGGATATTTGTGTATATACTTATAAATAATCTGTGCAAACTGTGTTCAAGTGTAAAAAGCAAGTGGTAAAATGTGTCAACTGAAGAAAAACAATGAAGTAGGCCATTTCAAAAGAAAATATACAACTCACAAACACAACCTCTCCTTTGTTTTGTCAAATAAATATGCAATATTTGTATAAGCATTCATCATAATAGCACTTTGAAAAAAAAGACAAAACGTATGAAAAGTAATATTCTCATGTCTTTTTTTTTCCTTGAATATTAAGATGCATAATTTCGACCCTTTGAAATTGAATGCTTAGTTGTAAATATTCGGACGCCATGTATATGTATTTTATTTATATGTTTAATCAATATTAACTGTTAATATAGAAACAGAACGACGGCCAAGGTACGTAGAAGCAGCCACACAAAGTAACACTGTAAACAAATGTTAGAAAGCATTGTTAGGAACTTTGTCGCTGGAAAGATTATGTATTCGCAGTGTGTTTGTCAACAGTAGTGTGTATATTTATGTAGGTCGGAACAAGAACGGAGTGTGGCAGTTCTGTTAAGCGTCAAATGTGTATTTATGTTCTTGTACATTGTGTTATAACAAAAATATGTCAATGCAATAAAACGATGTAAACTGCAAAAACAAAGTGTTGTTTGGAATATGTAAGAAAGCTGTGCTTGTCTTTTGTTTCTTGGCGGGGAAAAAGAGTGATTACATTTTTTTTCTTGTTTGTTTTAGAAAATTGTGTTGATCAGTGATGAATAATTAGTAGTTGCAATTAATAATCATGATTAGAAATAAGGAGAAATGGCAGATATAAATATTGATGATTCAGGATGTTAAATCTATACTATATATTTCTTTGGGGTTGTGCTGGGCACTGTATTAAGTTATCGAGTTGGACCCCCCACCCCCATCCCACCCACCCAACTTGTACGAATGAGGGTTAGCCCCCCCCCCCCTCTCGAGTCTTCACCCCACCCTTCACATTGCTTAATCTTCCCAATGAGGGGCATTTCACATTACAACAAAAGGAGGAACCCCAAACTTTTCAAAAATACTTGTTTTGCTGGATAAAAAAAGGAGCCCAGGCCCAGATATATCCCCTGTTCTGTTGCATAACTATAGCAGTATATATTTCTGGGGGTTCCCCTATCTCTATTATGTTTCCTGGCAGAACACTATTCAATCTTGGTTTGCTCTTAAAAAAAAGAAGATATATTGAATCATGTTTTAAACAAGACTTATTGATGTCAATTAATTCCCTGTTTAGTTATGCAAATTACTGATTATCGCTGTGAGTTTCTGTCTCTGCATGCTTTACAGAGAAGAGACTTTTTTCCCACCTTGCAGCAGAAAGAAATGTCCTGGCTTTTCTTATGCAAATTTCCAGTCTGCTTATATGCAGATTAGAAGCTTGTTGCTGATGCCTGGTCACATGGCTCTATTGCATCTTGGGAGGAACAAAATGGAGTCTTGTGTCAATGATGAAGTTTTGTTTCAAAGATTTGACACAGAAGCAGAATTAGTCCGAAAATTTGGGGCTCTCAATACTATGAAACCATACTTTGGACAACAGTATAGCTAGATAGATATAGGTGAGTTGAGGCTCGTTTTTTTGAGTTTTCAAAATGTCAAAAAAAAGGAAATTTCTGTTTGTTTTCTGATCGATTTGGTTTAGTGTTACAGCAATAGTTTGAAAGTATTTGGCTTGACTTCTTGTATGAATTAGGTACTGTTGTGAATGGCTCATGATCTGGTGAACAAAGTTTCAATATAAATTTGAAAGCTTTGAATCTTTGCTAAATAGAAAAGTGCACAACCCAATGGAAAGAATGTAGCACCTAGACACCACTCCTCCACAAAGTCTAAGGAGAGGAGAGTCCATTTTCACAGTATCAAAATTGGAAATTTTTCTCAGTCCCAGATTCATATCTTTTCAACATTTTGCAGTGGCTGGTCCCTCATTGAGATAATATATGATGGAAAAAAGTGGCATCAGATTGCAACATTCTTTCCCTTGAGAAAAATTGTTAAGTTTCCAATTTTTTGTTTAGGTCAAGAAATCTCGCATAAGTCATGGGTGATTGCTTGAGCAACCGGCTTGTTGTGTTGGGCGTGGCTCTGTTTGCTGCCCTCTACCTGTTAGCTGGGGCCATGATGGCGGCGGTGGGCCTCGTTGCATTTCTTAAAATGCCTGT
Organism: Patiria pectinifera; assembly: GCA_029964075.1. Classification (NCBI taxonomy): domain Eukaryota; kingdom Metazoa; phylum Echinodermata; class Asteroidea; order Valvatida; family Asterinidae; genus Patiria; species Patiria pectinifera. Next base: position 1,072,722 of record CM057138.1, on the reverse strand, counting down.
CTTGTTCAGTACGGGCTGCATCATCTGGGTTGGCTTTGTGGTAAGTTCAATGTGGACCTAATTGATTTGAAATTTTCATCAGTAGACCTAAAATACATGGACTGCATGTCCAAGCGCACTTTCATAATAATTGTTAGAAATCTACCCACAATGCTTTGCATTTCCTTCTTTAATGTGGCCACTAGGTCCCTCAATTTGGGACTCTCAATACTGTGTTTAACAGTCCCAAAACTTAAGGTGTTGAAAACATGCAACACAAGAAAAAAGACTGGCACATAAAAAAGTCCAGTTCTGAGTCAATCAACTGTGTCAAAATATACGTATGGTTCCCAGTCTCTATTCTATGCAATTACTCTCCATAGTCATGCCACCAGACTACTTAAGGATCAATCTTTTTAAACAGCTGGACATTTACCTGTCTAGTCTTAGACTTCGAATTGATATCACTTGGCCTAACTCTCAGGTGAAAAATGTTGAAGAAAAGTCTTCGTTAAAAATTGAATTGAGACCTCAAACTTGGTGGTGAGATACTGACGACCTTGTCTTTCTTTGCCTCATGAAAATTTTGCAGAAGTTTATCCACAAAAGCCTGCGTGAGTAAAGTTGACCTGGTTTTGTTTTGCATTTTGTCTGCAATCTAAGATCCCAGTCTGAGCAATGATTATCAAGCAAAATACCTTTCCTTATTGCATAACTTTCTTTAAAATCCAAACTCCCCAAAGCTCTCGAAGAGGACACTGATATCTGTTATCTTTTTGTCATTTTTGTTCCCTAGGTTTTCCTGTGCGGCGCAGTGTTATTTTTGATGTCTGTCTGTAACAAGGAGGTTTCCTTGCACAAGGTAAGGTTCATTTGGACTCCAGATTAATTCAAATCACTGAAAGTTATTTCCTAGTTTTAATATTTCATTTTTCTAAAGTTCTAAAACTCTTGGAAAAACACACCAGTTTAGGAAGGGAAGCCTTCAATGTAACGCTTTTAATAGCACAGGCTGACAAATTAATGAGGATGAACGCATCAGTTAGCAGAGAAAATGTGTGCCATTCCAAATCCATCAGGAGTAAATAGCTACACAATTAGCATCTCAACTTTCTGGAAATCCAACAGCTTCTGAAGACTACCCATTGTGTAACACTTTGATTATTTTGGACCATAATTGTGTTTTATTGCAGAGCTATCTGATGATCCTCCTATGTCTTACTGTACTGCTGGTCAGCATTGCCAACATCGTCCTCATTGAGACGATAGAGTGGAATGGAGTACGGGTTGAGAACGCATCCCAAGACGTAGATAAGACTATGATGGAGGCCAGCAACAGCCTCACCATCTTCTTGAGTGAGTAACATACTGGACACCCCCCCCCCCCCCTGCTTGCTCTCTGCCACTCCCCTTTCTCAACATCAAGTCAGGAGTCAGGTTGGCACAGCGGTTCTTTCCTTGCCTTCCACTGCTGGGCCTGGGTTCGATTCCTGCCCTGACCATAATGGATTGGGTTTCAGTCCCTGCCTGATTTCATGGATTTTCCCCAGAATATTCTTCTGGGCTTTTCCTCCCACCTCTAAAACTGTAATTTCTTCTCATTGTCTTGTCTGTACATGTTACTTCAGGATTGTGAGCTGCAGTAACTATGGCACTTTTGAAGAATCCTTGGTTTCACTGCCAGAAAGAAAATAAAATAAACTAAATAATTAGTGAGGGGGTTTTTGCCTCTTTGATATTTCAGATTTTGAGGTGGAAATTGCAATAATGATTTTGTGTTAAATTTCAAGATATTCAAAGTTGGTCATGTCTCGCCCTCTTCCATTAACATCATCTGTTCTCCTTAAAATATTTCTCTTAGAAAATCGGGAATATAGTTATAGCTCTGGTAATTCATAACCAAATACAAGTTGTTTATGAAAAAAGAAGTTGCTTGTTTATTTTCCCAACTGTATTCAATATTTCAGTGAATGTCCTTTAATCCAGTCATATCAAACATTTGGATCTATCCATTTCTTAGCTCCCATTTCCCTCAAGATTCGCTGAAGTTTCTTGAAGAAACTGGTGTTTTTTTTAACAAATCTGTCTTGTTCTCCCTGCAGCCTATCTGCTAGGGCTCCTAGGCAGTGTCATTGGTCTAGTCGCATCATTCTTTGGGATGGTATACATCTACTTTACGCTGAGCGTCCCGCTTCTTAAAGCTACGCAGAAGAGCAAACCACAGCACGAGGTCAAGATGAAAAGAAGCCTGTGTGACAAGTACAGAAACAAACCTCCACGCAAATTCAATTTCAAGGTAAAAGAAAAGAAACACTGTTAAATTGGGCTACTGAAACTGTTCGTCTCATTATAGTCTGACACGTTTAAGATTTTGTTTAAACATTTTTGTTGGTTCCTCCCCCCAGCTTACCCCTCCCCCAGAAAGTAAAGTACAAGCAACAACCAGGTGGCATGATGATGACGCTGATCTGTACCACGTCCGATGGGTGTACGAGGAGCAGAGTCAGGGACCAAGACCGAATGAAGATGAGACGCAAGCTGGTGGATCAGGGGAGCAAAGAGCTGCTGACAACAAGGTACGTACTGAGTGGTAAAAATGAACAGGTGGGCGGGTCATCTTATGTATTGTGGGAAGGGGGGGGGGATGTACCTTGTGCAAAACATTTGTCTCAGCAAGAAGCAATCCCATTTAAGCTGGTCTGAGAATTCCAAAAATTATATTCAGTTGATTCAGAATGACTATTCACTGTAAGTCTTTTCATACATCTGGTCTACACACTGGACAGAATTAGCACATTCATTGCCATTACGGGTAATCCTATACAACAGCACTGCCCGGCTCTCTCCACCAGCAAACAAGGAGTCGAACTCGCAAGTGGCAGTCAGTCAGTCAGATTGTACCAATTAAAAACACTGGGGTGGCTCTCTGTGATTAGCCCAAACAAATAAACCAAAAAAAATCCTTCTTTCCCCCCTTTTTGACAGGCACTCATGGATGAAATCAAGGAGAAAGTTGGTTCCCGTCGCCTTCCCAGCACATCACTGGATGTCACTGCACAGATGAATACCAGCATGACCACCCAACCAGATGGAACGAGTCAAGGTTCCTTATCAGAAGACCTGGTTCTCGGTAGAATAGGCCAGCTGCCGCCGAATGCTAGAAGTAGTTTCCGTAGACATTCAAACGAAGAATCAGACAAAAAGGTTGCAGCAACTCAGTTGTAGTTTTTCATTTATGTTTTTGTGCGTGTGTACAAGACTTTGTATATAAACATTGGTATGAAGTGGAATCTATCTATATTGATACAGTTACTTTTTGAGGTTCCATTCTCCGAAAGTAAAAGAAAGCTCTTCAGGATTCATAAAAAGATATCGCTGTATTTTTTGAAAACAAAATAGAAAGATATCTGTACAAGTAAATTGAACTTTTTGAACCCAATGTGTGCTGCATGATAAATGGGAAGATGAGCTATTGTCAACAGAACAGAAATGCTAACGTGTTGGGGAAACTGACCTGCCAGTCACTGATCATCTTAAAAGTCAACAACAACAAAAACCCCAAAACAAGGAAAAGTTGTATATTTCTTGACACTTCATTTGACCAGTTTGCAGTCAACTAGTATTTCACATTCAATCACTGTGTGTCTGTCTAGAAACATTTTTGTTTAATTCCAGTTCTGTATACCTAGCAAAAGAATGCATAACCAACTAAATGGAAAACAAATCCCAACTGTTTTCAAGAAAATGTAACTAAGAAAACACACTCTAGAAGTGACTTTGATCTTGTCTTTGTTCAATAATTTTCACTGATGAAGAAGTGTGTAATGATTAGATTTGTTTCAACAAGCATAGCATTTAAAATTGAAGCTTGTGTGTAATACTTGTATTTTTGTTAAATAGAACAGTTGTAAGATGCTATGAAACATTTTTCATTTTCCGGTCTGATTTATTTTGTGGCGCCCCAATATAGTTTATTCATTTATATTTCTTCTGATGGGTTTGTAACTTTATTAATAATAAGGCAAATGTCCTGAAATTTAAAGCAATTTCATAATCATTTTTTTCATCCTTAATTATTTTATAATCCAAATTAAATTGATGCAAACTTTTTAATACATGCGATCGAGGCACAATCAAGTTTTTTTATTTAGCCATCATGAGAAAGCATTATTTGTTGACCAGATATACATTTTTGGACTTTTGGGCCGATAAATAACATAAAACGCATGCTTGGGGTCACACTATTGAGGTGAAACAACAACACGTGGTCTGTCCAAAATTTCAATTTACGCGGGTGGCGTCTTTATATTGTAAACATTACCAGAGGTACATACCGCTGAGGGCGCCCGTTATTGTCGCCCCCAGAGGTACATACCACCGCTGCGGGCGACCGTTATTGTCGCCCCCAGAGGTACAAACCGCTGGGGGCGACAATTATTGGTCGCCCGTAGCGGAAGTTCTATCCTCTAGGGGCGACAACAGTCGCCCGTAGCGGTACGTACCGCTGAGGGCGCTCAACAACAGTCGCCCGTAGCGGTATACCTCTGGGGGCGACCAACAACAGTCGCCCGTAGCGGTATACAGAAACGCGCATACCTCTAGGGGCGACAATATGGTCGCCCCCAGAGGTACGTACCGCTGGGGGCGACAATTATTGGTCGCCCGTAGCGGAAGTTCTATCCTCTAGGGGCGACAACAGTCGCCCGTAGCGGTACGTACCGCTGAGGGCGCTCAACACAGTCGCCCGTAGCGGTATACCTCTGGGGGCGACCAACAACAGTCGCCCGTAGCGGTATACAGAAACGGGCATACCTCTAGGGGCGACAATATGGTCGCCCCCAGAGGTACGTACCGCTGGGGGCGACAATTATTGGTCGCCCGTAGCGGAAGTTCTATCCTCTAGGGGCGACAACAGTCGCCCGTAGCGGTACGTACCGCTGAGGGCGCTCAACACAGTCGCCCGTAGCGGTATACCTCTGGGGGCGACCAACAACAGTCGCCCGTAGCGGTATACAGAAACGGGCATACCTCTAGGGGCGACACGGTGGCGCCCCTAGTGTACGTACCGCGACAATGGTCGCCCCCAGAGGCTTTGTACCGCTGGGGGCGACAATTATTGGTCGCCCGTAGCGGAAGTTCTATCCTCTAGGGGCGACAACAGTCGCCCGTAGCGGTACGTACCGCTGAGGGCGCTCAACAACAGTCGCCCGTAGCGGTATACCTCTGGGGGCGACCAACAACAGTCGCCCGTAGCGGTATACAGAAACGGGCATACCTCTAGGGGCGACAATATGGTCGCCCCCAGAGGTACGTACCGCTGGGGGCGACAATTATTGGTCGCCCGTAGCGGAAGTTCATCCTTTAGGGGCGACAACAGTCGCCCGTAGCGGTACGTACCGCTGAGGGCGCTCAACAACAGTCGCCCGTAGCGGTATACCTCTGGGGGCGACCAACAACAGTCGCCCGTAGCGGTATACAGAAACGGGCATACCTCTAGGGGCGACAATATGGTCGCCCCCAGAGGTACGTACCGCTGGGGGCGACAATTATTGGTCGCCCGTAGCGGAGGTTCTATCCTCTAGGGGCGACAACAGTCGCCCGTAGCGGTACGTACCGCTGATCGAGGGCGCTCAACAACAGTCGCCCGTAGCGGTATACCTTTGGGGGCGACCAACAATAGTCGCCCGTAGCGGTATACAGAAGGTACGTACCGCTGCGGGCGACCGTATGTCGCCCCCAGAGGTACATACCGCTGAGGGCGACCTTTATTGTCGCCCCCAGAGGTACATACGCTGTGGGCGACCGTTATTGTCGCCCCTAGAGGTATAAATACCGCTACGGGCGACTGTTATTGATCGCCCCTAGAAGTACGCCGATAGAGGGCGCTAGATATTCCTATTGAAAACCTCGTTCCCATTGTTCTAGAGCAGAGTTCGCCCTAAACTACCATTGTTTGGTGTAAAACCGACCGTCGATAGAGGGCGCTAGATATTCATATTGAAAACGGCAAGTTTTAACCTCGTGCCCATTGTTATAGAGCAGAATTCGCCCAAAACTACCATCGCCCCTGGAGGTACATACCGCTGCGGGCGACCATTATTGTCGCCCCTAGAGGTATACATACTGCTGCTACGGGCGACATGTTATTGGGGGAATGCAAACCGAATGCAAACCCTTATTTTCACAACACACAACACAAGTATATATTATGAGGCAGAATTTATTCACATTCACACAGAAAAACAAACGATGAATGCAATGATAATATACATGTACATGTTTTCATTATTCCCCTGGTACATTGACAAAAATTAAACTTGAGAACAGTCATCTATAAATACATTTACTACTTCCCTATTAGTTCATGCAGCTTTCACGTAATTAATGAGGGATAAAAACAACAGAACAATCTTTTGTTTTCGTGTATCTGTTTAAATGAATACTTTTTGATAACTATGAAGGTTGAACCAATGGCATATGGACGTTCTGTAGTCTTTCTCGGTCTTCAATTAATAATACAATAAAAGAACATCTAATCCCCATATTTTGTTTGTTCTTACTTGACAACAATACTGAGGCCTTAATAACTTACAGCAATGTTACAAAATATATATTTAAAATAACTACATTAATATCTTAGAGCAATGTTACAAAATATCTATTTAAAATAACTTCATCCAATTATTATTCCTCCAAAATTATTGAACACCGAAATATATACGGGTTCACATGTCTCAATACAATACTTCCTTATCTATAATTCCATGCGACTTTTACTTAACTAATGATAGATAAAAACAAGACAACAATTTTCGTTTAAATAAATACAATATTAAACGAATACATGGGTATGAGGTTTTTAACCGATTGCATATGCATGTTCTGTAGTCTTTCTCGGTCTATTAAATAATACATAACAAAATATCTAATAATCCCCATATTTCGTTTGTTCTTATTCAACAACAATACTGAGGCCTTAATAACTTAGAGCAATGACACAAACTATCTATAAAAATAACTACATCCAATTATTCTTCCTCATTAAATCTCTTTTCTAGTGAAAACCAATAAAATAAGTTATAATCACTGTTCAATTTATTAAATTTTAAGTTTTAGTTATGATTTTTACTCTTTGTCGTTGCTTAAGGAAGAATTTTGAGCATCAAAACAAAATATTTAAAGGTATTTTTGACTTAAATTTGGTTAAGTCAAAACATGTGCGGGATTCGAACCCGTGCCCGGGCGCTCCAAAGGCTACGCATTTAACCAAAATAGCCGGATAAATTAAACGCAACAAATTATGAACTCGACAAATTATGATTCATATCAAATTGCAATAACCAAAAATAGCCGTAAAAATTAAACCCAACTATTAAACGCAACCCCTTTGGAGCGCCCGGGCACGGGTTCGAATCCCGCTACGTGGCTTAGACCGCTAGGCCATCTGACTAAGAGGTTTAACAACAGTAAGAAGTAGATTATCTCGATTTCCAAGGCAAGGTGGTGGAAAAAGCGTAGGAGGGTACCTGGACGGTTGAACTAGCTAGTGTTGGGAAGCGTTATATTAGACATTTTAGAAAAACGGACAGAAACAGGGGGATTTGGACTTAAAATATTTATTATTAAGTTGTTTTTAACGTGTTTTAGGATGTCGAAATTGAATAGAAAGAGGACATTCTGACCAGGGCTTAATGTCTTTTAAGTTATTGCAATTTGATATGAATCATAATTTGTCGAGTTCATAATTTGTTGCGTTTAATTTTTCCGGCTATTTTGGTTAAATGCAACAATTTACTATTATTGCTGAGAAAACGTCATCTTCTACAGCGGTGAAATATTACAGATACTTGTTCATTTTTGTTTGCTTTATCAAAACAACTTTTCGTGAATCTCTGTATTTGAACCGAACGTTGTTAACAGTGGATCGGTAGGCTTGTATTATCGTATGGCTTTAATCTTCGGTGAATATTATGTCACTATACCTAGCCTTTACTGACTCCAAGCGTATTATTCTATGCGTGTTTTAATGACATATATAACAATTTAAAAAAATGGGGAAGGGGGATATCATTTTTGGGGAGATGAAAGTCTGTTTTCCTTCTTTAGATAAAATAAGGGGGGAGCATGAAATTCCTTAATAATCGATGGGCGTTATACATTTTTTCGATCTTTTTAAAAAAAAAAAAAAATTTCGACAAAAAATTCAGGTCCATCAATCTCGTTCGTCCTTCAGGAGAAGATCCAGGAATGTTTGACGGGGTCATCAGCGAATCAATGCTGAAAATGTAGGCAGGTCTTTTTGTCCAAACACTTTGCTCCGTAAAATAAAGGGGGCTCGTAAAATACTTTTGATGGGGGCGCTGTTTTTCAATCACTTTCAAGGGGGATTCCTGCAATTTCTGTCAATAGGGGAGCTGTTCAAAGGTGATTAATATAGTGCACATTATTAATCCCCCCTCCCCTCCCCCACCCCCATAACCAAACAGGCTCTGTCAGTAATTTTGTGCGCAGGCGTATATTATTTTATCAGTATAGTTATTTTTAGTGTAAGAGCAGGGGACGGGGTAGCATTATTTTTTTAATGAATTTCGATAGAAAAAACCCACTAATTTTTGATAGAGCTGGGTGGGTGGGTGGGGAGGGTGTTGATCCCAATTCCTTTGGATCTGGGTTCAACAATGCCATATTATGAATTTTATCAGAAGTACTCCAGAGTGATTTCCCAAACATTATCTCCCTCCTATTGACCAAGATACCGTCCTTTTGAAACACTATAGACACAAAAACTTGAAGGGCCCCTGAAGTGATTTTTTTAAGGAAAAATATTTTGTGCAAATTTTTACTCCTCTTAAAATGTATAACAACTTTTTGACATCCTTTTTGCTCAATTTGATTGACAAGTGCACCTCTTAAACATTTACAATTTTCAATTCTCTTGTGGACAACAGCTGGCGCTGTTGTTGTGATGTCATTTCAGGAAGATACTGTTCAGTTTAGTCATTTTCTGTTCATATTGTGGACCGAACAAAAAAATTGTTCCTGAAAACATTTGTGAGGAAAGTTTGCTTATTTGTATAGTACTAATTATTGACCCAACGAATCGCCAAAGAAAATAAAATTTATAAAAGTGAAATATTCAAAATGCTGGCAAGTTTTGGTGCTGAAATAGCTGTCACATTGAGGTTTCTGGGTGCCCGAAATGACATCACATTTTTGCTCATGAATATGAAAATTTGCATTAGCATAAAAAGTAAAGGGCACTAAAATACCTTGAAGATGGCAAAACAAAATATAAAATAGTGACAATTGGGACACAAACTTATTCAAGCATTAATTGCATTAAACAATTACGTTGCATTAAACAAAAATTTAACAAGAAAGGAGTTAACAGAGGGCGCTACTAAAACTAAAAACAAAAACTTAACTTAACTTAGGGCACCCTAAACTTTAAAAAAAAAATTTTAAAAACCTGACAAGTCAAGAGAGGGCGCCCTTAACTTTTATTTAAAATGTCGCATCAGTCAAGAGAGGGCTCCCTATACTTACATTTCAAAAGCCTGACAAAATTTGGGTAAAATTCCTCCGGTCACCATGTACGGTCTGAAGAAATCATGTCTGCTTGACAAACCCTGACAACAAAAGAGAATAAAATTCACGCATTATTTTTCCTGAGAGTAGATGAGTGGCCGGACTGTATCTCATGATTTGAACCTATCACGAGTCAGTCACAAGTCACAGGGGCGACACATTACCAAGAAATGCGACATGAGGGCCCATGAAATGTAATTTTTTTAGTGCAATCCTTAAAAATGCACCTTTGTGTCCCTTTAACCTTATTTTCAATTATCATTTTGCCATTTTCAAGGGTATTTTGGTAAGTTTTGGGTTTTATGCTAATGTGAATTTCCATATTGAGCAAAAGTGTGATGCCATATCAGGCAGAAACCTCAATGTTACAATTAGTTTATGCACAAAAAGTTGCAAAAATGTTGGATATTTGGCTGTCGTAAACTTTCTTTTCATTAGTGATCCGTTTTTGTGTCAGTTCAGGGCAGTAAGCCAATGAGTAAACTTTTCTCACAAATGTTTTGAATGAGCATTGTTTTGGGTTCACTGTTACAACAGAAAAACACCTAATATGAACAGTGTCTCCCTGAAATGACATCACGGCAACATCGCGCTCGGTTGTCCGAAAAAGGCATGGAAAATTTGCAATGCTTAAAGAAGTACAAAACTAACCAAAGAGGAATATCACTGAAAGAGTTTTCAAAAAGAGGATTAGAAAGTGGCACAAAATATGTTTCTAAGAAAATTCACTTCATGAGCCCTTTAAACTGGGACATTATGGACTTGTGATGGACTTGTGATGGCAGCCGCAGGGTTTTGGGGGTCAACCCCCCCCCCCCCCCCAGCTCTGACTTTTAATTTTATTTCACAGAACCACATAAAAAATTATGTGAACCCCTCCCCCTGCTCTCTGATGCCCCAAAAAATTATACTAGTAAAACGGACAGAGCCAGCTAGGTTACGGGTACGGTATTTGCATACTATTCTGTACTGTTAACAATGGTCATATTTTAACAGCCCCCTATTAAAACATGGTACAAGCCGATCCCCCCCCCCCTATTGATTTTACAGAGGCCAAGTAGAACCCCCAGCAGCCATATTCACTTATAGTCACCTGGGTGACTGCCAGCCCCATCGGACGCAGCCTGAGATGTCCATATTGTCACCTGGTGACTCTGTTGCTGTCGCTGTTGGAACATCAGTGGGGACTGGAATGACTGTTTCGCAGCGTTCACCGGAGAATGAAGTCCCACAACTAAATTATGAAAACAACACATATCAGTGGTTAAGATGAGCAGATAAACTTTACAACGGATGGGACAGGAGTAGATTTCTTGTATTACTCTAAATATCAGAAGATCAAATACATCCAACATTCAAACAAAGACTTCTCACGGCTGTTGCTGGTTAAACTTGCAATGAATGCAATGACCACATTCAATCATATTTCAAACTTGCTGAGCAGGGTAGTAGGGATCATTTACACTTAGCACAGAAAGAAACAAAGCAGATTTTATGATCATCCTTGTTTGGACATTTCTTGGTGAACAAACAATCTGAAAAAAAAAAAGATTTTTTTTTTTTGTCACAAAACATTTCCGGTTAGATTCGATACCTCACTTGGGAACACTGTCAAAGAAATAACGAGAGTGCAAGCGCTGAAGCTCCTGAAACCCCAAAACTAAATGCTGCACTCAGCGAGATTTTCAATGGGCATTGCAACAAACAATTGACCTATGCCCATTTGCAAGTTAGCCACGCCCCTTGGACAACCTTATGGACCTTTTGTACACTAAGTTCTGTTTGTCTCAGATTTTGCGCGTTCCGTGTCATTTGCAGATCGAGTAATTGGACAATATTTCACAAGCTGCGTTGACATGATTCAAACGCAATTCTAACACGATTCTAACGCAATAGGTCAATTGAATGCAGGCCTGCATCATTACATTCAATTGTGTGTTACAAAGTCTATTGAAACCTAGCTTTGAGGGGTTTTTAAGGGCCCTTTGAGGGTTTGGGGAATTTTTGGCGATACCCTGTAGTAAATCAATAGAAGTGAAACCTTACCATTGACTTCAAGTGTTTGGCGGTCGGTGGGTCTCTTTGTGGGCCTACGTGAGTTCTTGGTGGTGTAGCTGGGTACCGTAACACCACAGAAGCCGTGGCACCTCCTGGTCTGAGGGAAACACAGTCTGCTGATATCACATCATCGGTTGCTGGGTCCTCTCCGAACCACAACTCAGCCTGATTGAAATAGCATGAATGACAATTAGTCATCAAATTCATCATGTGAACTTAATTTGTCCAGAGTTATAACTGAGTCAGTCACAAGTCAAAGTAATGTGTAGGGATGAACAATGACAAAAGAATGTCTTTCCTATAGCTGAATTGAATAGTCTGTGACGTCACTTGAGTCAGGATGACTAGTCATTGATTCAATACAACTCTCTGTGACTGACTCCGTTGCAATTCTGTTTTATAGTATGGTTCATTGTCGTATACTTGTACTGTCTTTCTTATTGAAGAAAGCAACTTACCAGTCGTTTATAAAGGGCTGCTTTGGCTCTGAATGCAGAAGACCATGGATTGATGTACACTGGCCGGTATGTCTCAGTCAACGATGTGATCACGACAGTAAGAGCAAACCTACGTCGGTCTGAAAAAAAAAGTACACCAAGGTTAGATAAAGGAGAGTCAGGCTGTGTTGTAGTCGAGGAACTTGCGACAGGTCACAAGTATCTTCACATCAGGGAATGGACAATAACAAAGGAATTTCTTTAATCACCGTTCATTTGAACAGCTTGTGACTTGACTGGATGAATTGTGTTCTCACTTGTGATAGACTTGTGATGACTTAACTAAAACAATGGGAATGATCTTACAGCTGACTTAAACCTTCATTCATCGGTGAGATTTCAAATTTAGTTTTGAGGCTGCAACACGCAGTGAGACAGTGCGGGGAGGTGCGTGTGATGTTATCCACATGTAAGGGGCGGGGGCCAGTTTTGATCAGTTTACAAGAGTCATATACAATACATACACAGATGAAGTTCTTGCAGAGTAAGATCAATAAATCCTGAGCCTACCAATGCAGGACTTGCCGTCTCCCTCCGTTCCTGCAGGACAAGATCCGCAGGTGAAATTTAAAGATGGTGGGTCATCATCAAAACACGCCACTCCAAGGAAGCAGGGGTTGTCTTGACAGGCGTCGTAGTTCACCTCACAGAAGTCACCTGACCAGCCAGGTGTGCAGTCACATGACACAACCTGGAAATTAAGATAAGAAGTTCAGTCAAAGTCACAAATTATCTGAAATATGGGCATATCCGACTATAAAAGTCTTGTTCTTGTTTGGTTCTGAAGTTGCAATCTAAAATTGTAGCCGTTTTTCTTGAAACCATTTTGGATCAAATGAAACTCAATGACATCAGCTGCAAGCAAATGATTACCAAGGGTTGTTGTTTGTTTGTTTGGCTTGAGACAGAATTCTTGTCTCCAGTCGAGTCAAGGCCAACTCCTTTTCTGGTCGTCACATTGGAAAGCGATCGAGGTATGGAGGATGAAAGTTGCGAAGAATATTGTTATTGGGAGGGGGGAAAAAGGTACATATGAAGTTTAAACAATTTTGACACCCACTTTTGTCATGTTTAGTCTAAGACATGTTTAAGCCTTTTTTTAAACTTATTTTGCAACAGGAAAAAACAATCGATGGTCAAAATGCGTATTCTAGCTTGTCAATCGACTTAAACCTGATAAGTCATCTACATTCGCTACTTGATGTTTCTTATAAATAATCATGGTTCTGAATCAGAACTTCTGATAACAGGCTTTCGTTGCGAACCTATATGTCGCAGACATCTATTTCACCTAAACATATCAATAAATGGGGTAGGGCCCTAGAAGTGTTTAACTTATGCATTGATCATGCTTTCCACGACATTGAACCAGACAAAAATTGAAACCAATAGTGCGCCTGAAAGCGGTTTGGTACCCAATCCCTTGTGTACACTGCATGAAGGTACATGCAGACGACCAGTGGGTGTAGTGATTTTGAAAATCTATTGTGATCATGTGACGCTTCATGGGTATTCATGATACGTACAGAAGACATGCACAACAGCCGTGGCAATGGATTTTTTTGGAGAATCACCATCAAAATCATCGACAAATTTCATATTTTAGCCCTTAGTGTTTGAGGTTGACTATTAGCTTGCAGGGTGGGGGTATGAGCGAAATTTCTCTCTGATGCATGAATTATATGCTACGGTGGCCCAAAATAAACAATGCGATTTCACGCGCAGTCAAGTAGCAAAAATGTACACGTTTATTCTTCTATGCGTGATCAATTTGCCATTAATGCACGTATAGTCAGACTCCCTTATCGCGGCGTCTCTACTGTAGCGGCTTGGGACATTTCTCTTTTTGTGTTGCCGAAATGGTGACTCAAATATGCAAGTGCATGAGAAATATTTTGTTCAAGTTTGCAATTTCTTTTTACAAATTAATACAGTTTAAAGGTACAATGCAACATAATTAACAGAGTGTGTAATTGACACAAAATGATTGATCACACAAGAAACAATTGTTAGATACAAACATGATGTATTTTGATTTATGGAACCAGAATACAATTCATATGTCTACTCCATCAGGTTATTACTTGCGCAAAGGAGCTAATTCTCAAGTTATTTTTATGAGTATTATTTACTGATAACAGATATAAATGAAAAACAGGTACATATGTACTAACATAATCTGCTTGACGGTTATTTGAAACTTATTAAATTTTTTTTCAACTGAAATTACTTCATTAAAACGTCAAATCCAGCGTGTAAGTCACAGCAAGACACAGACTGCAAATTTGACATCACTAAATTTGACACGACACTAATTTGATTTATATCCAAATATGTCAGACGTTTCTTTATCCACATTTGGTAATCTTCATTTTCACTCAGAACGGATATATAATCCTGAATACAGTTGTGCAAGGAACCCATCCCCCTCAACAGTTACTGCTTCACTTGCAGTTTTTTAAGAAGTCTTCACAACAATCTTAGCACCAAAGTTTATACAAAATAAAAACAGTGTGTAAAATAAACGTTTCTGTTAAAGAAAAATACAATTTTGTTTACATTATTGACAGAATTATTACCGGTCCTCTAGTTGGTACTTGGAGTAATCCCAAAAGCACTCAATACTCAAGGTTTCAAGTTTTTATACAAAGACTATAATTATCAGGCCAATAAGTCTATAAAAATACAATTCTATTTACAAAAATGTACATGTATTTGTCATCTGCGGTTGGATGCATCCCAAAAGTACTCAAAGGATACTCAATGTTTTAACATGGCGGATGAGATAAAGTAGGAAGATCGCCGTTAACGCCATGTGGAAAGTAATCTCTTCTCTAAGGATGGACAGAGCACACTGTCTGAAACGTTGAGTTCTAAATTCAACCAACCGGTTCTTTTCAGAACCACACTTCTTCAAAGAAGAGCTTACATGGTGTTACCCGCAATCTTTCTACTTCACTGTTTTAACGTTGTACATGAACACAAATTTCATTGTCGGGCCAACAAATTTCACCTTGTGAAGGAAATGGACCAAACCACCCATACAGCCTCAGTGTTCGATAAGAAATCAACGAGTACCATACAGTAATGTTTTATCATGCGCACGCGTACAGATTTGAAGTCTTTAATAATTTTCTTTGCCAATTTAAAATGTTTGCAGATGTTCAATCAGCAAATCATAAACTCTCTGAAAATTCCCGGGTCAAATTTGACGCCTCCAGGTCAAAATGACACTTCTCCGAGTCATTTTTCCAGCTATTTGACCCAGACAATTGTCATTTTGACCCAGGAGTGTGTCAGGTCCAATCTGACCCAGATTCCGGGTCGAATCTGACCCGGGACTTATTATAAGATAGTGTCAGTTTGACTTTGATTACAAACCACTGTGTCATATGTAGAGGCTGAACGGTTAAATTGCCTTACACGC
The DNA here is from genome assembly GCA_029964075.1 of Patiria pectinifera. Taxonomy (NCBI): domain Eukaryota; kingdom Metazoa; phylum Echinodermata; class Asteroidea; order Valvatida; family Asterinidae; genus Patiria; species Patiria pectinifera. Next base: position 1,057,173 of record CM057138.1, on the reverse strand, counting down.
AGTGCGACGTTCGTACCTAGTGATGATCTGAATAAAGAATGTTTCAACTGGCAACACGCATCCTGGAATGCCCCCTGTTTTTGCGTAAATTCCGATTCCATAGTGTTAATTATTGTTTTAGCAAAAAAGGTTGACATTTTACCAAATTTGTTTTATTGTTGCTGGGACAAATGTTTTGTGGTAAATGTGGCTGAGAAGAAAACATATCCCAGTTTCCATAAAACTTGCACCTAAATTTAAAATCCGTAATTATGTTGAGCACAACCTAAAATTCTGATTTTCCCCCTCGCTTTTTAATATTGTCTTGTAAAAAGAAAAAAGCTCCCTTCTTTCATTGCAAACGTTAACATTCGATTTCGGTACAAAGTAGTAACTCATGGCGGGCTAGTATGCATGTGAACCCTAAGCCGTGGGAAGCGGGACTTTAACTTATCGAATAATTCCCGGTTACCACCAATGCACAAGTCAGTCAGTCTGGGCATGTCCATTACAGCCAAGGCGATTGGTAGAAAGTCTGACGGTTTGAAGTTGCAATCGCTCAGGACAAGCCTATTTAATCGCCTCATCCTGGGCAATTTTTTGGCCCACAACTCAATCGATTCGCTCAATGCTTTGTTAGAAGCAAGGTTCAATGCAGTCAGTTTGGGCATGTCATCTACAGCCGAGGCAATGTGTTCAATGTCTGTCGGTGTCAAATCGCAAACACTCAGGTCCAGCCTGTTTAATCGCCACATTTTCGGCAATTCCTTGGCCCACTTCTCAGCCGATCTGCCCAGTGCTTGGTTGCCGGCAAGGCTCAAGTATTTCAGTGTGAGAATGTGGCTTACCACAGTGGAAATTGTACCAACATCTTTCCATGTTAGTGAGGAATTGCTCAGGTCCAGCGTGTGTTTTTGCTTCACTCTCACAAGTAACGGGACCACTTCTCAGTCGATATGTCAAGCGCCGGGTTGTCAGTGAGGATCAAGTCAGTCAGTCTGGGCATGTCACTTACAGCCGAGGCAATGTGTTCAATGTCTGTCCATAGTATTGCACAATTGCACAGGTTCAACGTCTTTATGTTCGTAAGTCGCGACAAATTCTTGGCCCACGACTTAGCTGATCTGCCCAACGCTGTGTTACCGGTAAGGTTCAAGTTAGTCAGTTTGGGAATGGGGTCTAACACAACGGAAATCTTATTGACATCTTCCGACGTTAGTGACAAATTGCTCAGGTCCAGCATGTGTTTTTGCTTCACTCTTAACAAGTAACGGGACCACTTCTTAGTCGATACGCCAAGTGCGGGGTTGTCAGTGAGGATCAAGTCAGTCACTCTTGGCATGTCACTTACAGCCAAGGCAATGTGTTCAATGTCTTTCCATGTAATGTACAATTGCTCAGGTTCAACGTCTGTATGTGGGTACAATATGAAGAATTCTGCCGGCCAACGCTGTGTTGCCGGCAAGGATCAAGTTAGTAAATGTGGGCATGTCACTTGTAGCCAAGGCAATGTGTTTAATGTCTTTCCATTGCAATGTACAATTGCTCAGGTTCAACGTCTGTATGGTCGTACATCGCAACAAGTTCTTGGCCCACATCTCAGCCGATCCACCCAACGCTGTGTTGCCGGCAAGGCTCAAGTTAGTAAGTGTGGGCATGTCACTTGTAGCCAAGGCAATGTGTTCAATGTCTTTCCATTGCAATGTACAATTGCTCAGGTTCAACGTCTGTATGGTCGTACATCGCAACAAGTTCTTGGCCCACATCTCAGCCGATCCACCCAACGCTGTGTTGCCGGCAAGGCTCAAGTTAGTAAGTGTGGGCATGTCACTTGTAGCCAAGGCAATGTCTTCAATGTCTTTCCATTGCAATGTACAATTGCTCAGGTTCAACGTCTGTATGGTCGTACATCGCAACAAGTTCTTGGCCCACTTCTCAGCCGATCCGCCCAACACTGTGTTGCCGGCAAGGCTCAAGTTAGTAAGTGTGGGCATGTCACTTGTAGCCAAGGCAATTTCTTCAATGTCTTTCCATTGCAATGTACAATTGCTCAGGTTCAACGTCTGTATGGTCGTACATCGCAACAAGTTCTTGGCCCACTTCTCAGCCGATCCGCCCAACGCTGTGTTACCGGTAAGGTTCAAGTTTGTCAGTTCGGGAATGTGTTCCAACGCAACAGAAATTGTACCAACATCTTTCCACGTTAGTGAGGAATTGCTCAGGTCCAGCGTGTGTTTTTCCTTCACTCTTAACAAGTAATGGGACAACTTCTTAGTAGATTCGCCAAGTGCCGGGTTGTCAGCGAGGATCAAGTCAGTCAGGTTGAGCATGTCACCTACAACCGAGGCAATGTGTTTAATGTCTGTCCATTTTAATGTACAATTGCTCAGGTTCAACGTCTTTATGTTCGAAAGTCGCGACAAATTCTTGGCCCACGACTTAGCCGATCCGCCCAACGCTGTGTTACCGGTAAGGTTCAAGTTAGTCAGTTTGGGAATGGGGTCTAACACAACGGAAATCGTATCAACATCTTCCGACGTTAGTGACAAATTGCTCAGGTCCAGCATGTGTTTTTGCTTCACTCTTAACAAGTAACGGGACCACTTCTCAGTAGATTCGCCAAGTGCCGGGTTGTCAGCTAGGATCAAGTCAGTCAGTCTGGGCATGTCACTTACAGCCGAGGCAATGTGTTCAATGTCTGTCCATTGCAATGTACAATTGCTCAGGTTCAACGTCTGTATGTGTGTAAACTGCGACAAATTCTTGGCCCACAACTCTGCCAATCCGCCCAACGCTGTGTTGCTGACAAGGATCAAGTCAGTCAGTCTGGGCATGTCACATGCAGCTGAGGCAATGTGTTCAATGTCTGTAATCTGAAGGTTGCAGTCACTTATCTCAAGTTTGTTGAGGCTTGTCAAGTGTTTGATATGAGGGACCCATTCTATAGCTCTACCTCCCAGTGTACTGTCCCACTTTATACAAAGATCAGTCAAGAGTTGGTTGCATTTTAGTGATGTCAGGGTTTTCTCAAGATCTCCCTCCACTAAAGGACAACTGAAGAACCTCAGATTCCTGAGGTTTTCCATGTAACCCAGGGCAAAGGCTATATCCCTAACCGAAGACACGTGAGAAACCTCAATGGTTTCAACGGGTACCAGTTGTGTCGAGCGGCTGTCTGCAGACTTACACATGATTTTAAGAAGGTATACGAGACTGCGGAAATCATTATTGCCGTTTACAATGGTAGTTGATGTGATAAGTGAGTCGCTGGTGAGACACCGTGGGGCCTTTTCTGACTGGCTTTCATAAAAGCAGTTTCGACTAATCGCTTGTATAACATCTGATTGATACATGGGCCTGTATCGATCCTTACCGAACTTATGGTCAAGCAAATTAACGATGTCTGTCATGCATTTCTCATTGTCACCACAACAAAAACGTAATAGAAAATCATTTGAAACGACGCCCTCAATTTTCTGACAAAGCTGCATTAAATTTTGATGAAATTCTCCAAATTGTACAACTTTGTACACCATAGGCTTTACAAGTCCCCTCTTGGACATATGAACACTCTGTAGGTATTTCGCTGCACAGTATTCCTGCATAGTCTTGTGCATGAATTGTATGTTATTGTGAGGTTTGCGGTTTTTGATAACTCTCTGCTGGGTCAGGATGCCTGCTTTTAGTGCCAAGTTCAGCGCCTTTGGTTCAAACTCATCTTCTTGAAATGAGAATTTCTGGTTAGCACCTATGAGTCCTTGCAGCGCAGTTTTTCCTATTGCAATCAATGTTTTTAGTACATCTTCGCTGGAGATTTTTTGTTTTCTTGTGAACATGTAATCAACTGCCTCAGAAAAGAGGCCTGAAGTTGTTTTGGGGAGTTCTTTTTTCTCCCTCCACAATAAGCACATTAGCAGCAACAACATAGGAATTTTAGCAAAATCAACCATCGTGTTGGACTTACGTATGGTTTGGATTAGTGCCTTGCCACTATCACGATCTTCCTTGTAGAACTTCCGAATATATTCATTAACATCCTCATCAGTAAACCCCAGAACCTCTACGTGTGTGCAAGGATTTTGGATAAGTGATTTTGACGTCAGTTTCTCAAGATGAGAGGGGCGTGTTGATACACAGATTACACATTCCCGGTATTTTGTTCTATTGAGTGCTTTTAGGATAGAACCGAATGAGGCTGCATTGAGTGCTTTGGTCCTCATTTCATCAAAACCATCCAAAAGAATCAATACCTCATTTGGGCTGGCTAGGATGAATTTATCAAGTTCATCTGTTGCTATTCCTGAATCTTCGCCTAGAAGTTGATCGAAAGTGGAAGCAACAAGATCAGATTCTTGCGACAGGGCACACATCTTTAACAGAAAGACAAGCTTGAATCTTTTCAGGATTTTGCATGCCTCTTCGGCCCAGTCAAATGCAATCTTATCAAAAATTGTTGACTTCCCGACACCTCCCATGCCAAAGAAAATGAGGCGTTTGATGAGTTCCTCAGTTTTTGTACTTAATCTGAATATTTTGGCATACTCTGTTGAGTTTACAGTTTCTCCTTTCTTATCAGTGACTTCTGCTACCCCTTCCCGTGTTTCTAACTGTACTTTGGTGTATATACCAGTTATGTGCTTTTGGTCATTATCAACCCCAGGCAACAACTGCACGTAGCTGCCTGTTGTTTTATAAAATATCTTTAACTTGTCCCTAGTCTTGTTACCAGCTTCTTGGCAGGGATCCGTCAACCTTGGTTCTTGGTCTGGTCTCTGACTATGCTGAGGTCTGGGTGCAGGCACTCCTATTCAGATCAAAAGAAACAACATGTATTGCTTCAATAAAAGAAAGTTTCTGAAATGGATTGAATTGCCTTCCTCAACGGAGAAAATCATGTCTAGCAAATGATGAATCGGGATATACAGTCCTTTAGTAAGGCAGTGCACAAAATAAATTTGACCAAAAAGAGAAATGTATCGGCTTTTGTACAGTTGTTGGACGCTATACCAACAATGATTATTCAGTTTATTTCCAAACAGCCCATTAAATCCATTCATTCAAGTATAAATACAAAATAGTGTGCAACTTCATTAAAGCTTATGAGCCAGAAACACAATGCAGGGAGGTACAGTGTACAAATTTGAAGTTTTCAATACTTTGTCAATTGAAAATGTTTTCAGATGCACAATCGGCAAATCATATTACACTCTAAAAAGTCCCAGATCAGATTGGACCCAAAACCGGGTCAGATTTGACCTGACACTTTTCCGCGTACAAATTCACTTAATTGTCTCCTTCTGGATTATTTGACCCAAGGTAATTGTCATTTTGACCCAGAAGTGTGTCAGGTCAAATCTGACTCGGATTCCGTGCAGAATCTGACCTGGACTTTCAAATGTGAAAGTTCGACTATGATGACAAACCACTAGTAGAAGGGGAACAGATTTAAACTGACAAAATTGTCATGTTGACACGAACATGTCATTTTTACAAACAAATGTATCACGCACACAATGCAAAGATATGTACCGGTTTTTATAATTTATGCAAGTAACATCTTTCTTGAACTCCTCAGTCTTTATACATTGCCCAATGAGCAAAGACATGTGTATTTACCTTGCAGAAATCTGGCAATATCTGCTCTTTCGATCTTCTCCAATGCTGTGCACAACGTGGTCCTCTGCTGTTCAACACTGGTGGACTGGGCATGTTTCCATGCTACAAGCATTTCCAGACCTTGCCTTTCAACATCTTTGTAATTTGTCTCGATAGTGTGAACCTGTACCATCTTAAAGCGCAGCTCAACTGCCAGTTTTACCCAATCAGGACCAAGCCTCTTAGCGACCAAGAGCAGGGTCTTGTCATCTAAACGGGGTTCTGAAAAAAATGATAACAATAGGTATGCACTGTGAAAAAAAATTTCCTTTGAATTATCTTTCCGTACTTGAGAGTAGTCTTGTTTCCTAATCATGACTCTCGTACCACAGAATGGAAATGAAACTTGTTGATTTTATGCCATTTTCAGTTCTCAAGTCCAACTTTATTCACTGGCTAGACTTACCAAATATTTGGGATACTAATAATTCCATAATGATGCGAAGAAGCCATTAACTTTGCTTTACACTGTTGTTTCTTTCAGGTACTTATGCAAGTTTTATAAGATTCAAGGCATTTGACGTGACATCCCAGTGTTTATTGAATGCACCCATTGTTTGTGTGTTACTGACTTTTTGCAAACAAGTTAATGATGTTCATTACTAATGCAGCTGTGATTTCATCATCAGGGTTGGTGACTCGTTTTGCATACGCGCTACGCGCAATTTAGCCTATTAGAACGCGCGCCCTAAGAAGATGAAGAAACAAGTGGAATTGAAGAAGTTGCCAGGAAGAAGATAAGTAGTATGAAGAGAAGAAGCTCGAAAAAGAATAATACCGATGTCCATGGAACAAGAAACAGCATACAACGCGATGGCCACTGACAGCTCACTCGTGCATTATGCGCCGTGTACTGTGTGCATATATGCGCGCACAAAGTATGCAATGCGCGCTTATTAATTAGACTTGCTATCAGTCCAATTTGCGCACTGTGTTTAAGCGGCAGCAATAAGCCATTTGCGAGTAACCTATAACCTTTGGGATTTACATTTGAAAAACGTCTGGTACAATGACTTGCTTAGAATGCTTGGCACATTTTAACTGTGAATTCTCCAGACCAAAGACACTTTTGCTAATCACATGATTCGGGGCAAGCTCTTGCATAGTTACATATGAGACGCTCAGCACCAATACATCGTTCACAATGGGTGAGAATGGCACAAAGACACCAGACCATGCCGGAGCTGGGGGTTGCTAGCATAAGGCTTGCCCCGAATCACGTGATATAGTAACAGTCTCTTTGGTCGGGAGAATGCTAGGTTAAAACGTGCAAAGCATTGTATTAAGTCAGCGTTCCAGATTTTATTCAAATTTAACGCGTAAATGGCTTATTAGAATGTGCGTATGCAAATTAAAGTGACCCAATCTGATGAAGTGTTTAATTATTATTATGTGATGGTGATTGATTAAAACAAACATGAGGTTTGTTTGTGAATTATAGCCACTACTTGTCACTACTGTCTGACTGATTTATGTCAGTAATTGTCTTTCTAGGGAATCTGCCTCAGAATAAAGGTTTAGGGACAGACTTTTGGCAAGACTGTAGGGCTAGATTTTAGGAAAAGACTTTAGGCCAGGTTTTTGAAAAAGACTTTAGGCCAGACTTTATTACAGACTCAAATTATATTGCCTTCCCCACCCAGCCTTCCTTTTTCTATTGCGTTTGCACGTCAAATTTTCGTCCCTTTGCTCTTTGCCCTTTTTCCCTATCCAGAAATTCATCGAGGCCTTGATGAAAGAGACGCTACCAAGCTACACTACCAAACGAACTCTACTTGGACAAAGTTGACGAATCAAGGTTATGACAGCGCCCTCAACGCTGGTCCCGGTCAAAAATAGTAACCAAAACTACCAGGATTTTTTTCACTGCCAACTTGCCGACCTCACAGTTTTGCTGCCACCAGTTAGACGGAAAAAAAACACATTTGACCCCTCCCTCCTTAACTGACCCCAAGCATCTGGTCTAGCTACTACTCACCTGTTGCAGCTGAGGGGGTAGGTACTTGAGCCTCCTGATGCATCGCGGTACATGTACCTGTAGGGACATCAGTCTGTTGGCTGGCTTCTTTAGATTGTGCATCCATGGTACTTTGCATCTCCTGCCCAACGAAAACGAAGTTTTCACTAATTAAAGACCATTGAAAAAACTAGAACGGCGAAGCCGCCATGGCTCGCTGTCCAAGGCAGGAAGGGAGGCTGAAGGTAGGGTTGGGGATGGGCATGATGGAAGGGGATCAGGATTCTCGTTGATGTGCCTAGGTGTAGGGGTCAGTTTTTAAATGTCAACATAAAAAGTCAACAGATTACCTAATAAATACACGTGTATATATAGGTTAGCCGTCACTGTATTATGGGGGAGTTTTCCATTGCTAGGGTAATTAGGACCCAGTTGTGGATTTTTGCAGCCCCCAACAGTGTCTTCTGCTCCCCTTAAACCATTGCTATGACGTCACGCTATTGTTAAAAGTGTGGATTCGGATCTACGAATCTGTTACACTGGTCACAAAGTGTGGATTCGGAATGACGAATCTTTAGTAGTGTGGATTTGGAATTACAAATCCACACTTTGAACATGTCGGACAATAGTCTCCATAATGAGCATGAATAGGACCGGCTGCGTGAAAATTTGCTTTCCGAAAATTACCAATGCATCTTCACAGTCAGATTCTCCGCCGTAACTGCAAAAACTACTTTAGTCAGAACTCAGAAAGAAATCGTCGTCTGAACTATCCATTTTGAAGTAAGGAGCCTTTACACACAAAATGACTTGGTTGTACGGGCGTGGCGAAAAATGAGGCAACCTGACGCCACTTCCGCACTTGCGTACAAAGTCTATGGAGAGTCATTTCAAGTATTTCCTAACAAAATTGGAAACATTTCTCAGTCCCAGATTCATGACTTATCATCATTTTTGCAATGAATGACCTTCATTGAGATGATATATGAAGAAAAAGTGGTGTCAGGTTGCAGCATTCTTTCCAATACTACTGTTGACGCAATGGTTTAAGTCGAAGAATACACTCGCAAGTGTGGATTCTTAATTTACGAATTCACTCGGCGCTTCGCGCCTCGTGAATTCTTAAATTACCAATCCACACTTTCTCGTGTATTCTCCTTAACAAACTTGTATTACCATGGGAAAACTCTTGTGTAGTCGCCACAAATGCAGAACAAGAATGGATATACATGTACATGTAGACACAGCACCATCACCACCTCCCCCAAACCTTACCCCATCCCAAAACCTTACCCCATCCCCAACCCCCCCTCCCCCACCCAACCCTGTACCCACACCCATTCCATCCTCCCCTAACCATCCCCACCCCATCACCTACACATCCCAACCCCACCCAAACTCCAATCCCTATCTCCTTCCCCCTCCCCTGACCCGTGCCCTCCCCTACCCCAACCCCCTACACCCACCTACCCTATATTACCCTATCTGTCCTTACCCACCCTAAACATCTTGGGCGTCGCGAGGGAGCAAGGGAGGGCACCCCCTGGAAAAGCACAACAACAAAAACAAAAAAAAGGAAGAAAAAAAAAGAAAACAAAGAAAAGAAAAAGAGGCGCGAAGACAAAGTGGTGTAAATTTAATGAGTTGGGGGGGGGGGCAAAATGTCCCTGTCCCCCTCTAAAACTGATAAATTGAGAATGTGTTGAGAAATACAAGCATTTTTTGGCCAAAAATTTTTTTGTCCCCCTCTAGAAAAAATCCTGCCAACGCCCATGCTAAACATCCCCACCCTAACCCTTACTCGAATTCCAATATCCCGCCCTCCCCATTCCCCCACCCATACAACCCCGACTGACCCCATGCAACCCCTACTCTGATCCCTATATACTGCCCCCTCCCCTTATCCAACCCCTACAACAACCCATCCCTACCAATCCCTACACATCCCCAACCCAACGCCTACTCCGATCCTATATCCCGCCCCCTGCCAAACCCCCTCCTAACCCAACCCGTACATCCATGCCCATCCTCTCCCTACCTGTCTCTCCCTACCTGTCTCTCCCTACCTGTTTCCACCCCACCCCTACAAATCCCCAACCAACCCAAACCCAGTATTCCAACCCCTCTCCCCACCCCACCCCACACCACCCCGCCCCACCCATCCTAGCTCCCCTACTCATCCTACTCACACAAACCCTAACTCCAACACTATCCCCCAACCCAACCTACCCAACCCTCCCCTACCCCATCCCTACTCCAACCCCACTCCAACCCCATAAACTAAAAGATCAAACCAGAAGCTCATGCACATCCCCAAAAATGCATAGTGTACATGTACATGTTTTACCGGTATACACACATGTACATGTTATACCAGTATACATGTACATTTAACAATTAAAAACTTTAATATTTCCTTGAATTAAAGTTCCTCAATAAAATCATAAAATTTACTGCAATGATATGAACCTAACTGAAGTTATGCAGATGATACATGACAACTGCATTTAATTTTTTTCCCGAAGTTAACTAAAACCAAAAACGTCAACATTTTTATCTGAACACGGACGGACGGACGGGCGCCCGGACAGACGGACGGAAATTGGTATTACATAGGCTCGCATCTGCTTCGCAGCTCGCCAAAAAACACAAGGAAAGACAAAACTGAATTGTTAAAATGATCTCAGAGGGTACTAATCCTATTCACAACTGACGCAGAAAGGCTATAAGATCGTAGAATTAAAATTGTGGTAACGTGACGAAAGAAAGAAAATCACTTTCGCTGTTCGCATGGAGTGCCACCAGACTGCATATGTGACATACACGACATAAAAGAGCAAGTCTCGTAAAACTGCCCCAAGACCAAGACCAGAGTCAGTCACAACTCTTATTGACTGTCACAAGTGAGATAATTACAATATACAAAATGTACAACAGCAAAACGCACTGATAGTAATAGGTTATTTGACGTTCACTATAATCCATGAAACTGAAAAAAAAATTAAACCATCGCTGTAGCAAAACTTACACATAAGTTCAGAGCGGGTTGATTCATCACAGACATCCAGGACAACACTGACGCACTGCAGCTGCTACGCCCACCGATCTCATGACCACTCGACGAAACTACATTATGCAAATTAATCTCTGGATCAATCTCCTTATATGGCGTCAACTCAACCTTTACGAGTTAATGATTAACAAGCAACTTCGATATTCTGTCACATGCCAGCAATTTCCTGATTTCCTCCATATGAAATAAACCATATATTTCAATATTTTATATATCTCAATATGAAGATAATAATCATAACCTAATCTTAAATAAAACAATTAAAATGTTCAGTTTTAAATCCTGACAAATCGCGCAGCGATATCAAACCCACTATTTGTCCTAGCAATATGCACAAATACAGCGAGGTTTTCCCCAAAAGTTCTCAAGTCCACACTGAAGAGTTTTGTTTTGGTCTGCCATGATGCAATGGTGCACCAAGTTGACAAGTCAGTGGCTGACTTATTTCCTTATCGAATGACACGATTTCAAGTGTTTACAAGTGTTATTCTCAGCTCCACATCTATTCAATGTAAATTAGTTACCCTTTGAGCCTTTAGTCAACACGGAAGTGGATAAGCCTACATAACTTGGTATAATACAACATGCAATACGGCAATGGTAGATTGAATTGCTATATATACCAGGCATGCAACTGGTAAGTCACACACAAAAAAGGAAATTCAAATCTGTCCAAGACTTTGTACAGTGCTTTTCTATTTTCAATGACACAAATTTGGAGGTCAAAAAAGAAGAAATCAGCTGATTTGAGGAAAAGTTGCATACCTGATACAAATTGTGTCTTGTGGTATTTTAATACCGGCATTATAAGAAGCTATGCAATTCCCCTGTTAGACCAACATAATGCTGAAATAATTACCTGGAAGTAGGCCTTCCTCCTGAAACTGTCACTAAATGTCTGGACCAATAATAAAAGCATCCAACATTTAATTCAGTAGCAACCATTTTAATAGCGAATCTGAGAGCCTGATAAAATTGTTCAAAATATGTTGCTTAAGAAAATGACTTACCCAAATTTCATATTTCAACTGCTACGTCCTACACAAAGCCCTGCTGCATTTACCAAGAAATATAGGCCGCACTAAAGTTCTCTATTAATGCAGGATAATAAGACCTCTTTTGAAGTAATGTTTAATGTTTATACTTTTAGTTATTTTACCTAGTAAAACAGATTCCAAAAACAATTGTCCAATCCTGTTTTCTGTCGGCTGCTACACAGCAAATCAAAAAAGGGGTCAAAGCCCATTTCCCCCCCCCCCAAAAAAATCCTACATTTTCCAGCATTTTCCTGATTGATCATTTTTTCGAGGGTGGACAGGGACATTTGCTCCTCCCCCCCCCCAACCCATTAAATTAACACCAATATGATTTTGCGCCTCTTTTTCTATTGCTGTTTCCCCCCCCCCCCCTTTTTTTTGGCTTGTCCGGTCCCTGTTCCTATAAGGGAATAAAAATCTACTTCTAAAGTTTGGGACTCCCATAGGTAGATGACAATGACAGCATGTGGTATATTTGCAGGATTAATTTTTTTGGAAAGAGGGCAGGGTTTTGATTTTTGAGGGAAATTATCGGGTACAGACAATGACTGCAACAAAACAGATGAACATGGCGACTAGTTTTAAAAGTGGGCCCTCGCTTGTTTACAATGTACATCTTTCCAATAAACACAAGCTGGTTTGGTAGAACGTCACTGATTCGTTAACGAAGAGTGATTTAGAAGCCGACTTTTGGACTCCAAACACTATATTGAATAACTGCAGGATAAATTTTGTGGAAAGAGGGCAGGGTTTGATATTTGAGGGATATTTGGGGGTACAAGTGAAGTCGATAAACATGAAATTGCTGAAAACAAACTTGGCAATAGTGTCCAAGTAGTCTGGTTCCACATTAGAAATACATGTACTGTTCAGAATCTTTTGGTACTCCAGAACCAGACTAGCTTCCATACTGCACGGTGCAGTAAGTGTGTCGATTCGCACAGGCTTGTTTCAGGTAAGAAAACCAATTTTTCTTTCAATTAACTTCTAAATTAAAAAAAAAAATTAGGGTCAGCATAAATAAGACAGCGTTTCCCAAGGTTGCACAGTTTGGGGGAGTGGCAAAACGTTTTTAAGAATAACAAAAAAACGGAGGTGTCCTCAACTACACAAACTCCAACCATCATGGCTTCAAATAACACTCTTGTGGCAACTCATACAAAAAATTGGCGCTCAAAGTTTACCAAAATAAAGGTCCCTATAATAACAATTATAATAATAAACCATTCTTGTAAAGCGCATTTTACACAGACCCAATGCGCTGAACAATTAACAGAGAAAACACTACAGCCTATCTAAGGCTTACCTTGCTTGATGTTTTAGCACAAACCACATATCACTGGGAACCGTACACGGACGTCGGGAAACCAGACTGTGCCGTCGTGCATAAACCATCGAGTTATGGCCTCGGACAAGCTGTGCCACCCAACTTGTAATTTTCTTACACCCAAAACACGCATGAGGTCATATCGGTATGGCAGGCATGCAAAGCTGTTGTCGACCTTAAATTTCTACAAAACTTCCTTAGGCCGGTAGGCCTATTTACATTTGAAAAACTTTACATTTGAAAAACCTGACAAGTCAAGAGAGGGCGCTCCTCACATTTATTTTAAACATATCACATCAGTCAAGAGAGGGCTCCCTATACTTACACTTCAAAAGCCTGACAAAATCTTGGCAATCCTGGTTAAATCCCTCCATTCTGGTCACGATGTACGGTCTGATGAAGTCTTTTCATTGCTTTAGCGGTTTAAATTTGCAATGAATTTAATGACCACATTCATTCATATTTCAAACTTGCTGAGCAGGATAGTAGGGCTCAATTACACTTAGCACGAAAAGAAACTAAGCATATAAGGCAAAAAAAAAGTCTCCGGTTTCTGGTATGGAGCTTGCCAAAAAAGTGGTGCGGCGACGTGGCTTTTTTTTTTTACCTGTTTTTTTTATTTTGCTTCAAATGTCGACTGATGACTGCATGCAAATGGTGTCCGACTATTAAACTTAGTGAAAAAATATGGGAGTCCAGAGAGGCCACATAAAGCTTATTCTCGATCATAACCCCATATAAAAACAAGTTAAAATTGTGCAGCAGTAGGATTACAGTCAAAACAGTGAGTTTGGCAGTTTTGAGACATCATCTTTTATTGAAAAAAAACCTTTTTCATTTTGCCAATGTGCATGGCTAGTCCAGGCATGCAACTGGGAAATCACACAAAAAAAGAGGAAATTCAAATTTTTCCCAGACTTTGTACAGTGTTTTTCTTTTTTCAATGGCACGCATGGGAAGTAAAAAAAGAGGAAATCAGCTGATCCAAGGAAAAGTTGCATGCCTGGGCTACGGCGACGCGCACGCATACCAGAAACCGGAGACTTTTTTTTTTTGGCCTAATCATCCTTGTTTAGATAGAAATAACGAGAGCGCAAGCGCTGAAGCTCCTGAAACTCCAAAACTAAAATTTGCACTTAGCGAGATTTTCAATGGGCATTAATTGCAACACACAATTGAATGCGGGCCTGCATCATTGCATTCAATTGTGTGTTGCAATGTCCAGTGAAATCTAGCATTGAGGGTTTTAAGCGCCCTTTCAGAGTTAAGATTTTTGCAACACCCAGCCTGTTGTAAAGCAATAATTTTGAAACCTTACCATTGACTTCAGGTGCCTGGGGTTGATAGGTATCATAACATCACCATCGGTCGTCGGTATGTTTTCCGATAAGACTCTTTGTACATCGACTCTTGGTGGTGTAGCTGGGTCTAGTAATGCCATGGTAGCCACGACACCTGGTCCGAGAGAAACACAGTCTGCTGATGTCACATTATCGGTTACTGGTTCATCTCCCAACCGCAACTCAGCCTGATTGAAATGGCATAAATGACAATAAATCAACAAATTCATCATGTGAACTTTGTCCAGAGTTTTTTAGTCACAAGTTAAAATCACGTGTAGGGATGAACAATGACAAAGGAATGTCTTTCCTATAGCTGAATTGAATAGTCTGTGACTTAACCCTAACAGGGCCGGGTTATTTTGACCATCTCTCAGCTGGGGGGGGGGGACCAGATCTCGGCCATCGAGTGACGAAAAATTTTGAAACTCGGTACATGCACAGAACAACTCTTCATGAACATACCCAAGAAATTTCATGATTATAGGTGAAAGGGTTTGAAAGTATGGCTAATCAATTATTTATATTAACAAATGGTAATTCTGCTCTGTGTACATGACGTATATGGGAAAATTAAGTTTTCATGGCGCGTAGCGCCGGATCTTTTTATAGTTTTGTTATGGTTTTTCCCCCCGGTTTTTTATGTTTTTGGTTTCAAAAGATGCGCAAGGCTCGAGGCTAAAGAGTCATCACAGCTCAGGTCGCGAAAAAAATTTTTTTTCAAAGTGATCGCAAAAAAAGTTGGGGGGGGGGGCAGATTTCCCCTCGGCCCTTTTAGGGTTAACTTGAGACAGGATGACTAGTCATTCATTCAATACAACTCTCTGTGACTGACTCAATTCTGTTTTATGGTATGGTTCATTGTCGTATACTTTCACTGTCTTTTCTAATTGAAGAAAGCAACTTACCAGTCGTTTATAAAGGGCTGCTTTGGCTCTGAATGCAGAAGACCACGGATTGATGTGCACTGACCGGTATGTCTCAGTCAACAATGTGATCACGACAGTAAGAGCAAACCTACGTCAGTCTGAAAAAGAAAGTACAACAGGGTTAGATAAAGGAGAGTCAGGCTGTGTTGTAGTCGAGGAACTTGCGACAGGTCACAAGTATCTTCACATCAGGGAATGGACAATAACAAAGGAATGTCTTTGTCACCGTTCATTTGAATAGCTTGTGACTTGACTGGATGAATTGTGTTCTGACTTGTGATAGACTTGTGATGACTTAACTAAAACAATGAGAATGATCTTACAGCTGACTTAAACCTTTTTTCATCGGTGAGATTTCAAATTTAGTTTTGAGGCTGCAACACACAGTGAGACAGTGCGGGGAGGTGCGTGTGATTTTATCCACATGTAAGGGGCGGGGGCCAGTTTTGATCAGTTTACAAGAGTCATATACAATACATACACAGATGAAGTTCTTTCAGAGTAAGATCAATAAAATCCTGAGCCTACCAATGCAGGACTTGCCGTCTCCCTCCGTTCCTTCAGGACAAGATCCGCAGGTGAAATTTAAAGACAGTGGGTCATCATCAAAACACGCCATTCCTAGGAAGCAGGGGTTGTCTTGACAGGCGTCGTAGTTCACCTCACAGAAGTCACCTGACCAGCCAGGTGTGCAGTCACATGACACAACCTGGAAATCAAAATTAGAAGTCGAGTCAAAGTCACAAATATTTGGGCATGTCCGACTATAAAAGCCTTGTTCTTGTTTGGTTCTGAAGTTGCAATCTATTTAAATTGTAGCCATTTTTCTCGAAACCATTTTGGATCAAATGAAACTCAATGACATCAGCTGCAAGCAACTGATTACCAAGAGATAGATGTTTGTTTGTTTGTCTTGACACAGAATTCTTGTCTCTAGTCAGTCAAGGCCAACTCCTTTTCTGGTCGTCACATTGGCAGGCGAGGTGTGGAGGATAAATGTTGTGAAGAATATTGTTATTAGGAGGGGAAAAAGGGTGCTTATGAAGTTTTAACAATTTTGCACTCACTAAGACATGTTTAAGCCTTATGTTCTTTTACTTATTTTGAAACAGGAAAAACCAGTCAGTGCCTTCAGTGGTATATGGAAATTCTTTCTAGTCAATTGACTTAAACCTGATAAGTCATTTACTTTCGCTACCGGTACCGGTACTTGATGTTTCTTATAAATAATTATGGTTCTGATAACAGGCTTTCATTACGAACCTATATGTCGCAGATATGTCAATTCAAACATGTGAAAAAAGGTAGGGCCTAAGTGTTTAATGCATTGAACATGCTTTCCACAACACATCGCACCAGACCAAAATTGAAACCACTAGCGTGCCTATATAGCTGAAAGCAGTATGGAACCCAATACATCATTTACACTGCATGACACGACCAGTGGGTGGAGTGATTTCGAAAATCTACTGATCACGCGACGCTTCATGGGTATTACAGAAGACATGCATGACAGCCGACACAATGGAGGTTTTCTAGAGAATCACCACCAAAATCATCCACAAATTTCATATTTTAGCCTTTCGTGTTCTGTTTGAAGTTGCTTAATATTAGCTTCATGACTTCATGACTTCATGGTATGAGGTACTCATTAACCTGATTATGGAATCTGGTAGTCTGAAAATATTGGAGAGACTGTGTGAGACTGTGAGACTGTGTGAGTCCCAAAACTTAAGGTATCCATATCATGCAAAAAGTTTGTGCTGCATAATAAAACCAGTGTGAATCAAATTTGTAAGCTTCTTACTCACTACAGTTTCTTCAATAATCCCCGAAACTTCTGCCTTGCAAAGTTGCTGTTGTGAGCATTGCATCACCAAAAATTCAGCTTTTAAATCTAATTTTGCAGAGAGTTATCGAAATCCATACTTGAGACATCATGTTGATGTGTACTGCAATGCATTGTGCAAAAAGACTCCTCAGCTAAAACATTTTCATCGTGTAGATAAAACAGCGCCCTCTCGTTGATCTGAGTGAATGCAAAATGTTTTATTTTTTAAAAGAGGGCGAACCTCCATTTGGCCATCGATTAAAAAACAAGTAAGCTGCAAGGCTCTTCCTACACCTACCCAGAATACATTGGGAATCACACACACATTTCTACAGCATGGAGAATGATGTGGATGATTTTTGAACTGCCAAAAACTTGCCTTAAAATTGGATTTAAGGTCTCAAATTTTGCAGGTGACATGCTTGCAACTATAGCATTTTGATGTATGTGTTGTGTGGGCATTAATTGGCCTAATGGTGAGTGTGAGTAAAAAAACGTCAGTTGTAATTTTGCACATTTTTATGCACTCACGGTCCCAGTCTGGGAATCTTGGTTGGGATAATAGAGGGAAAATAGACCTTTTTTGTGATACAATGGGGATATATGGTCGCGTTCTTGGGGCCTCTTAGGCCAAATAATAAAAAATATGTTTAGCGTCCCTGCCCACTTCATTATTGGAGGCCGCTTCCTTTTTTTCTTTCGCAGTGGCTATCATGCAACTTTTATAAAAACATGAGAAGCAAATATGATCGCTGTTGCAATGATCAATCTTTGGACGTATTTGAAGTATCCACTGAAATAAACTAAATATTCATGAGAAAATAAATATTCATAATGACGTATTGCACTATCATTGGCCGGCTTTTGCGACGTCTCATGCGACGTCATGGTTATCGATGTCATGCGTATAACGTACCGCTGTTCCAGACACTTCAATCAGTTTTGACCGGCTGCTTCAACTCAGATCTGCACTACATGTGCATGTAGCCCAGGTGGACTCCCTTTCCTCCCTACGTAACGGAGGGAGTCCAGGGTATAAAGTGCTCAAAACCGGGCGAAAAAATTTATGACCAGTATTTTCAATATTTTTACCTTGTTGGAGAAGCTAATTTTTACGTCGTAGTATTCTATGTAGCCTTATCTATTGGGCCGCTGGGTTCAGAAATTCCATATGCGATGCTGACCGACCTTAATCTGGAAAATAAACTCAAAAGCAACGTTAAACTTGTACGTGTTTGTAGACTCTTTTCATCAGTTTCTCTCCGCCGAGTCTATTCTAGTCGTACATGATGTACGTCTGTGCAGCGTGTAGTTTGGTTCCCGCGACCGGACAATTATTCTCGACGCTCATATCACGTCTGGTCCGGGGGTCAGACTATGCAGCATGAATATGCAGTGCGCACGCACGATTTGCTTTGTAACCACCCTCATACGCACGCGCACTTACTTGAAGGCGCGGTCGCTAATCCAATGACCGAGCGTGTTTTCGCGCTAGTTACCAGAAACACGTTTCGGCTTTGGTCATTGGTTGAGCGTTTTCGTGACATCGGTTGGCTGGAGTGACGTCATTGTTCCAACCAAAACTACTAAACAAATGAGGGCGCTAACGTGCGTGCGCGCTTTCGTGCGCACGTACATGACGTACGACTTGGGAATAAAACTGATGAAAAGAGACTACAAACACGTACAAGTTTAACGTTGTTTTAGAGTTTATTTTCCTGATTAATGTCGGTCAACATCACATATGGAATTCCTGAACTCCTGGATCAATAGAGAAGGACACATAGAAAATGTAGGCGTGAAATAAGCTTCTGTAACAAGGTAAAACGTAACAAAAATCTGGTCCAAATTTTGGGTGGTCTTATGTAGAGAATTCTCGTCCTGGACGTTAGTCGTAATGCAATAAAGGCAAAATGTGCTCTAAAAACACATTTTTACTAATTTTTTTCGCATGTCCGCTGTTTCCTGGATTCCTCTTGGTTGAAATCACAAGGTGAGGTGAAAATTTGGATGTTTGGCGGCAGGTAAGTGGTGATCGGGTAGCCAAATTTTCCCACAGTATGCCCCTTCGGCTTCGCCGCAGGGCATAAAAAGTGACGATCGAGTACGGAACTTTTTCCAATAGTTCGGTGAGGCGGCCATTTTGGAAGGGAAAAAACAGGCCTAGGCCTCCTCCTTCCCTTTTTTCAAAATGGCAGGACGCTTAACATTTTGGGTTTTTTTTTATTTGGCAATTGGCCGTATGAATTAGATGGTGTAGTTTTTTAAAAGTAGTTGTAGGCCTACCTCGAGTCCAGCTAGCTCTAGTCTATGGAGCTGTGGAGTCTGTTCCCTTGGCTGAGTTGATGGCTGATCATGCATGCTGACCCCTAGACCCGTGAACGTGGCTTGTAAACTTGTATAACAACGCCACGTTCACGGGTCTAGCTGACCCCGACTCACGCCCGAGCTGGCCTACCGCCCAGCATATAAACTCTTATACCCCTAAATGGAGTCATGTCAGTGCCCTGTAGCAGGCAATGCTGTTGTCGAGCTTCAATTTCTTCAAAACTCTCCTTTGCCCGATTTTTGTTTCAACTTGCAATAAATGACCGTTTATAATAACATTGTCACGCCCCAACTATCGCATCGGTCCCAACTATAGTTGGGACTGTCCCAACTATAGTGCGGCAGTTGGGTCGGCCCAACTATAGTTAGGACTGGAGTTGCGCCGGATGCTTCATGCTTGATAGATCTTGTTGGATTAAATGTTCCGCGGCGCTGGCACCGTGTCGTCGTGCATGCATGCCGCAAGGCTGGCCGGTCACGTGGTACTGCCTAGTTGGATGAGTTGTCCAGCTGCTGGTTTTTTTTGTCCAGCAACGTTTTGCAAAATTCAAAGATTGCCATGGCCGGCCAATTATAGATGGGCCCCACCCATAGCTAATGTCAAAGGTCCCAAGTAAAGTCAGATGTGTATTAGAGTTGTAGGGAATGTTTTATAATCGTACAACAATGTACACTATAGTTGGGACCGCAAAATAAAAAGATTGGAGTGGCCCAACTATAGATTCGCCCCATCAATAACTAATTTCAGTGGTCCCCAGTAAAGTCAGACGTGTATCAGAGCTGTAGGGAACGTTTTACAGTTGTACATCAATGTAAACTATAGTTGGGACACCGCAAAATAAAAAGATCGGAGTGGCCCAACTATAGATGGGCCAGCCCAACAGTAGAACTTACAGTTGGGACCGTCCCAACTATAGTTGGGACAGGCCCAACTATAGTTGGGCCAGCCAAACTGTGGAACTACAGTTGGGACAGGCCCAACTATAGTTGGGACAGGCCCAACTATAGTTGGGACCGATGCGATAGTTGGGGCGTGACAACATCAACAGACCAACAGATCAGTCATGTGTACCAGTGCCGACCCCAACCTCGTCCCCAGGGTGTCGAGCAGTACGCGCCCACCACTACCTGCCTTCTCACCCTGGTATTGGATCATTTGCATGTGCAAGATTTTTGCAGACGTATGCAAATGAGGAACAGTCTGGTGCCTGGATATGCATTACACATTAGCGTTTGTTTTTGTATGCGGTGTCTGGGGTAAAAACAGAGTCAATTCGTAGCAGCGCGAGCACGGCGTGAGTTACGAAAACACGATTTTTGAAATCAAACTGTTACGATCTTATCAAGACAACATGCAGTATCATATTTCATATTAATATGAGCAAATTGGAAAGGAAATTAGTATTTTCGAGAAGGCGTGGACGAATGATCGCGAACAACACGTACTGCACATTGTGAATATATAGCACCAAGTACACGATAAAAATCCATTACTAGCCAATTGCGGTATCCAATCAGGATACAGGAAGAAAGTTTCCTATCCAGGGTTTACTATTGGAAATGCGGTTGGAAATAAAGTAAGCACTGGGGACGCGGTTGGTGCCGACCCACACCGTGCCACTTGAAAATGGCGGTTCCGGTACCCAGAGGGCGTCCTTATTATTCCCGACGCTGACGGGTGCACGCCTGTAAGTAGGCCAAAAATCCGTCCGCCAAGCTTATGAATAAAAGTCATACCCTAAAAATATTCTATATTAGAGAGTTTTTAGAGCCATAAAATTGGGGAATTGAAGAAATATGGTACTAAACCTCTGGCCCGGACTTAAGGCTTCCTATTCTGAGCATTTTGGATGGGCTCGAAAGTGGCGCTATTTTGCAATGTTGTGGAGATACCGTTTTTCAAGATGGCTACTTTTCCGCTTTGGGGAAAATAGGGGTCGTCTTCTTTGGGTGAGAATATCTTGAAAAATCAACGGTCATCCCACCAAAAAATTAAAAGAAAATGAAAGATGACGCATTGATCATAATTTTTCTGTGCAGCTTGAATGCCTGTGAGAGTTCTGAGTATTTTAAAAAGAATTTTGAAGTATGCGCATTTAGCACTAGTGTCTATGGGATTTTTTTTGGGCAAGGTTGCACCCTGATGGTTGCAGACCATAGAGCTGTATAATACAGCTCTATGTTGCAGACCAGTAAATCGGTCCGAAATTGCCTACGCCGGCCAAATCACGATTTGCGTGCCCTCAAAATTTGAGCATACTGTGGGCCATGAACTTGAGGGTTTGTAAAAAAAAATATGGGTGGAAGCCGTGCACAGGACTGTGCGCTTGTAGTTCCGTTCAATTTGGATAAAATTGGGGCCCTAAGCGCTCTATTTTGCAATGGAGTGTTGGCATCGTTTTTCAAACTTGGCGATGGGCTTCATCTTCCGATGAAAATTTCTTCTGAAAGTCATCAGTTGACCCCCCCCCCCCTAAAAATTGAACTTGAGAAAACTAGAGATGATGAAATAAGCTTTCATTCGATGTGTGTCTCGAAAACCTTGGAGAGTTGTGAGTATTTTCCCGAATTTCTGAAGTGGGAGCATTTTAATACCATTGGGGTAAATGGAAAATTAGGCCCCCAAAAATACTCGGTCTCTGGTCAGACCAAAGTTCCGGAATTGATGCGGGCGCGGCGACGCGGCTTTTTTTTTCAAGCTTGGATTGTACAGACAAGGTGGGGTACTATTTTGTTTTTTAAGTGTCCTCATGTACATTGGTGTCCTCCATAATTTGCCTTTGTGCCCTCGATCATTTGCCTTGGTGCAATTTCCCATTCCTTGGTGCTCTTTAGTAAAAAAACAAAATGGAGAAGGTGCGGCAATAGAATAGCGCTGTCTATGCTACCACGGAACATTTTTTTTTGGGGGGGGGGGGAAACAGGATTGACGCGCATGATTAAAATCGACGGCGCGCGCGCTGACCAGAGACCGACTATTTTTTTGTTTTTGGCCTTATTTACTGGTCTGCAACCTGACGCTCATGTCTAAAATATTGCAGGTCAGGCAGCCACCGTCGCTAAAAATAAACATGACGACATTGACGACCATTTTAAAAACTAGGCTTCGTTTCCGACATCGCTTTATCACTTCGGCTTTTAATATCCGATCAAATTTTTTGAATAAATCACTTGCTTCATAATATCATACAGTTATGATAATACAGTTTGATATTTCTGTAAGAAAACGTTGACTAATGTTGACCTAGAATCTTTAAAGTTAGGCGCCCAAATAGCACTGTTAACAGGCGGAGCCGAAGAAGACCACGCCGAGTTTTGGAAAATGCCGCTAACGGTAGTCAAATTCAAAATAGTACATGACGCAGCAAAAAGTTCGCCCCTCATATACGATCCGAGTACAAAATCGTTGATGAATTTCAATTTTTTTTAACTAAAAATATTAATCATCAACTCGTTTTAAAACGAATTAAATAAAACACATATTACACTCGGAAATACTCGGGCGCTCTCCGATTGTCGACGAAATGAATTCGGCAAACTTTGGACATTTTCGGGAAAAGGAGGCATGCCTCTCGTTTTAGTGACGTGACGTAAATTGTAATACAATGTATTACTGAAGGATACCCAACCAAAAATTCATCAGGAATAGTCAGAATCTTTTGGTCTGGGAACCAGACTAAATATAGGCGATGGGGGGGGGGGGGGGTTACGAGCGAAATTTCATTCTTAATTACTCACGAATTATGCTACGGTGGCCCCAAATTAACATCGCGATTTCACGTGCATCAGTCACGTTCGTAATCATTCTTCTATGCTTGATCAACTTGTTACTAATGTATTGCATGTACATGTATTTGAACGTAGAGGGCAGTAAACGAGTCGGGTACTGGTTATTTGGCGGGGCTGTCGGTAAGGGGCTGTCGGGGAGGGACATAATATATCGAGTATTAAAAAAAGGTGGGTTGATATACTGCCTGCAGGGAACTGCAAATAAAGCGAGGGATCCCATTGTATAATAACTTAACAGGTGTATTTAATCGAAACGGTGAACAGTGAGTTTCGTAATAAATGCAACATCGTTGAAAGGTGACTCAAAAATGCAAAGTGAGTGGGAATTATTTTGTTTGAGTTCGCGGTTTCTTTTAACAAATTTATACAATGCAACATAACAGAATATATACTTGAAACAAAATAATCGATCACACCAGAAACAATTGTAAGATACAAACATAATGTATTTTGATTTATGGAACCAGAATGCATTCCACACGTCTACTCCATCAGGTTATTACTTGCGAGAGTTTTCCAGTTATTTTCATGAGTATTATTTAGTATCATTTTGTGATAACAGATATAAATGAGAAAAAAAACAGGTATACTAACATAATCTGCTCGAGTTATTTGAAAATTATTAATTTTCTTTCAACTGGGGAAAAAGACTTTCATTAAAAAGTCAAACCCAACATGTTAAGACAAAGACAATTCACAATGCCACCGTAAGACAAAGACTACAAATTCACATTAATTTGATTTACATCCAAACATGTCGGACGTTTCTTTATCCACATTTGGTCATCTTCATTTTTACTCAGAACGGATATAATTAATATTGTGCATGGAACCCATCCCCTCATTCATTCATTCATTCATTCATTTGCGGTTTATTTCATTAATAAACACCAAATGACTAAAAATGTTTGATTTACAGTAGGACAAAATTACATTCAACAGTAAGAAAAAGGGAAGAGGGGCAAAGTACGCTAAAAGGAAACCTAGCTGCATAATTTAGCGGATTAGGTTTCATATCATTGGCCTCACACCAGTCAACGAGTTAATACACATGGTATTGCAAATCAGGATTCTGAGTCCTAGGAACTACTTCACGCAAGGCAAAGTCATCCACATATTTCATCGATTAATCACAGTGCTAGCAGCATCATAATTATTAACCATAGAACATTATAGGGCCCCATTTCGTTCCTTTGGGGACACCACGGGTAGGGCTCATATCTCTTGACGTGACCCCACAATAACGGACTGAACGATCAGTACTGTAAATCAAACATTTTTAGTCATTTGACTTTTTGTTTCATTTTACGCTGGTAGAAATTTTGTTTTGCTGCCCGAATCATAGTATGAACCTTATTTCGTAACCGTCTATAATCACCATTCTGTTTAAAAGCAGCATCACAGTTACTACTTCACTTGCAGTTATTAAGTAGTCTTCACACCAATCTTAGCACCAAAGTTTATACTAAATATAAACAGTATGTAAAATGCACGATTCTTCAAATACAATTTTATTTACATCATTGACAGAATTATTACGGGTACTCTAGTTGGTATAGTTGGAGTAATTCCAAAAGTACTCAATACTCAATGTTCTCAAGGTTTTTACAAAAAGATCATAATTATCAGACCAACAAGTCTATAAAAATATAACTCTGTTTACAAAAAAATATCTACATGAATTTATCAACAGTGGTTGGATGAATCCCAAAATTACTCCAAGGATATTCATTGTTTTATCGTTATATATAAACACAGTTATCGGGTCAACAAGTTTCAACATGACTTGTGAAGGAAATGGACCAAACCACCCATACATCCTCAGTGTTTGATAACAAAATCAACCGAATACCATACATCCACTAGGTTTTCAAATCAGCGATGTTTTCTTGCACGCACGTAGAGATTCGAAGCCTATTATAATTTTGTTTGCCAATTTAAAGTGTTTGCAGATGCACAATCGGCAAATCATTTACACTCTAAAAAGTCCCGGGTCAGATTGGACGCGAATCCGGGTCAGATTTGATCTGAACTTTTCTGGGTCAATTGACACTTCTCTGAGTCACCATTCCTGCCTTTCGACCCAGGTACTCGTCGTTTTTACCCAGAAGTGTGTCAGGTCCAATCTGACCCGAATTCTGGGTCGAATCTGACCCGGGACTTATAAGAGTGCAAGTTTGATTTGATGACAAACCACTGCGTTGTACGTAGCACGCCGCGCGACCCGACGATCTAATTTGATGTGTTACAATGTTTATGTTTAAATTGCAAACATGCATCCTGGAATGACACATTTTTAATGATGTTTTATTCTATGGTAGTTGCACAACTCCCCGAATTCAGTGCTAATTATCGTTTTTGTTTCCACACAAGGTTGTGATTCTGCCGAAAACAAAACTGTTCTTGTGGCTGGAACAATTATTTTACGGCAACCGTGGCCGAGATAAACTTGCCAAGTCTTCACGAAACTGTCACCTAAATGTCAAATTCTTCATTATTTATCAGCACCCCGATTCCGATTTTTGCTTTAACTTTCTAAAGTTTTCTTGTAAAAAGCTTGTTTCCTTTTATTGAATTTGGATTTTGTCATAAGAAGTAACTCAAGGCCGTTAATATTTCTTATGAACACTAAGCACTGACGGGAAGCTAGAGTATACTAACTCATCCGATCCGAACAAACCCCAGTTGAATTCAAGGACCAAGTCACTCAGTCTGGGCATCTTACATACTGCCGAGGCAATGTGTTCAATGTCTGATCTTTTCAAATCGCACCACCCCAGGTCCAACCTATTTAAGTGCATCATTCTCGGAAATTCCTTAGCCCACAACTCAGCCGATCCACCCAATGCTTCGTTGCCAGTAAGGAGCAGGTCGGTCAGTCTGGGCATGTCATGTACGGCCGAGGCAATGTGTTCAATGTCTGACGGATTCAAATCGCACCGCCGCAGGTCCAACCTATTTAAGTGCGTCATTCTCGGAAATTCCTTGTCCCACGACTTAGTCGATCCACCCAATGCTTCGTTGCCAGTAAGGATCAAGTCAGTCAGTCTGGGCATGTCATGTACGGCCGAGGCAATGTGTTCAGTGTCTGACGGTTTCAAATTGCACCACCCCAGGTTCAACCTATTTAAATGCGTCATTCTCGGCAATTCCTTGGCCCACAATTTGGCCCATCCGCCCAATGCTTTGTTGCAAAAAAGGAGCAAGTCAGTCAGTCTGGGCATGACACCTATAGCCGAAGCAATGTGTTCAATGTCTGTCCATTGCAATGTACAACTGCTCAGGTTCAACGTCTGCATGTTCGAAAATCGCGACAAATTCTTGGCCCACGAGGCAGCCGATCCACCGAACGCTGTGTTGCCGGCTAAGATCAAGTTAGTCAGTCTGGGTATGTCACCGATGTGTTTAATGTCTGTCGATTGCAGTGTACAACTGCTTAGGTTCAACGTTTGTATGCTTGTAAATCGCGACAAACTCTTGGCCCACAATCCGCTCATTGATGTGTTTCCGGCAAGGATCAAGACAGTCAGTCTGGGCATGTCACGTACAGCACAGGCAATGTGTTCGAAGTCTATTCCCTGTAGTTTGCAGTACCTTATTTCAAGTTTGTTGAGGCTTGTCAAGTGTTTGATATGAGGGGTCCATTCGAAAGCGCCACCTCCAAATGTATGACCCTTTATGCACAAATCTGTCAGGAGTTGGTTGCATTTCAGTGACGACAGGATTTCACCAAGATCACCCTTCACTAAAGGGCATTTAGTCAAGTGTACACACTTGTCATGCACAGTGATTTCTAATTTCCCGACCTTAAATGCTGAAGAAACAGAAACAGTTTCAACGTGTGATGGTTGTGGGACGGATTCCACTGCTCTACCTCCCAATGTATTGTCACCTCTTATGCACAACTTTGTCACGAGTTGGTTACATTTCATGCATGACAGGATTGTTTTAAGATCACCGTTTACTAGAGGACATTCGTCGAGCCCTAGTTCCCTGAGGTTTTCCATGTAACCCAGGGCGAACACTAAATCACTGACCGTAGACACCGAAGAAACCTTTATGGTTTCAACGCGTGACAGTTGTGCCGTGCGGCTCTCGGACCTACAGATAACTTCAAGAAGGTATATGAGACTGCGGAAATCGTTATTGTTATCCACCTTGATAGTTGATGGGATCTGCGAGTCTCTGGTAAGACACCGTGGGAGTTTTCTTGATTGGCTTTCAAAAAAGCAGTTTCGAATAATCGCTTGTACTACATCTGATTGGTACCTGGGCTCATCCTTATTGAATTTACGGTCAAGTAAGTTCACGATATCAGTCATGCACCTCTCATTGTCACCACAACAAAAACGAAAGAGAAAATCGTTTGCAACAGCGCTCTCAAAGTTTGAACACATTTGCCTCAACTTTCTCTGAAATGGTTTTTTGTTCTTCCTACGCGTAAAACATCTAAGGGTTGGATTTGTCAAACTCTGCAAGTATTTCGCTGCACAGTATTCCTGCATAGTCTTGTGCATGAATTTTACGTTCCTGTGACATTGGCGGTTTTTGATAACTCTCTGCTGGGTTAGGATGCCCGCTTTTAGTGCCAGTTCCAGTGCCCACGGTTCAAACTCATCTTCTTGAAATGAGAATGTCTGGTTGGCACTCATGAGTCCACGCAGCGCAGTTTGTCCTATGAAAATCACTGTGTTTGCTGCATCAACTGTGGATATACATTTTCCTCTGAACATGTGATCAACTGCATCAGTGAAGAGACGTGACATTGCTTCCGGGAGTATTTTATTCTTCCTCCACAATAAGCATATAATCAGCAACAACACTGGGTGTTTAGCTAAATCACGCGGCATGTTAGACTTTCTGATGGCTTGGATTAGCGCATTGCCACTATCAGGATCATTGTCATAGAATTTCCGAACGTATTCCTTAACACCGTCGTCGGTAAACCCCAGGACCTCTACGTGCATGCAAGGATTTTGGACCAATGATTTTGACATCAGTGTATCAAGATGAGAGGGGCGGGTCGACACACAGATTACACATTCCCGATATTTTTTTCTATTGAGTGCTTTTAGGATAGAACCGAATGAGGTTGCAGTGAGTGTTTTGGTCATCATTTCATCAAAACCATCCAAAAGAATCAAAACCTCATTTGGGTTAGCCAGGATGAATTTATCAAGTTCATCTCTGGCTATTCCTGAATCTTCGCCTAGAAGTTGATCGAAAATGGAACAAACAAGTTCGGATTCTTGCGACAGGGCACACATCTTTAAGAGAAAGACAAGCTTGAATCTTTTCAGGATTTCACTTTCCTCTTCGGCCCAGTCGTATGCAATCCTATCAAAAATGGTTGACTTCCCAACACCTCCCATGCCAAAGAAAATGAGGCGTTTGATGAGTTCATCAGTTCCTGTCCTTAATCTGAATATTTTGTAATACTCTGTTGAGTTTACAGTTTCTCCTTTCTGGCCAGTGGTAACTGCTACCCCTTCCCGTGTTTCTAATTGTACTTTACCAAGCCTAGGCAACACTTCCATGTAGCTGTCTGTATAAACGTCCTTCAAAATGTCCCATGTCTTGTTACCGACATCTTGGTAGCTAAGATCCCGCAGCCTTTGTTCTAGGTGCGCTCTCTGACTTTGCTGAGGTCTGGGTGCAGGTACTCCTATTCAGATAAAAAAAACCAGCAACAATTAAGTATTGCTTCAATAAAACAAAGTTTCTGAAATGGATTGAATAGTCTTCTACGGAGAAAATCACGTCTAGGAAATGATGAATTGGGATAGGCAGTCCGTTAGTAAGGCAGTGCAAAAAAATGTTTCGGCTTTTGTACAGTTGTTGGACGCACCCTTATCAAATTTTGCACTTTTTTTTAACACGGACAAAAATAAGTTCAGACAAAAAGCTGGCAACTGCAGGTGAAGAAAATGATGACTGGACATCATTATTTTCAATTTGACGATTGACTGAGATAATGAGTCGCATGTATAAAAAGTAGATTTGCTTTTACCTATTTGTAACCATTTACTTGTATTTGTATGAATAAAATTGAACCAAATGCTTTTACTGAAAAGCATTTGCTAAAAGCTAAAAGTATTTACTTTTTACTTTTTAGCTTTTGCTAGACTAGAAGTGTTTACTTCATTTCGTATGAATAAAAAGGAGTAGGCCTAAATGCTTCAGATTTCAATTATTTACTGATAATTTTTCAAGACTGGGTTGGAGCAACCTTGACAATATAAAGCAAATACTTATGCGCAAAATTTGCTGCATTTACTCATATTAATCGCGCCAAAATTAACACAAAATGTTAATAAACTATACATATAATTCCATACACTTTATTGTGAATAAAAGTTATGCGAAATTTAAATATCTTTATATTATTAATTCCATTACTAGAAGAAACGATAATTTCCCCTTTTGTTCACGACTTGCGAAGTGTTAGCGTAAAATTCAGTGCGGCATAGAATGATTAAGGAGAAATTGTATCCAACAGCACCCTGGGGACTAAACAAAATGAAATCATTGGGTTTTTTTTATATTTCAGTTAATACCGTATGCATCACCTTGATTTGGACTATTACCCTACGTTTAAACCCTACGTGTGTGTGGCATTTCGTACACACAAAAGATACCCTATTAATCTGGTACACGGTACCCAGTGGAGACATGGGTATAATAGGGAACAAAAGATTGTATACGTCTCCACAGGGCAACTTCTATAGGTGAATACGTCTCCACAAGGTTATCACAAAACAGATATATGGATTTTACTCAAAACCCAGGAATTGCCAAGGTGTGTTGATGTGTCGCGAATTGAAGTATTTTATGTAAGGGATATTTAGTCCGAATTTCAGCCCACAGGAAATTAATTCTGGTTAACATAGGGGCATTTTGAAAGTACGCTTTCAAACTCGAAAACTTTAGTACACGAGAACAAAGAAATGACTCCACAAGGATACAAATTCCAGTATGTGTGTTGACAACCGTTCGTTTTTAAAAACAATCCAACAGTAAAAAGCATTTGCTACCTGTTGTATATGCAGAACAGTAACGGGAAACATTTATTCACACGGAATCAAGCATTTGCTTTGCCAGTTTTTATTCATACGACCCAATAGCAAAAATCTTCTTGTGGTAATTACTCCACTCCAAATACTAAAAGCCTGGTTCCTTCAATTCTGATCAAAGATAAGCTGAAGTCAATCGCAAATTATGTTTTAAAAAATCGGCTTTGCCCTGCAACTAACATTACCAACAATCATTGTTCGGTCCGGGTCAGATTTGACCTGACACTTTTCCGAGTCAAAAATATACTTTGTCGCCTAACCAGCCATTTGACCCCAGTTAATCGTAATTTAACCAGAAGTGTGTCCAATCTGCGGATTCTGGGTCGAATCCAATCCGGGTCTTTCAAGAGTGTAAGTTCGACTTTGATGACAAACCACCGTGTGCATAAAGCAAAAAGTAAAAGCATTTACTTTGGAGTAAAAGCATTAAGGGAATTAAGCAAATACTTGATTCCGTATGAATAAAAGTTTTCCTTTACTGTTCAGCATTTATTAGACAACAGGTAGCAAATGCTATTTACAGTTTGATTGTTTTCATGGACGAATGGTAATTGGGCATTATAGTCCAAATCAAGGTGATGCATACAGAATAGCATTAGTACTAGTAGTACATTTGATCTTCAAATCCAGCAAAAATGATGAAGACACCTTTCTCCAGTTGCAGAATTCAAAAAGTTTGCTTTCATCATTCATGAAAATTGTTAAGGTCCAGTGGGTCGTATGAATAAAAATTAGCAAATGCTATGAAGTTCAAGCAAACAGCAAAAACACTTACTGAGAAGTAAAAGCATTAAGAGTAAGCAATTGCTTGAATTTGTATGAATAAAATGTTTCTTTTACTGTTCAGCATCTGCTTGTACAAATAGTAGCAAATGCTTAATGCTTGTGGCTGACTGCACAACCGAACGGTTTTGCACAATAGGGCTTCCATTGTCTACACGTACAGACACAGTGCAGCTGATGCGCTGTATCTGGAGACTTCAGCATGGCGGATGGCAGTGATTCTGATCTCGAAAAACATGATGACGAAAATTGCTCTGCCAGTACAGAATGCAAGCAAAGTATATTTGTTAAACTTGTAAAAAAGCACCAGGTATTGCTGACCAAATCGCAGTTGCCCAAAATAAAAGCTGAAAAGGAATGTGCTGTTAAGCAGATGGCGGTTGAGTATCAGCGCAAGACTGGCACCTTCTTAACAGATAAGCAACTGATGAAAAAGCTCAACAACATGAAAAATGATGTGAAAGTGAAATCAGATCTTTCCAAAACAGGGAACAAACCCATCAAGCTAAAAGAGTGGGAAAAACTGCTTCTGGAAATGATGCAAACACAGATCTCCTCAGTTATCAGTGGAGTACAAGGTAAGCAAAATTACGATGTATTTGTATACACCCTGTCGATTTTGCGTGCTTGACTTGTAGAAGTAATTCTGAATTTTTCACCGGACTTAAACAGATTTAATTTTTATTTTTATCAGGTGCCGTAAGTGTTGGCGTGCGTAGAGCTGCTCCAACAGATTTGCCTGTCGCATCCACATCCCAGATGGAGCCGCCTAAAACGTCCCAGCCTCATCATGGCCGTAAGACCTTGACGGAGAGCAACACTAGTCAGGAGATTCCTGCAAGGCCAATTAAGAGGACAAAAAAACCAGTTTTCCAGAAACAGAAGAAACAGAGGGGCTGTCCATTGCGGAGCTGCAGAGATTAGTCCTTCTAGAGCAATTAAAGTTAATACGGATGCAACAAAAGCAGATTAGTGACTCGGAATCAGACAGCGACGATTGAACTTGTTTCTGTTATTGTCTCTAAATTGTTTTAACTGTCGGAGAAAAATTCCTGGCAATTATTTATTTTGTGTACAGAAAAGTCAAATGAG
This sequence comes from Patiria pectinifera, assembly GCA_029964075.1. Classification (NCBI taxonomy): domain Eukaryota; kingdom Metazoa; phylum Echinodermata; class Asteroidea; order Valvatida; family Asterinidae; genus Patiria; species Patiria pectinifera. The sequence continues at coordinate 1,024,980 of CM057138.1, read as the reverse complement.
GTGTACATTTCGATTATTTATGTCCTAAAAAAAAGACAAAATAGCATTCAAAATTATTACTTTTTCTAGTTCTGAATTTCTGGAAACATTTCTTTCTCTGAGGATATACATCAAATAAGGAAAAACATATCCGATAGAGGTCAATAAATATTATACTAAATTATCTTGTTTGTATGATTAATTCTTACAATTTTTTAATCTAATGCAGATAGGCTTTCTTGACTTTGGCTTTATTTTATGAACCAGAAAAGACGTGTTCAGTCGTTAAATATACGGTGCCTTAAACCATCCATTTGTAATTACCTTCATTTCAAGTTTCAAAAGGACAAAGTCAGCTGTATTGTTGCACAAACTTCTCCAGAACAAACTCATAACAACGTGGAAATAGAACAGGCAAATAGTTAACTTCTATGATTATGGCAATAAACCAGACACAAATAAATGATCTCTTGTCAATTGTGCTATTCTGCGTTTTGGTACAGCATGTCTGTGATGGCCCTCCTCTTCTGTTGTCCTCGTCTTCTGGCGCGTCTTCTGGCGCGATTATCCTCTCCTGGATCATTTACCCCAACCAAATCTTCTTCTGCATCCTCCATCACTTGGTCTGGGAAGACTTCGACGTCATTTAGATACTTAGCAACATTGTGGAGCATGAAGCACGCGACAATTGTAGCTGGAACTTTCTCTTGAGAAAGTCTCACCTTGTACTGTAGTATAGGAAATCTTTGTTTCAGCTGTCCAAAACATCTCTCAATGATTACGCGTTCTCTCGCATGAACTCTGTTGTAATGTTCTTCTTGGGGATTTGATGCAGGGGTGTAAATTGTCATCAGCCAAGGAGTAATGCCATAGCCTTTATCAGCTAGGAGGACTGCCTCGCTTCCTGACTGCTTCATAACAGTAGCCACAGACGAATTTCTCAATATCCGACTATCATGAACAGAGCCAGGCCAGGTTGCATCGACGCTTGTGAACATCTCATCTGCATTACATGTTACTTGCACATTTATAGTTGCATGTCCCTTCCTGTTGATGTACTCGTCCCCCTGTGGTCCAGATGGTTTGTTTATTTTAACATGAGTACAGTCTATTGCTCCAAATACAAATGGTATCTGAAATGGCCTTTGCGCTTGCCACATCTCCTGGGCAGATTGTATTTCAGCTGCAGTTTGAGGGAACTTGATCCACAGTTCCGCCTTGGTCATCATTTGATCCAGAACATGCTTGATTGTGATGGATACGGTACTCTGGTGAATGCCAAGGTCTTCTCCGACGCCAACCTGAAACCCTGGATCTCCAACATATCTTAGAAAAACCTCCAGTTGTTGCTTTGCAGTCAGTGCTCCTCCTCTACTCTCTCCGGAGTGTTCCAAGAAATGATCAGCCATCCACTCCAGGTTTTCTCTCTCAAATCGGTACAACTGCCTGTATCTGGTATCTGGACACTCCCTCCTGGGGGCATACACCTTTTCCTTCCGAATGACATTCATGAACGCTGCATTTTGAACATTAGTAATTGCTCCTCCTTTTCAAGCTTGCCCTGACCCAGTCTTGAAAAATGTCAAGTAAATACTCCAATTCCGTAGAACTTACTCATTTTTATTCATACAAAATGAAGCAACTGCTTATCATCAAGCACAAGCTTAAAGAGTAAAAAGTAAATACTTTTACTTTTTAGCAATTGCACTAAAGTAGAAGCATTTGCTTTGTTATTATTCATATTAACACGAGAAAATGCTTAAAAAACGGTAGTAAAAGCAAATGCTACTTTTTATTCATACGACCCAGTGTCCTGTAGACGTCACAAAGTTGCAATTTTAATTTTACATTGTGCCTCTTTTTTCCTAAAATAAATATAGGACTTAACTTCTAACAAGACTTGTGTAGGCCCCTACTTGATTTTAAAAAATGGGAGCTAGAAAATTTTGAATTAATTTTTAAATTTCTGTCATAGAATGTGGACTTGTACATGTAGACCCACAAGTTGCGAGGTGGTAGCCAGAATGTGCCAGATATGGATTTTTAATTTTATTTTCTGAACGGGATTTTCATTTTTGAGGAATAATGGGGTACTTCAAAATGAGAAGCCAGAAAATGGGGTCTCATCATACACTCTCATGGCAACAGTGAGTGGTAACTGGTAAGAGTGTGTGAGTTCAATGCTGGAAAATCAGGTAGAAAAATTTACTTTTTCTTCAAAATACTGTCCCAAATTAAAGAGAACATTGTGTGGGGTCGAAAATATAACTGATTTGAAGCACCTCATTTATTATCAGAATACAAAATGCAAGTGATTACGCCCACAGGGCTAAACTACACAATCCCCGAAAATGGTAGACCCTTGCATAAATTGTTACAAGTTCATACTTTGCTTTATGTGCCCGACTCAACGGATAAATGCCGAACTTGCTCCAAATCGTTCAGTGACTGGTACTGCTGCAGCTTTACATGTACTTTGGGGACTTGCCAACGTGCAGTCGAGTCCGGCAAACCGACCACGATATATAACAAGCTTGATCTACGGGCTAGCAAATGTTTTAACTAACAACGGTACTGAACGAAGTGAACACAAAGTAATCGATCGAGCTCTAAAAGCTACATATTGCTGGTCTCGACCCGTGACCAGCCAAAATATCGAGACCAAAGGGGACCGAGACCGAGTCCAAGACCAAGACCACAGCTTCCGAGACTGAGACCGAGACCGAGACCAGCAAAAAGTGGTCTCGCGACCGGTCTCGAGACCGAGACCGGTCTCGAGACCTACAACACTGGTAAATACTTGAAATCTGAAGCATACTCCTTTTTATTCATACGAAATGAAGTAAACACTTCAAGTCTAGTGAAAGCTACTTTTAGCAATACTTTCCAGGAAAAGCATTGCTTCATTTTTATTCATACAAATGCAAGTAAATGCTTTAAAATGGGTAGTAAAATCAAATGCTAGTTTTTATACATACGACCCATTATTGTCAAATTAACATATAGACAATTGTCTTTTGGACATAAAAATGTATCATTCCGCGTACAATGCGCAAAAAAATACGTATTTATAATTTATGCAAGCAGCCTCTTTCATTAATTCCTCTTTACCTTTTATGGGCATGCAATGAGCAAAGACATTTATTTACCCTGCAGAAGTTCGGCAACATCTTCTCTTCCGATGTTCCTCAATGCTGTGCACAACGTGGTCCTCTGCTGTTCAACACTGGTTGACTGGGCCTGTTTCCATGTTATGAGCATTTCCAGACCTTGCCTTGTGATGTCGCTTTGGTGATTTTTCTCAATAGTCTGAACCTGTACCATCGTAAAGCCCAGCTCCATCACTGCCTGTTTTACCCAATCACGACCAAGCCTCTTAGCGACCTCGTGCAGAGTTCCGTCATCTAAACAATGATTACAATAAGTATACTAAGTAATACTATGGATAATTCCACGCCATATAATACCAGTAAGCAGTGTCACAGAGTCCTTTTTAGCGAGTAATTTTGATGTGATGTATTCAGTGGTTAGATGACTTGGACATGTCTAGGTCTGTGTGCGTCATTGGTCATAGTCACGTCTTTTGTTGGTCCAAGGTTGAGTGGGAAACTTCGAATGGGTTTTTGGTCAAAGGGACCGTCTGGGAGCATATTGTAGCATTGCTAGGCTTTTGTTTTGACTGGGTGCGGCAGAATGCTTGACAGCTCTAGCTTTACCAGCAGATGTGTGATTGGTTGGCAAACTGCATTTTTGCCAACCAGGGCCTGCAAAACTATGGAAGGTCCAACACTGCAAAAATGAAGAAGAGTTATTACAGATCACCAAATATTATTTGATACTTGAAAATACAACATTTTCAACAAAGCTACAAAAATAATTCCCATAATATGCCTTTTTACTATGTGTTGACGGCGTTATGAGGACTTTTTGGAAAAATATGTTGCCAACCACGGCTTCAAACTATGCGCTTACGGCAGCCCATAGAAAATGCCGCCAATGTTTACAAACAAAAGAAAGACCTATATGGGCCTTATGTACGATCGAGTTGGCCATTTTTGTCGAGTTCCCTGAATGTATTTATTGTTAACTGTTGAATGGGATGGCGCCAGACTATTTATGTTGGCGTAATGCAAACTTACTTTATTGTCCTTTGTTTGTTAATCTGGCTTTAAACGTTAGGGAATGTTTAATTACGAATTTTATATTATTCTTTGAAGCATACTGGAATTAATTAGTGTTTAAGTTGCTTTTGTATCCCGGAAAAGTGGCACACTAGACCAAATCAAGCTAAAACGATAAAAAGAGTTGGGGAACTCGCTTGCTAAAAAACTTGAATTGATCGAGTAGGGAAAAAACGCAAGGAGAATAAATAAATAGAGACAAACGACTGATATTAAATACTCGACAAAAAACAACAACATTTTGAATGAATCTGAAGGCAACAAAACCAAAAAAAAAAGAAATCCAAAGTGTGACAAAGTATCGGCCAAATGGAGTTGAAACAAAAGAAAAACATGTTGTCCAAAACCCAGATAAGCGAAAACTAGAAGGTTTTAAAATACAAAAAAATGACTTGCGACTAGCAACTGCGTGAACCTAGGAACAAACAAGACTATTATTCTAAAATGTAATTATAAAAACACTGTCGAATAGTACCCCCCCAAAAAAAGAATTCAACCAAGGAACTGAACTTTAAAAAAACCAAAGCTCCTAAAACCAAAAAAAACCAACCAAATTAATCCAAGCGTCAAAGAGAAAAATTGTTCCTAAATACAAGGTTCCAACAAAAAACAAAAAATCCCTAAAAAGATGAAATTGCCCAAAAAATGTTCTTAACCAGTAAAGTCCTAAAATCTTTCAAACCAATGGAATAATGGAAAAACGAAAAACTGAAAAAACTAAAAGACTAAAACCTAAAAACTAAAAGCCAACACGATATATAAGCGGGTTGCGAATCAGATACACAACAACTTCAACAACCAAAGAATGAATAGACCAAGTTGGAAAGGCAGGAATAGAAAACTTGGAAAAGTGAGTAGTGTGCACTCCACTGCCGGTCTGCAGAGTGAATAGGGTCTCGCAAAGGATTGCAGAGCACATGGCCTGTTATCAGTAGGCTCATTGTTCTAAGGGTCTAATTACAGTGTTGTTTTACCAGGGGGGAAATCTACTAAGAAAATCATTTTCCAGAGGGAGGGAGGTTAACTTAATATATGAAACAGAGAACAACTTAAAATTGTCCTCTCTACACTCACCACCGTTTAAAAGTCATTGTTGTCCTCAACAATGCAAACTTAATATAAATGTACTCTGATGAATTGGGTTTACTGCCAGTCACCGAAACGATTAGGGGGCCTTATTAATCTACGTAAATTATATGCCGGTGGTTCATCTTCTGATGAAGAGGAGTCCTCCACCAGGGATTCTGCTGTGCTCCTGTCTCCGAGTACGGAACTAACATCAGTGCTGCTTCCACCCTCCGTACACCTGACGCATGTGCTGCCGGAGATGCTTGACGTAGGTTGGATAATCTTGATTGGTGCCGACCTCCGCTGTATCATCCGTCAACGGGACTGGAAGTAGAAGTTCAACAGGTAGTTTTGGTTTCCGCAGGAACATTAGATGAAATGGAGAGTGCCCAGCAGACTCGTGCCGACTGCAATTATATGCATGGGTAAGTGCCCCCACACGCATGGCCCAATTTGGCTTCTGTTCTGGTTCCAAAGTTCCAAGCATTGACAACAGGGTTCTGTTAAAACGTTCCGTCATGCCATTTGCCTGAGGATGATACGGCGTGGTGCGTGTCTTCTTCACTCCGAGAAGGTTGCATAGTTCCTGGATCACCGCCGACTCGAAACATTTGCCTTGATCGGAGTGCAGTCTATCCGGGATTCCATAATTTATCACAAACTTCTCCCAGAGAATGTGTGCCACTGTTGCTGCCTTCTGATCCCGCGTTGGGTAAGCCTGAGCATACCGGGTGAAATGGTCTGTGACGACCAGCACATGTTCAAACCCACCCTTCGACCGTTCCAGGCTCAGGAAGTCAATACACACCAACTCAAGGGGTCTAGTTGTTCGGATGTTCTGAAGACCTGCCCACCTCTTGCAGTGGCGTCACCAGACTTTTCAGTCTGGGGGGCACAGGGGGCACCAGCATTTGATGGGGGCACTTAGGTGGATACGGATCGCCGTCGGGAGGGGTCTAAGGGGAGGGGGTGCCCTCCCCTTTGGAAAATTTTCGCATACGGAGGATGGGCTAGATGCAAAATGGTGCCACATTTGATGCTAAATTCGATCTGAAGATATCTCCAGAAATTGCTATTTTTGAGGTAATGATTTTAACAGAATTTTTTTTACCAACCCAAATCTCAGATGGGGGGGGGGGGGAGCACTCGGGTGGGCACTAGGTTTTCCCGGGGGGCGTGCCCCTGCCCCTGGCGACGCCACTGACCTCTTGGTATCCGGGGTCTTCCTCAAAGTGCACCTCCTACACTTTCCGATGTACTTCTTGACTTCCGAGTACATGCCTGGCCAGAAGAAGCGGTCCCTGGCATGATGAAGTGTCTTCTCCAGTCCAAGATGGCCGTTCAAGTCATGAATGTGCTCGAGTACTCGAGTCCTCATCACCCTGGGTAGAACCAAAAGAAAACATCTTCCATCGCCATCATTGCCACCCTTTTGGTAGACAGGTAGACCATCCTTTACGGCCAAACGGTCCCAAACACGCAGTAGTTTCGTGACAACACCAGACTCCTTGGCTGCCTGCCTTCGACTTAACCCCTTCTGCTGTGTCAATTTTAACTCTACCACACGACACATAGCTGGGTCGCTCTACTGTGCCTCCCGAAGACCTGCACTTTTAGTTGGCGTGAAGCTCGTTCCTACCGCCTGGTCACTCTCACAGTCTCACTCCTTTCAGAGGCATCTTCTCTGGATGACAAGGTACTCTTCCTGTGTGACATACCTGGTTGTTGTTGTGAAGAATCTTCGCTGGGACCAGATTGCAACAGGACATCCTCTACAATAGGGGGATCATGATGGGAACTGGATGCGCGGGAGACGAGTGGTTCCCGGAACTCATAATGGTCTGCTAAACCTCAAACTCACCACCACCAACAGACTTCTCACGTTGCACCTGCCTCAGGGCAGAATCGGGGGCAAGTTTCGCTTTGCTGTCCTTACCGGAGTCCACATCATGTGCTGAACCGTCCATTCTCTCTCCCCTACGAACAGCCATCCTCTGGTTCATCTCGTCAAGGATCTGGTGGACCCTCTCACAGGAAATCCTTGATAGGGCGTCAGCGTTAGCATTAGCTTTGCCAGGACGATACACGATGTCCATGTCGAAGATAGCGAGGTCACTAACCCATCGGTGGCCGTGTGCATCAAGCTTGGCCTTCTTCATGACGTAAGTCAATGGGTTGTTGTCTGTGACAGCTGTGACTTTCTGCCCGTACAGGCAGTCTCGAAACTTCACCGTAACTGCCCAGTGCAGCGCACGGAATTCCAGCTTGTGGGCTGGATATTTGGCCTCTGCTAAAGTCAGGGTCCGACTGGCATACGCTATCACTCTCTCCTGGCCACCTTGATTTTGCACCAGTACAGCGCCAAGACCTCCACCAGAAGCATCAGTCTGCACCAGGAAAGGCTGTTGATAATCGGCGAAGGCTAGAATTGGCGCAGTTGTCATCCTCTCAGTCAGTGCCTCAAATGCTGCCTGACATTCATCGCTCCACATGAAGGGTCCATCTTTAACTCCTCGCTTCCCTCCTATCAGACCAAAGAGCGGCTTAGCTACCTGAGCATAATTTCGGATGAACCTCCAGTAGTATCCGGTGAAACCGAGAAAGGCCCGGACATCTTTCTTTGTCTTGGGTGTTGGCCACTTCTTAACAGCTTCAACCTTCACTGGATCAGTTGAGATTCCCTTCTCGGAGATCACATGTCCCAGGTACTGGACCTCTGTCTTGAACAGATGGCATTTGGACGGCCTAAGCTGGAGGCCATGCTCCTTCAATCTGGCAAACACCTGTCCCAAGCGTTGCAAGTGCTCCTCTATGGTTGCACTGAAGACTACGATGTCATCCAGGTATATCAGTACTTGGGAGTAGTTCATGTCTCCAAGAACCATAGCCATTAATCGCTGGAAGGTTGCCGGCGCATTCATCAGGCCGAACGGCATACGTGTATATTCATACAGGCCCATCGGGGTGGTGAATGCCGTCTTCTTCCGGTCCTGTTCCGCCATCTGTACTCGTAAGTAGCCTGAAGTCAAATCTAGACACGAAAAGTACTTGGCATTGCCAAGTACATCCAAAAACTCATCAATTCGGGGGAGGAGAAATGCATCACGGACAGTCCGTGAGTTCAACTGCCGGTAATCCACACATAGGCGAATGCGACCATCTTTCTTCCACACTATCACTATAGGTGAAGCGAAAGGGCTTTGACTGAGCTCAATAATGCCGCTGGACTTCAATTCTTCGATGTGTGTCCGTACTTCCTGGAACTGGGATGGAGGAATGCGCCGATATGGCAACCGGAATGGACTTGAGTCAACAAGGGGAATTTCGTGAAGAACCGTGGTGGTGGATCCAACATCAAGGGGACCGGTTAAGAATACGTCCTTGTTTTCGGCAAGGAGTGTCTTTACGGCCTCTCTCTCTGACTGAGTCAAAGCTGATCCACTGAGGTCAACCTCGGGCATCTCCTGTGCAGCCTCCACAGTCTGTTCCGCGCTCATTACTCCTCCACTGTGACTACGGGATACCGTGCAAACGACATGAACGCAGGACAGGGTAGCTACCCTTGCGTTCCGCCGGATGGTCACCACTTGGTTCGACGTGTTGAGAAGCCGGACGAGTGCCTTGCCACCCGTCACATCTACCAATAGTCGACCAACTGCCAGTGGTCCACCTTCTCCCTCCACCAAGGCAGTGAGCTCCCTTCCCTTTGTAACACGTGGGGCTCGCGTCAAGAGGGAAATTTCTGTCCCAGGCTGAATCTCCAGTGGGCGCCTCCCAGTGAACCTCAAATGCCCAATTTCTCCACCAGTGCCAGCGATGTCAGCTCCATCTGCATTTATGAACCGAAATGCTTGGAACCAAGATTGAGACAACTTCTGGCTCTTCACCATAAAGCGCCGTCCATGGGCTGACTTCATCTGGTCTCGACCGGATCGGATTACATTGGCCCCAATGAGTACTGGGGTCTCGCGCCGAAACGGGGTCGACGGAACAACAAATACTGGCACTTTACTAATGTGTTGGCCCAACACCTCCATGTCTACCTCGATAACACCACGATGTGGGACAGCCTGGCCTCCGGCTCCACTTATGGACACATCAGAAGGACGAAGTGGTTGCTGACTCAATGTGGGGTGTCTCTTAACAAACTCCTCTGCCATCGTGGTAACCTGGGTACCAGTGTCCAGCAGAGACGTAGCAAGGATACCAGAGATTTTCACCTCCGCTCGGTTAATGGGCCCAGTTAAAGATAGCTCAGCTTCTCCTCTTACAATTTTGTCATCAGCTGATGGCGACTGGTCAGGACGAATGGGGACAACACGGGTGTGGTTGGGTGGGCATTTGCTTGACGAACCCGCTGACCGCCCTACATCCGCAGGTTCTGCTCGTTTAACGGAACCTCTGCTGCAATCTGGTGGAACTGGGGTTGAGCTGCTGGGACTGGGACTGGGACTGGTGCTGTCATTCGCTGGGGACGTGCTTGGCTGGTGGGTGCCATGCCATGATTAGCATGGGGTGGCAGCCGCCGCTGCTCAGGGTAATTCCTTGCAAGGTGACTCTTACTCCCACAGTTGAAGCAACCTGTGTACGGTGACTTCTGGCGTGGTTGACCTGTCATCTGAGGCTGAAATACTGCTGCTTCAAGCTGCCCTAGTCGCTGTCCTTTGTGCCGCTGCTCGCTCAGGACGTGACCTAGCGTCTGCATCTGCTCGCGAACTATCGATTTCATCTCATCCAATTGCTGCGTCAGCATTTGCTGGAGAAGGGGTGGGTTGGAGTTGCTTGGCAGGGGTTGGACCGGGATGTCCTGCTTCACAGGTTGGGCTGTCTTCTCTACATCTTTACTACTGGCTTTTACTTGGGGCAAGCTTTGGGCAACCTCGTTCATCGAAAACAAGGACATCTGCTGTCGTCTTATCTCCGCTGCCTGTCTCTCCTCCTCATCGATGATGTGCAATTCCCGGCGCACATCCCGGAAGGCCATGAACCTGGGCTGCATTGGCGCTAACCTCTGTTTGTATCGCAGGTTTTTCAAACCAACCATGAACTGTGTCGACAACATTCTGTCACGGCTCTCCTCCTCTGTTGACTTCTGTCCACGGCGTCGCCTTGCCTCCTCAACCTCCCTCAGTGTAGATTCCAATGCAATCGCGTACTCCATTGGAGTCTCGTTCCCTCGCTGCACCCTGGCGTAGAATGTTGCCACGGGAGATAGGGCATTCTTATCCTCTCCGTACTCCTCAAGGAGCTCGGCGAAAGCCACCTCTGCGTCTACGCCATTGGGGGTCCTACTTTCCAGGTTGAGTAGGACGTCCCTCGCTCTTCCTCCGGAGTGCCGTACCGCCTCGGGAAATTGGAGGGCTCCTGGGGTAGTGCCTTTAGACTCGAGAAGAAATCTTACGTCCCGAATCCAATCTTCCAGGCGGGGACCATGTTTCTCCTTGCCGGTAAAAGTTTGCACGCTCTTCACTTGGTGAGTGGTGAGCATCCTCGGTTGAAGAGTGGGGGGCTGTCGGTCTTCAGGTCCGGCAGGGACGGGGTCGAAGTCGGCAAGGTGTAAGGGTGAAGTGGTCACCGGTTGACAGGATGGCTGATGGTGCTGAGCTGGGAAGCTGTCTGTCTCCTTCACCATAGGGCTTTGGTGGGAAGGAGAAGTCTCGCCGTAGAAATAGGGTGTTAGTCTCGGAGGAGTGCTTGGTGTCATGGGTGTTGGCACCAACATCTTTGGCTTCTCTGTCATTGGTACTGCTTCGCCTCCCAACTTAAAATACCGTGTTGGCCTTAAAGCTACCAGAAAAACTGCCTCTATTCAAATAAAATCCTGGCTAAATTCTCGAAGAAAATAATCCCTACCCGGATTTTCCACCAAAAAAAGAAAAAAAATGTAGCCCGGAAAAGTAGCACACTAGACTAAATCAAGCTAAAACGATAAAAAGAGTTGGGGAACTCGCTTGCTAAAAAAACTTGCATTGATCGAGTAGGGAAAAAACGCAAGGAGAATAAATAAATAGAGACAAACGACTGATATTAAATTCTCGACAAAAAACAACAACAATTTTAATGAATCTGAAGGCAACAAAACCAAAAAAAAAGAGAAATTCAAAGTGTGACAAAGTATCGGCCAAATGAAGTTGAAACAAAAGAAAAACAAGTTGACCAAAACCCAGATAAGCGAAAACTAGAAGGTTTTAAAATACAAAAAAATGACTTGCGACTAGCAACTGCGTGAACCTAGGAACAAACAAGACTATTATTCTAAAATGTAATTATAAAAACACTGTCGAATAGTACCCCCCCCCAAAAAAAGAATTCAACCAAGGAACTGAACTTAAAAAAAACAACCAAATTAATCCAAGCGTCAAAGAGAAAAATTGTTCCTAAATACAAGGTTCCAACAAAAAAAGAAAAATCCCTAAAAAGATGAAATTGCCAATGTTCTTAACCAGTAAAGTCCTAAAATCTTTCAAACCAATGGAATAATGGAAAAACGAAAAAACTGAAAAAACTAAAAGACTAAAACCTAAAAACTAAAAGCCAACACGATATATAAGCGGGTTGCGATCCGAGATACACAACAACTTCAACAACCAAAGAATGAATAGACCAAGTTGGAAAGGCAGGAATAGAAAACTTGGAAAAGTGAGTAGTGTGCACTCCACTGCCGGTCTGCAAAGTGAATAGGGTCTCGCAAAGGATTGCAGAGCACATGGCCTGTTATCAGTAGGCTCATTGTTCTAAGGGTCTAATTACAGTGTTGTTTTACCAGGGGGGGGGGGAAATCTACTACGAAAATCATTTTCCAGAGGGAGGGAGGTTAACTTAATATATGAAACAGAGAACATCCTAAAATTGTCCCCTCTACACTTTCATTTCTCTTTGTGAGTTCCAAAACTTAAGATTTTACTTCTCTTTCAATTCAATATGGCCGACTCGTGCATAAGGCCCATTGATGCCCTGTAGCTATTTGATTTTGGCTTTGAGATCTCGAATTGATGCATCTGATTTGTGTGATTTGGGGAGGTTTTGTTTCTCCAGTATTTCAGGGGCATATGGAGAGATTGCATTCTTTGTTTTCATGAGAATAGTCTCTTGTGACTATGGCCAAAAACTTTACCCAGTGAGGTGTTTTAGTTGGCTACCCAACTAAGATCATCACTACAGTCCAGCAAGAGCGCTACTCAGCCTGACTGGAGGACTCCGAGAGAGGCCCAGTTTGCCTGTGCCAAGCTAGCTTTTCGCCAAGGCCATCGTGGCTTAACTTGCCGGCATTAGACAGAGCGTAATTGATCTTGACTGGAACTTTAACTTTGGTGTATACGAAATTGTAAAGTGCAAGTCAGACATTTTGTTCTCCTTTTCTCAACCTTACTTTTGCTTTGTAAACCGCGTAAAAGCTTTTCCCCTTTGCTTTAATGTAATGTCTTCTCGGTGTCGTTCTGACAACCAGAGCTAACAAGATTTTTTTGCTGCCAACTTGCCGACCTCGCAGTTGTGTTTGAAAAAAATTAGACGCAAAAACATGTTAATTACCCCTCCCGCCTTAATTGACCCCAAGCAACTGGTCTAGCTACTCACCTATTGCAGCTGAGGGGGCGGGTACCTGAGCTTCCTGTTGCATCCTAGTAGGGACATCAGTCCGTTGGTAGGCTGCTTCAGATTGTTGCATCGTGGTAGGGACATCAGTCCGTTGGCAGGCTGCTTCGGATTGTTGCATCGTAGAAGGGCCATCAGTCCGTTGGCAGGTTGCTTCAGATTGTTGCACCGTGGTAGGGACATCAGTCCGTTGGCAGAATGCTTCGGATTGTGCATCCATGGTACTTTGTATCACTCGAACACAAATAGAAGTCCTGTTTGTCAATGATTAATGAAAAGATATTCCTCATTGTCTTCTTTGGTATATAGGTAAATTTGTGATTAAGGGATATTTAAATACACTGAAGATCAGGCATAGCAACGCGCTGTTCCTATATATTGCACATAATTCTAATTAATTCAGAATGGCTACAAAGTTCGTTGAATAAGTTGTATTGTTGAGGTTATGGGGAATTTTTTTTTTAAAAATCACTCAAGTTCGCTGTTCGCATGGAGATTGTTGACTTTGTGTAAATATGATAGACATTGCGTGACTGGTGATAAAGCAATCAGCGTCAAGCTATCACCATATTCGTCACGACATTCACTCGTCAAAATAATGAGCTCCACATTCAACGCCGAATTCAGCATAGCATTCGCCACTGTGGTGCTCCATAACGGACATAATAACCTCAAAATATTAATTGAGAGAAATACTTTAAACGTGTGTTAGACGTTCTGTTTCTTTTTGTTGAGTAGGCATGCAAAGCACGATTGGCTGCATGAAAACTAGATCCATGAACGTGGCTATATATATTGTCACGCTCCGTTCATATCTCTGAACTTTCGAGATTTCTAACGTTTGTGTTGAAGTGGGTTCCATTTTGCCCCCCTTGAATTTCTTTGGAATGACAGATCCTTATACCACTGGAAGTTGGATAAACTCTTATGCAAGTACTGAACATATAGCTATACAGTGTAACCCAACAAAATGCAACCCTAAAACATTTGCTTTTTGTTATAACAGGCCTTCGGACTGTTCGTTCCATGACATGAACTGTACGTTCTGTAAGTACACGCACTCATGAATAAAACATGTGCAAACATGGCGGCCCGCATGGTGAACCCCAAATGGTGAGTCTCCGCAATCTTGTCAATTCTTATCAACCTTAAACCAGTAACCTAACATGGTGGCAGCAGTGGTTGATACAGTATAAAATAACCGTCATTTTGCATTCCACTTTTCGCATGAAAAAGTGACATTTACGCTACAACTTTCGAACGAATTGTTGTGAGTTTCACGCACGCACGGGAACACGTACAGACGTAGACATCGCAATGACGCAGTCTACATCGTTGGGGGCGGTATCCAGCGCTCCGTTAATTGGCCGTCTCGACCAGTACGACCAAGTTGAAGACATTCGCAACTACATCGAGCGTCTTAACCTCTATTTTGTTGCAAATGACATCCCTGCGGCGAAACAATCGGCAGTTCTGTTGAGTGCAGTTGGTGCTACTGTCTACAAGACTGTAAAAAGCTTAGCTGAACCAACTCCAGTGTCTGCAAAGAGCTTCAAGGAACTCTGTGATATGCTTGTATCACACTACGGCCCAAAGCGTCTAGTTGTAGCAGAGCGTTTCCGATTTTACAAACGCGAACAACACATGGATGAGTCCATCGCTCAGTATGCTGTTGCACTACGCGATCTTGCCAGCCCCTGCCAGTTTGGGACATTTCTCGATGATGCCTTGCGTGATCGCCTGATCTGTGGCCTCCGAAGTGAGTATGTTCAGAAACATCTTCTGACTAAGGATAGCCTCACTTTCCAGAAAGCCCTGGATGTTGCAAAAACTCTAGAGACAGCCACCAAAGATCTCCGTGAAATTAAAGGAGCACACAATACGGCTGCTGTTCACGCGCTGCACCCCAAACCTCGACAGAAGATGCCCTACAATCGATCAACCAAACCCAACACCCACCAGGCCAGGTGTCCCAATTGCGGATACGACCCAAGTCATGCTACATGCCCTGCTAGAGGCCAGAAGTGCAAGTCCTGTCACAAAACTGGACATTTTAGCCGGGTTTGCCGATCCAAACCTAAACACACGCGAGCTGTGATGGCACCGACTTCATCTGACGATGAGACTGAGTTCTTTGTAGGCTCCGTATCCAGTAAAAGTGCCCCGTCACACACTTCTTGGCGCCAGACCATCCTTGTTGAGAAAAAGCCCATCAACTTCTTGCTTGACACTGGGTCCGAGGTAAACATACTGCCACTTCATGTTTACCACACCCTGAAGCTCCACAACCCGACCCTGCAGTCTACGACTACAACCCGTCTGTGCGGTTTCTTCGGCGGAAAAGTCCAGCCAAGAGGACAGAAACGCCTATCATGTGAAGTCAAGGGCAAGTACCATATCCTGACTTTTCTTATCATTGGTGATGGTGAGCCAGTTCTGGGAAAACATGCCTGTGTTTCCCTTAACCTGGTGCAGCGTGTGTACACAATGATAAATGATGATGATGTTTATAAGGGAACCGGATGCCTAAAAGGCCCACCAGTCAAGATAAAGCTGACAGAAAACGCTACACCGCACTGTGTCCATGCCCCTCGTCGAATCCCACTGCCCTTGCACCCCCAACTCAAGGCAGAGCTAGACAAAATGGAGAAACAAGGAATCGTCACGCGCATCACAGAACCAACTGATTGGTGCGCCCCGATCGTGATCGCTCCAAAGAAAAATGGAAACATCAGAGTCTGTGTTGACCTACGAATGCTGAACAAAGCTGTGGCCAGGGAGCAGTTTAGCATACCTACCTTGGAAGAGGTCCTGGGTAAAATTGCCGGTGCCCAGTTATTTTCTGTCCTCGATGCCAAGCATGGGTTTTGGCAAATTCCGCTCCACCCTGACAGCCAGAAGTTAACCACATTCATCACACCATTTGGTAGATTCTGCTTCAATCGCCTGCCATTTGGCATCGCATCGGCACCTGAGCTGTACCAGAGAATCATGAGTGATCTGCTGGTCAATCTACCAGGAGTTGTCGTCTACATGGATGATGTTCTTGTCACGGGTGCGACACCAGAGGAACATGACGCACGTCTCCGTCATGTACTGCAAATTCTACAAGGAGCTGGGCTGAAGCTTAATAAGGACAAGTGCAAAATTGCGCAAGAGCAGGTGCACTTCCTTGGCCATCGTCTCGATAAGCATGGAATTCACCCTGATCCTGCTAAACTTGATGCAATCCTCCAGATGTCGCCGCCTACGAAGAAGGAGGAAGTCAAACGACTGATGGGGATGGTGAATTGGCTTTCTCGTTTCATACCCCATGCAGCTACAGTGGCAGCACCGATTAATGCTCTGATGAAAGGCGACACAGAGTGGACTTGGGGTCCAGCACAACGCAGTGCTTTCAGACAACTCAAGACACTGCTAACTACAGCCCCGACACTTGCATACTATGACCCAACAAAGCCAACGATGGTCAGTGCTGATGCCAGCAGTTACGGCATTGGTGGTTACATCCTTCAGAAGCAGGAAGATGAGTCCTGGAGACCAGTAGCATATTGTTCCCGAAGCCTGACACGTGCTGAACAACGATATGCACAGATCGAGAAGGAGCTACTGGCTGCTGTATGGTCATGTGAGCGTTTCTTCATCTATCTCCGCGGTCTACGAGTGACGCTCCAGACAGACCACAAACCCCTAGTGTCCCTAATCAACAAAAAGGACTTATGTGATGCCTCTCCGATGCCAACGACTGCTGATGAGGCTGATGAGATACAACTGCGAAGCAGAGTACACCTGGTAAGGACCTGGTTGTGGCCGATGCACTTTCGCGAGCTCCTCTCCAGCGAGATAAAGTGGCCGAACCAGATGAAGATCTTGAAGGCGAGATCGAAGCACATGTCCACTTGATCACAACCCAGTGGCCAGCATCTGATGCAAAGCTGGTCGAAATAGCCTTAGAGACCAGTCACGACCGTACCCTGAGTGCAGTCATCACTCACGTCAAAGATGGATGGCCTAAGTACCAGAAGGATGTCGACCCAGAGTTGAAACGGTTCTGGGATGACCAAGACAAGATCAGCCTAGTCGGTGGTATCCTCACATATGGTGACCGCATTGTGATTCCACAGAGCCTGAGACAACAAATGTTGCAGAGAATCCATGAGGGTCATCAAGGCGTCTCAAAAAGCCGACTTCGAGCCAATCAAGCCTTGTGGTGGCCTGGTATGAGCACTGACATAGCCCAGTATGTCCAGTCTTGCCCGCATTGCCAGGATATGCAACCATCGCAACGCGCCGAACCACTCATGTCCACACCACTCCCACAGAGACCATGGCAGCAAATTGCCTGCGACCTAGCCGAGGTGAAGGGGAAGATGTACCTTGTGTTGGTAGACTACTATTCCCGATGGATAGAGCTACATCACCTCCACTCGACAACAGCCAAATCTGTGATAAACTTCATCAAGGCAACATTTGCTAGATATGGTATTCCCGAAGTGGTGGTGACTGACAATGGTCCACAGTTTTTGGGTGAATTTGACCAATTCGCTCGTGAGTACAACTTCCAACACATCACCTCCAGTCCCTATTACCCACAGGCCAACGGACAAGCAGAGAAAGCTGTACACATTGCCAAGAGACTGTTAAGCCAAGACGATCCAGTCCGCGCCTTGATGCTGTACCGGTCCACTCCTCTGCCTAGCCTTGGCCAGAGTCCAGCCAGTCTCCTAATGGGAAGGGAGATTCGCACCACACTTCCAATCCTGCCTCGTAATCTGCAGCCTAAGAAGGTAGATCACAACAAGCTGAAGGCTACAGACAACATGAACAAACAGAAAAGCGGACAAACCTTCAACAAGCGACACGGTGCAAGACAGCTGGATGATTTGATGCCTGGAGACAAGGTTAAGATCCGAACCAAAGGACAGCTGAGCCCAGAAGGTGAAGTTGTACGTCAGGCAGGGACTCCACGGTCCTACATCATCAACATCAACGGCACTGAGTACCGTCGAAACAGACGTCATATCTTTCTTCTTCCCAAACCATCCCTGGATCCAGTTCTTGACATCCAAACATCATGCAAGGAGACCAAGGATCCTCAACCAGCTGAATCTCGACCCACTCGAGTTACCCGTCCACCAGTTTGGCACAAGGACTACATTGTGTCTCAAAACTAGACCAGTCACACACTTAATCAAAAGAGAACAACCTAGCATTTAGATAAGCACCAAATGAATCAGAATCAACACTGAGACGCGAAATTACAGTAATCAACTTTTATTGGACATAGAACTGTAACATGTTAGATCTGCAAGAAACCTCATCTCATCTGAACATTAAGCTGAACACTAGCAACTTTATTTTAGTCACAGAGACTCTCAAATCTCTCAACTCAAGGATTTGAACTTTTCAATTGATTCAAGTTCTTGGAATTTATATTCACATTGTTGTTTATTAACCAGTTTGTTTCTTTTAGAAAAAGGGGAGATGTTATAACAGGCCTTCGGACTGTTCGTTCCATGACATGAACTGTACGTTCTGTAAGTACACGCACTCATGAATAAAACATGTGCAAACATGGCGGCCCGCATGGTGAACCCCAAATGGTGAGTCTCCGCAATCTTGTCAATTCTTATCAACCTTAAACCAGTAACCTAACACTTTTAAAAAAGGGATCAGTGGATTTGTATGTTTTGGGTATCTGATTAAAGCGGAGAGTTTTTTCTTTCAAATACTGAAAAAAAAAAATCATAAAAATAGCACTTTGGGTTGCTGAGAAAATGCCAATTATGTAAAAGCAGTCATTTTTCATCCTGTAAACAAATGTGTCAAACAGTGTTACATTTTACTGTAAGCCTACTCTGCAATTATCCTTCATTTGTTCAATTTCTTTAGTATTTTGACATATTTATCATGTTGAAAGGGTTTAACTTGAAACATGCAGTGGAAATTCAGCTCATCATGTTTTCACGCACATTACTACGTGTTGCAACAACATACAATATCTTAATACTTGTTTTCATTGGAAGTGACAAGAAAGTGGTAGTTTTTCAATTATTAGTAAATCTTTTTATCAATACATGTAAGAGGGCGCTATTTTGCTTTTGTCACACAAGGTACGCCTTGTCAAAGGTGCTTAATGAACAGTACAAAAATTAGTCTTTCAAAATAACCCACAAAAAATGTTTCGAAGAAATATTGGCCACTACTGTTGTCGATGTCCAAACAAACATGATAAGCGAGTGAAAAGTGGAACTTACTCCAAGGAAATGAAGAAAACTTTGATATATATATTTGCACACAAAGCTATAGAGACACTACTGTTCTGCCTTGAATGACATCAAGCTTTGGCTCATGAATATGGAAATTTTCATTAGCATAAAAACTAAAATGTTGAATTTTTTCCCTTTCACTAAAAGTCATAGTTACATGGCAAGAAAGCTGTTTTAAATGTAATTAAGTCGTAAAAATCCTACTAATAGGACAAATAGGACTAAAAAGGACGAGCATGAGATAGCTGATCAGATGCAAAATAAAAGGTATTTCCATCAAATTGATTTGTACTCTTGTCATGTGCCATGTTGTTTGTTAGGATTGGGGACATGCACAAATAGGTACAGTGAAAATCCCTTACTGTGGTATTTTTGAAAAAGGATGAAAAATGACTACTTTTACTTAATTGGCATTTTCTCTGCAACCCGAAGCACTAATTTCGTGATTTTTTCTCAGCTTTAATTTGATAACAAAAACATGCATCCACCGATCTCTTTTGTTTTTAAGGCAAATGTTTTAGGGTTGCATTTTTAGGGTCACCCTGTACTGTAGTGTGCGTGGATTTCGGCGTCGAAAGTCCAGATTATGAACGGAGTGTTGCTCTATAGCAACGTTTATGGGTCTTTATGATAACTAAATTTGAAGACAGTAAATAAACAGGGCATTAGTATAAGCTGTAAACTTGTATAGGCTAAACGGTATCGCTGCAGTAATGCATTAATGCTGGAAAAGCCTCTCATTTTTATACTGATTGCGAAGCCACCCTGAACTCTTGTAAAACTACAATCAGTTATCATGCTTATGTGTAAATCTCGTTAAGTTTCGATTATTTTGTAGTTTTTCCGCAACTCGTCGAGGAAGTGCAGCACCACATTCAAAATGTACGTCGACCGGAAATAGTCTTATGCACTAAAATGAGTAGCCTTAAGTCAAGGCGCGCGTGGCTACCCGGACGCATGCCGCGCGCCCCAGATGCTGGCACGAAAAAGGACCAGTGCCAGTGGCGAAGCCATGAGCGCCTTTACTATAATCACTGGCTCATTTTATAAGTTACATGTTCATGAATCATGCATAAGCCGATATATTTCAACCAATCACCACGAACAATTAACACATATGACTCTTTTTTTTCTAGTGGGCTGTTTTGCATTCTAAAAAAAATATTTAATTTGACACGTCAGTAAAATTCATCAAAGTTGGTTATTGTACAGCCAATCGTGCTCTGCCCTGCTGAACTAAAACAAACATAATTAACACTACTTTACAGTATTCCTGTCGGTTAATATTTTGGGTTTTTTTTTTGTCCGTTATGGAGCACAGCAGTGACAAACGCTATGCTGCCCCCCCCCCCCCCACACACACACACACACAGATTAATTAGATCTACAAACAGATAAAACATGTTTACAAATAGATCTACAAATAGTTTAATTACGATGATTTTATTCGCTTAAAGATCATAACAAGTTGAAGATAGAGAGTGAATCATCGGTTCTGTGTACACATTTTGGGCCAATGAAAGCATTCAATGCTCATTGGTACTTTGGTAGCCAAAACACGCCACACATGCAGGCAACGTCTTTCTTCATTTCATTTTGAATATCATCAGATTTTATTTTGACTGCCCCCCCCCCAAAAAAAATATTTCCTTGCACCCAATTGCCGCCCCCCCCCCCAACATTTTTTTTACAGTCTGGTGCCGCCACGGCCCACAAATGACAGTCAATTGAGCTAGATAAAATATGCAACCGCAAAATGTCTTCAAACTCTTTCGCTACGGCGAGCCGCTGACAGCAGCACACAAAACTTGTACATGTCGTACGGCAAGCCGCTGGCAGCGGCTCGGTGACGTCGCTGTGAATAAACAGGGTATCCCCATTACTAGCCCGACTGCGTCTGGACGTACAGTACTATCGCAAGCTCTGTAGTACGGCCAGACGCTGAATGCTTGCCCACAGACTGAATTTTTTTCCGCTGATGTAGCGATGTTGTAACAGATTTTGATCGAGATTATCTTTTCATCCAGGACAAAAAATTCCAAAGTTAAGGTCCTTAGTCGTAGAGCAACTCATACCTTTTCGAAAAAACGTTCTTTGGTCTCAATATTTTAATCCATCTGGCCAAAAGACGACTTTCAGTCATCATCTTCCACAAATATCGTCCCGAAAATGCTCCCCCATGCGATTTCAAAATGGCGGCCGCGCTGTAATGTATGCATTATGCGGGCGCGCTCGTGCAAACTCATGAATATGCATAAATAGTCTGTGACGTATGACCTCGTGTTTTTGGACGTGCGTGCGGCGGGGGGCACATGGTAGCAGACCAGTAAATAAACTTCCATTGACCCCAATGGTAAATGCTCCCACTTCAAAAATTCGGGAAAAATACTCACAACTCTCCAAGGTGTTCGAGACACACATCAAATTAAAGCTTATTTCATCATCTTTCATTTTCTTTTCAATTTTCGGGGGGTCAACTGATGACTTTTAGGAGAAATTTCCATCTGAAGATGATCACCCCTGAAAATAGTCCTGAAGCCCATCGCCATTTTGAAAAACGATGCCTACACTCCATTGCAAAGTAGAGCGCTTTTAGGGTCCAAATTACATCAAAATTACACAGAACTGCAAGCTCCAAGTCCTGTGCACGGTTTCCACCCATATTTTTTACAAACCCTCAAGTTCATGGCCCACAGCATGCTCAAATACCGAAGATTTTGAGGGCATGCAAATCGTGATTTACTGGTCTGCACCCTGCTGCACGTTATTGTGAGCAGTTTGTTTACAGAGAGACATTTCACGATGGCGGCGTCCACATCGACACTGCGCAATAGTCGTGGGAAGCCTTGTTGCCATTTTGTGATTAAACAATAACGACGTTGATCAACGCGAGTATAGTACGACGTACGGTACCATGATACACGCACGGCCGGCGCCGCGTACCGGGTGCAATAATGTTTCATCGATCGTACAACACAAGATTTTGCAGGTTTTCCTTTGACCCCAGCGTTCGCATATTGATACGGATATACAGAAAGGACAAACTGTATCATTTCACAAAACCCTAATGTGTATATCCTAGACATTTCGATGTAAAGTGATTTCTGCAATTATTCGTTGGACATTAATTTTGCAAATAACTTTGAAACTTTGGAAATGGAAGAAGTACTTCTCCCTTTACAAAAAAACGTATTTTATTATCTATTTTCATATTAGCGACCGGAAGAACTAATTACTTCACTCTTCAATTCCGTATTCACTTTCATGCATTTATGGGTGTGTGTCTAAACGATCTCAAGATGCAATTATGGATCATTTTGAAATCTATTTTCTTTATGTTCATTTATAAAAACAGACATCACTAAAATTATTCTGAAACTGAAAGTACATGTATTGTGCATTGAGCTGTTGAGTGCGGATCTTGGGTGCGGACGTGTACACAGCGCTGCATGCCTGCGATAGCGCTTGCAGCTGCCCGCACTGGAGATATGAATACACCATCAAATGAACGTCGTTCATCGTCCAATCACAAAATGGCAACAAGGCTACGGCTATTGCGCAGTACATCGACACACAGCGGAATTTCCAGCGGTTTATTACGTCCAAACGTGGAAAAATCGGTAAATTAAATTCCGTAGCGAAAGAGTTAACGGGTAACCTGACACTTACTTAAGAAAATGTGGCAAAACTTACAGTTAAGTTTGGAGCGGTTTGATTTAAATCCCTGCTGAGGAGATTATGCAGTATTCCACCAGAACCAGAACCATCCACCATCCACTGAAGCACGTACCGTACTGCAACTGCTAGCTACGCGGTACGCCCAGCCATTCCCACAATCTCGTGACCACTTGACGGAACTACATTATGCAAATCAATTCAGATCATTTGCCTTATATGGCGTCAATGCAAACTTTACAAGTTAATGAGTTAATGATTCACAGTGCTAGTGACCCTGACATGATTGCACAAAAACGAAACAATGCATTTTTAATTTTTAAACGAGTCCTAATAAATTGGTAAAAATATATTAATAATAATTATAAAGCTAATAATTATCCTGGATGCTGTACTAAATAGGGCGACTTTTCCATAGACTTGTGCACAAACCTAATAGTCACCTATTAACCCACGTTTGTCTTATCCTTTATCCACGAAATTATATGTTTGGACCACAAGCAATCGATCTCGATAAGTTATACAATTTTTTTTTAATGCAGCATAGGCTTACACAACTCTATCTGTGTTTGGTTTCCCAAATGTTCGAAGTCCAAACTGAAGTGTTTTGTGTTGGTCTGCCGTACGTTATGCGAAGATCTGAAAGGTTGACGAGTCAGTCACGGTGGGTGACTTTCTTTATCAGATTACACGATTTCAAGTGTTTACAAACGTTATTCTTATTAGCTCTGCATCTATTCAATGCAAATTAATTTGAATCTTTAGTCAACACGTACGTATCTAGGCCTACATGAGCTTGGTATATAAATAAATGTACAACATGCAATACGGCAATGGTAAATTGAATTGAATTGTTGTTTTCTTTTTACATGTGTATTATCATTATTCTGGTTTATTATAGAAAAAAAATATATACCAAAACTAAAAAAATGCTACGTTTGGCAGCTTTGTGGGAAACTGTAATCAAATACGAAACAATGCATTTTTAATTTTTAAACGAGTCCTAATAAATTGGTAAAAATATATTAATAATAATTATAAAGCTAATAATTATCCTGGATGCTGTACTAAATAGGGCGACTTTTCCATAGACTTGTGCACAAACCTAATACGTCACCTATTAACCCACGTTTGTCTTATCCTTTATCCACGAAATTATATGTTTGGACCACAAGCAATCGATCTCGATAAGTTATACAATTTTTTTTTAATGCAGCATAGGCTTACACAACTCTATCTGTGTTTGGTTTCCCAAATGTTCGAAGTCCAAACTGAAGTGTTTTGTGTTGGTCTGCCGTACGTTATGCGAAGATCTGAAAGGTTGACGAGTCAGTCACGGTGGGTGACTTTCTTTATCAGATTACACGATTTCAAGTGTTTACAAACGTTATTCTTATTAGCTCTGCATCTATTCAATGCAAATTAATTTGAATCTTTAGTCAACACGTACGTATCTAGGCCTACATGAGCTTGGTATATAAATAAATGTACAACATGCAATACGGCAATGGTAAATTGAATTGAATTGTTGTTTTCTTTTTACATGTGTATTATCATTATTCTGGTTTATTATAGAAAAAAAAAATATATACCAAAACTAAAAAAATGCTACGTTTGGCAGCTTTGTGGGAAACTGTAATCAAATACAACTAAAAACTGCTGAAATCATAAGTTGGAAGTAGTTTTGTATACATCCTGGGATGGGCGTTAATGTTTGGACCAATTCGATAAAGGCATCCAACATTTATAAGAACCAAATTAGAAGCGAATCTGAGAGTCTGATCGTTACAAATAGCCTTTAACTCCTGACTAGATTTGCCCATATTGTAAATGTTTGGTAATATTTATAAGTCAAAGTTGTAAGCAGAGTTGTAATGACTCGAGTCAATGACTCGATGGTGGCCTCGAGTCCAACTCGAGTCACAATCATGGTGACTCGAGATCGACTCGACTCGAGTCACTGCGAGCAAATGGATAGACTTATTATATCACTTCAATTTAGGCCTAATAGTACATTACTGGTAGATATGATTCTGAACTTGTTCCATTTCATTAAAAAAAACAGTACACCTTATTTTTGTAACCGCGTGAAAATTTCATGTAATTTGCACATTCTATTCCTTTTTTATTTTTTATTTCAATCAAAAGATCCCAAAACTCGGCTGTCCACCCCTGATATACCGTTCTACGAACCGTTACCCATTTTTGTAGTACAAGGAATAGTTGCATGGTTTCCATAAATATTTAATGAACCGCATAAAATAAGGAGACAAATGTCAAGCTGTTTTGGGTACATTAATGGGAACCATTTATTCTAAGGCTACTAGGCCAGACCAAATTGAATTAAGAAATTCTACAAGAACAAACTACATATACTACTAGTCTATAATTGTAACTACATCTAAAAATAAAAGAGAATCCTCCAAAAAGTATATCCCAAACAACTAGATTGTGGGTAGTTGACAATAAATTTGAAAAGCTACTTGACCAACACTGGCCATGAGTTGTGGTAAGGGTTGTTTGCATATTAAATGTATCCTGTCTCGTGTAGTTCAATAAAACCAAAATTATCCTTGATTTTTTCCAATTATAGCATGCGGTGAATTTGGATCCGGTGAGATCAGATGCGAAAAAAACAAACGAGTTTGATTTCAGGCGGTCGCATCGGTCACATCGGTCCGAATTTTTAGCGGAAACCTAAGTGCGATGGCCAGATAATCTGGTGAACCGGCAACATGAGAAAGGTGTGCTGCTGGCTTTAGAAAAACAGAAATAAAACACCGTACACAAAGCGTTAATTGTTTTAGATTGACACAAAATGATCACACTAGAAGCAATTGTGAGATACCAAATTTAATGAATTTGGATTTATGGAACCAGAAATCAATCTACATGTATAGGCCTATGTCTAACGAATTTCGTGTAACTTGAACAAACCCATAAACTGCATGCACTTGACATCAAACTTGATTAAAATCAGGCACATTTGATCAATATTAGTCCAATAGACCTTGTTCTCTCAAACGCCGCTAAAGCAAAGTGTTAACTTTTGAATAGTGTGAAACGTATAATTTTGTATCGTTAGAACAAAATCTTGAACAAAGTGTCATTTTGTGAAATGACATGGATTTCTAAAAGTGTTGTAAAAACCCTTTTTCCAGGAAATTTCAGTCTAAAACTTTTACAGAACATTTTAAACATTAGTAGCATCTCAAAATCGCTAAATATTTGATATTTCCCCCGTGTCATTTTGCAGCTGTTTCACCATTCGTAGCTCTGTCTAAGTCAGCCTGGTTTTGACATCCATTATGTCACAGTTTGTCAGAAGATTGTGTCTTTATTTCATTTGGAGTCTTCATTTTTTTAACGGATATAATTGTGAGTTTAGTTGCTTGGTAACATCCCCCTTTCAATAATGGATCAAAACAGTTATTCCTTCGATCGCCGTTTTTAAAACTCTTCTTCACATTAATCATCGCATGAAATTACGTTCTATAAAATATGAATATAATATAAAATAACAAATCTAAAAGGAAATACAATTTAAATGGGACCATGGTGGACAAAATATGGAAGCTTTGCAGTAGGAAACTATCTCTTTTGAGTTGTGTGATTCTCTGAAGTACAGCCGGTTCTCAGAATCCGCACATAACTCAAAAGAGATAATATTCACATGGTGTTACCACAAAGCTTCCATACTTTGCTAAAATACAATTTTATTTACATAAAAGTCTCTATTCGGTGTTTGGAGTAATTCCACACTACTAAGTGATACTCACGTTTTTACAAAAAACAACAACAATATTGCCAGGCCAACGAATCTCTAAAACAATAACTAAATTTACAATAATGTACATGTAATTTCCATCAGTGGTCTGATTAATCCTAAAACTACTCAAAGGATACTCTTTTTTAACGGTATACATAAACAGAATGGTTGTCTAACCAACAAATTTCAACTTGGGAAGGAAATGGACCAAAATACCCATACAGCCTCAGTGTTTGATAAGAAATCTAGGAGTACCATTTTTCAAATCAGTGTGTCTCATGCGCACGCGTACAGATATGAAGTCAGGGCGTATCCAGGAATTTTTGTGGGGGGGGGGGGGTTCAGGCCCGTCAGATTTTGTTAATTTCCAATTGTTGCAGACAGGCGCGCGGACATGCTGCACGTTGTTAGTGATGCACCTATTGTTAATTTTCTTTGTAATAATTGTGTGTGAGAAGGGGGGGGGTCGATCACCATCCCACCCCTCTGGATCTGCTCCTGGTCTACAATAATTTTGTTTACAAATTTAAATTATTTGCAGATACACTGTGGGCAAATCATAAGTTCGACTTTGTTGACGAATTATAATGTAGGACGAACAGCTTATTGTCTTACATGCAGTGCGACCCTACTGACGATCTAAATCGAGAAATTACATACAAATTCTGCTTAAAAAAATCGAATGAAGGTAAAAAGATATTAAAAAAAAGATATATAAAAATGAACAGTGGATATTTCTTTCAGAAAGATGAAAATATGTTAAATAAAATCTCTTTATAGGCGCCATGGGACACCAGTGGATTCCACTGAATGGGCTACAAATTTCCAATACATATTTAATATAGATATGAATGCCGTGTGGTTTCATCGCCTGTCAGCTGCGTAATGCAGCTGTCTGAATTACACAATTTAAATCGTTGGTCGCTTAATGATAATAAATAATAATGATAATGATATATTGGGAGGCTAATCATCCTTACTCGCAGCTGGGATGCTGAACTGCGAAGGACGCGGCTACAACGTGGTCGGGCCGTTGGCACGTAAAGGTGCCTATGGCTGCCGGCCACATCGACCCATATAAATATTATGACCAGGGAGCACAGCCTGAGATCGAAAGTGTTTGATTTTTCCGGAGGGAGGAAAACCGGAGGGCCCGGAGAAAAACCCTCGTGGCACCTGAGAGAACCAACGCACAACTCTACTCACATGCGATCCGCGGCCTGGATTCGAAGCGTGGTCACCTTGGCTAGAGGCGAGCGTTTTACGCACAAGCCCATGTTACCGGCTGGTGAGAGATCATGGTTCCTTTGACTGGCTTTCAACACAGCAGTTTCGACGAATCGGTATAACATCTGATTGATACCTTGAATCATCCTCACTGAAGTTATGGTCAAGCAAGTTTACGATTTCGGTCATGCACGTCTCATTGTCACCACAACAAAAACGTAAAAGAATATCATGTGCAACGACGCCCTCAATTGTTGAACACATTCGTCTCAATTTCTTCTGATATTTCCTAAATCCCAAGAATGAAACGACCAAACTCTGCAAGTATTTCGCTGCACAGTATTCCTGTATTGTCTTGTGCAAGAATTGTATGTTGCACAATTTGATCTTTTTGATACCGCTCTGCCGGGTTAGGATGCCTACATTTAGTGCCAGGTCCAGCGCATTCGGTTCAAACTTTTTTCCTTTAAATGAGAATTTCTGGTTGGTACTTGGGCCTTTGAGTCCACGCAGCGCGATTTTTCCAATGGAAATTAACGTTTTAGATATTGTTTCTTTTCTTTTGATATTTGCCTTTTTCTTTTTTTCATCCGATTCTGTTTTCTCGTCTTTGTCTTTTCTTGCAAACATGTAATCAACTGCCTCACTGAACAGGCCTGAAATTGTTTCTGGGAATTGTTTAATTGGCTTCCAGTTCCACAATGAGCACATAAGCAGCAGCAACATCGGCGTCTTGGCCAAATCACGCAGCGTGTTGGACTCTTTAATGGTTTCGATTAGTGCCTGACCACTTTCGCATTGATCTAACTTTTTATAGAAGTTTTCAACGTATTTATTAACATGCTCGTCATCAAACCCCAGTACCTCTATGTGTGTGCAAGGATTTTGGATAAGTGATTTTGACATAAGTTGCTTACGATGAGAGGGGCGCGTCGATACGCAGATGAAACATTTCCGATATTTTGATCTGTTTAGTGCTTTTAGGATAGAACCGAATGAGGCTGCATTGAGTGTTTTGGTTTTCTTCATTTCATTAAAACCATCCAAAAGAATCAAGACCTCATTTGGTTTGGCAAGAATGTATTCATAAAGTTCCTCTTTTGCTATTCCTGAATCTTCGTCCAGAAGTTGATGTAAGACATCAACAAGATCAGATTTTTGCGAAAGGGCACACATCTTTAAAAGAAAGACAAGCTTGAATTTTTCCAGGATTTCGCTTGCCTCAGTGGCCCAGTCGTAGGCAATCTTATCAAAAATGGTTGACTTCCCCACACCTCCCATGCCAACGAAAATGAGGCGTTTGACCGGTTCTTCAGGTCTTGTCGTTAATTTGAATATTTTATCATACTCTGTTGAGTTTACAATTTCTCCTCTCTGGTCTGCGACAACTACTATCCCTTCCCGCATTTCCAATTGTACTTGAGTGTATATATCAGCTATGTGCATTTGGTCATTATCAATCCCAGGCAACAACTGCAGGCAACTGCCTTCTGTTTTGTATTTTCCCTTCAGATTGTCCCTGACCTTTTCGTAGAAAGTCCCTGGTTCTTGGTCTGGTCCCTGTTCATGCTGAGATATAGGTGCATGCTCTCCTATTTAGATCAACACAAGCAAAATGTACTGCTTCAATAAAACAAAAGTTTCTGACTACGAATTGAATAGTCTTCTCCTATACGGAGAAAATCATGCCTAGTGAATTGGGATTTACAGTGCGTTTGTTCATGTGCACAAAATACATTTGCCAAAAGAAATGTTTTGGCTTTTGTACTCCTGTTGGACGTAAACTTGTCAAATGTTGCCTTGTAGTATATTCACTTGTTTTACATCCATAATACCAACAATCATCTTACACTCCAAATAAAATATGATCCCTTCAATTCTGATTACAGATAAGCTGTAAATCAATCGCAAATTAGATAATAAAAAATCGGCTTTGCCCTGCAACTCACGTTGCAATGATTATTCAGTTGTTTCCCAACATCCCATTCATTCATGTATAAATGCAAAAATGTGTGCAACTTCATTAAAGCTGTAAACATGTATATACAAGTATGGCAGAAACACAATACCGGGTCCTATTTGGAGGGGAGTACAGCGTAAAGATTGGACGTTTTCATTACTGTCAATTTACAATGTTTGCAGATGCACAATCAGCAAATCATATACACTCTAAAAAGTCCCGGGTCAGATTGGACCCCAATCTGGGTAAGATTTGACCTGACGCTTTAAGGGTCAAAATGACATTAATGTTGCCTTTCTAGCCGTTTGACCCGATGTAATTGTCATTTGACCAAGGATATTGTCATTTTGACCCAGACGTGTGTCAGGGTCCAATCAGACGCGGATTTCGGGTCGAAACTGACCCGGGACTTAAGTGTGTAAGTTTGACTGCATGTGATGACAAACCACCGTGTCATTATGTAGAAGGTGAACAGATCTGACTTGACATAATTACCATGTAATGCGCAGAGTCATGTATTTGCAATGTATGCAAGTGACGTCTTTCTTTGATTCCTCTTTACATTACCCATGCAATGAGCTTAAAGACATGTACCGTGCAGAAATCCGGCAATGTTTGCTTGTCCGATGTTCGTCAATGCTTTGTGCAACGTGGTCCTCTGCTGTTCAACACTGGTGGACTGGGCCTGTCTCCATTCTACAAGCATGTCCAGACCTTGCCTTAAGAGGTTGTTTTTGTATTTTTCCTCGATATGTTGAACCCGTATCACATCAAAGCCCAGTTCCTTAACTGCCAGTGTTATCCATTTGTCACCAAGCCTCTCGGCGATCACAAACAGAGTTTTGTCATCTAAAGACGGTTCTGAAAAAAAGAGTGAACAATAGGTTTACGAAGTAATACTATGGATAATCCACGTCCAATAGGCCAAAAATAATAACCCAAATTACCAGGATTTTTTTTGCTGCCAACTTTCCTGACCTCACACTTTTTGCTGCCAAAAGTTAGACGTAAACATATTTGACTCCTCCCTCCACAATTGAACCCAAGCAACGTACTGGTCTAGCTTCTACTCACCTGTTGCACCTGCTGAGGGGCCGGGTAACTGAGCCTCCTGTTGCATCGTGGTAGGGACATCAGCAGGCCGTTGGTAGGCTTCTGCTGCAGATTGTGCATCCGTGTACTTGGGATCACTCGGTCCAAAAAATCCTGTAGGTCAACGATTAATGAAAAGTTCTGTCACATTTTGCCCTTTAGTAGGTAAACTTGTGAATACTTTAACGGAGTTTACCCTACATTAAAGAGAATATACAACATTTGCAAATATATCAATATAAAACAGACTAAGGCATCCTGTAGGCCTAAAATCATGGCTGCTGATTTTTTTTCAAGAAAAGTGGTATTTTTGTATCAAATTCCAACGCCGGACGGCCACTGGTTTTCTTCTTATATACTGCTCCAAATTTACCATATTTAGTCTGATTTTTTTTGCAATCGATTACACATCTATGAGTGGGTATAAGCCTTCTAGACTGGTTCCCGGACCATACACTTCCCCGACGTCTATAAATTGCTCCATTTCAATTTAAGTGGGGTCGGGGAACCAGACTACAGGAACATGATTGTTTTTCTTGGTTTTTCAGCATCTACGAACACAAAAATTCAAACAAGTCATTGTAACAATACATGTTTTTGCTATTAAAACACAAACCCCGGCCCCAAATCCATCCATTTCTGAAGATTGCAGCGAAAGCAAATGTTGTACATTCCCTTTAAAGATCATTGAAAAACAAAAACAGGGAATGACAATACTTGGTCCCAGAGTGCACAAAATTCTGTTCAATTGATTCAGACAGGCTGAACAGTTTCTAGAAAAAGTTGTAGTGGTAACGTGACGATAAGAAAAATTCACTTTCGCAGTTCGCATGGAGACTTATTTTATGTATCACGAAAGTACATGGAAAAAGCGGCGTCAGACTAATGTATACTTGTTGCATACTTGACAAACATGAAAAGCAAGACTCGTAAAACCGCCCTTAGACCAGAGGTGGTCACAACTCACATTGACAGTCACAAGTGAGATAGGTAAATGCAACAGCAAAACTCCTTAATAGGTGCCGGTAATTCGATGTTTATAATCCATGAAACTGAAAAAAAAACCAATTAAACCATCGCTGTAGCCAAACTTACAATACAGTTTGGAGCTGGTTGATAATTATTCGGAGACAAGACGACATAAGGCCAGGCACTGCGGCTGCTAAAAGTCCACCGATCCCATGACTACTTGACGGCACTACATTATGCAAATAAGTCGCAGATCGATCTCCTCATTATGGCGTCGATCTAAAAAAAAAACCCTGTATGTTAATGATTCACAAGCCACTTCGGCATTCTGTCACATGCAAACAGTTTGCACCAAATGAAACATGCATTTTCCACATATAACTAGTTCTCATACTTTTTTATTAATCATAGTACATCTTCATAGAAAAAAAGAAAATTGTTTGTTTTAAATCTTTGAAAATCGCGCATCGATATACAAATACATTCAGAGCCGGATCCAGGAATTTTTGCTGGGGAGGGGGTTCATCAGCAAATCATTGCTGAAAGTTAGACAGGTTTGTAGATAGGCCTCCGTAAAATCAATGGGGGGGTTCATATATTTTGTATTATATTTCTATGGAAAAAACACACAAATTGAATCACAGCTGGGGGGGAGGGTCGAACCCCACGATCCCCTGGATCCGCGCCTGACCTTTGTCCCAAAATCTGGGTTTTCCCAAAAAGTTATGAAGTCCACACTGAAGTGTTTTGTCTTAGTCGGCCGTGATGCAAAGATGTACAAAGTTGACGAGTCAGTGGGTGACTTTCCTTATCAAATGACGCGATTTCAAGTGTTTACAAGTGTTATTCTTAGCTTTGCATCCATTCAATACAAATTAATTCACCTTTAAGCCTTTAGTCAACACGTACGTACGCGTATAGGCCTACATAGCTTGGTATAATAACATGCAAAAAATAATACGGCAATGGTATCTACTTTGGAATATTTAAAACCGGCATTATTAGAAACTATGAATGTAATTACAAACAAAAGCTACTAAAATAATTATTTGCAAGTACGTCTACATCATAAAACTGGCGCTAATATCTAGACCAAATCTCATCCAACTTTTTACTTAGTAGGAACCATTGTAAAAGCGAATCTTAGAGTCAGATCAATTTTTACGAACATGCTGTAAAAAAAATATTTTATTTCTCAACAGTCACTTCCAGCACAAAGCCCTGATGCTTTCACCCAAAAAAATCAAGCCGCAAATTAAAGACCAACAACACTTTTAAAACTCAGATTCAAATTCCTCAAGTTTGGTAATCCAGCGGTTGAATGGCAGGATGTCCGTGCTTCGAGTCCCACTCTTATAAATTTAGTAAAGGTTTCAAACGACTTTTATATGTGACTAGGGCACTTTCAGAGTGACCACGGGGGCACAATTTGAGTGTACAAAGAAGATATCCAAATCTTCCCCACCCCTCGGGCACTAATAACACAACCAAATCCCAACTAGAGGGATAATTTTCCCTGTGCATCATCCGGTGCGCATGCTCAGCCCCCCCCCCCCCCCCCATACACACACACCCACACACACAAGCAAATAAGATAATTTTTATGACGATTGGAAATGTGTGTTTAATTTTCAAAATTGACAACTCTAACTCCTAGGCCTTTTTTGCTGGGATGCAGCCTCAATCCTGCATAATTTGCCTCATCCAAAAATAGCATATAGCCTTATATCCTGCAAATTCCTCCATTATCTCTTGAATATGGTCCGTGGAGGGGTGACCACGCCTGAATCCTGCAAAATCCTGCGGCTCTGGGGATGGGGGGGGGGGTGGCGGGTTTCACATAATTTGTATTATATTTCTATGGAAAAACAAAAAACAAATTGAATCACAGCTGGGGGTTCGACCCCCGATGATCCGACGATCTGACCTTTGTCCCAGTAGGCCTACACAGAAATCTGGGTTTTCCCAAAAAGTTATAAAGTTCACACTGAAGTGTTTTGTTTTGGTATGCCGTGTGATGCAATGGTGTACAAAGTTGACGAGTCAGTGGGTGACTTTCCTAATCAAAATAATCACGCAATTTCAAGTGTTTACAAGTGGTATTCTTAGCTCTGAATCTATTCTATGCAAATTAATTACCCTTTGAGCCTTTAGTCAACACTTACTTGTATAGACCTACGATACGACAACGGTATCTACTTTGGAATATTTAAAACCGGCATTATTAGAAACTATGAATGTAATTAAAAACAAAAGCTACTAAAATAATTATTTGCAAGTACGTCTACATCATAAAACTGGCGCTAATATCTGGACCAATTCTCATCCAACTTTTTACTTAGTAGGAACCATTGTAAACGCGAATCTTAAGGTCAGATCAATTTTTACGAACATGCTGTAAACTTATTTTATTTCCCAACAGTCACTTACAGCACAAAGCCCTGATGCTTTCACCCAAAAAAAATCAAGCCGCAAATTAAAGACCAACAACACTTTTAAAACTCAGATTCAAATTCCTCAAGTTTGGTAATCCAGCGGTTGAATGGCAGGATGTCCGTGCTTCGAGTCCCACTCTTATAAATTTAGTAAAGGTTTCAAACGACTTTTATATGTGACTAGGGCACTTTCAGAGTGACCACGGGGGCACAATTTGAGTGTACAAAGAAGATATCCAAATCTTCCCCACCCCTCGGGCACTAATAACACAACCAAATCCCCAACTAGAGGGATAATTTTCCCTGTGCATCATCCGGTGCGCATGCTCAGCCCCCGCACACACACATCACGCAAATAAGATCATTTTTATGACGCTTGGAAACCGTGTTATTGACCACCCTAACTCCCAGGCCTTTTTGCTCCTGCGAATTCCTCCATTATTTCTTGAATATGGTCCGTGGAGGGGTGATCACGGCCTGAATCCTGCAAAATCCTGCAGCAGTGACTGTCAATATGTTGAGGCTCGGCCAGTGACATACTGGAGCAGTACGGAGGATTTCAAGCATAATCCAGGTCTATATTTATGCATGGCTGAGCAAAAACAAGACAAAATCCGGCCCGAGACCTTGACAAAGTGCATCCTACGAAATCAGTAACGCACTTTTGCCATGTAACCTCAATCCTCCATATTTCTCCACTTGGCAAAGAGGGATTTGAAGGATTCAGGGTGGTTAGGGATGTATATATACCGTTTACTGAAAACATGCAGAATGGCACGAATGCAAAAAAAATAAAAAGTGCTCATTTTGAAGCAAGCATGCTAAACGTACAATAGAATTCCATCATTAAAGTCCCATAAACAGAAGTTCACCTTGTCTTTGAACATCAAATTATAACTAATAAACTCTTTATGAGAACAATCAACCGACTATTTAAAAAGTACAAGTGCAATGTGTATTATCAATGCCTTTTTGTAAATTTGTTTGTAATGGCCTGTAATTTTTGATGGGACACCCTTCATTCAGATGTATACCACGTTCTACCATCTACCGTCCACACATTCACCTGGGTTTCCCCAAAGTGTTCCTAAGTTCCCACTGAAGTTTTTTGTTTTGGTCTACCGTGATGCAAAGATGTGCAAAGTTGACGAGTCAGTGGGTGACTTTCCTTATCAAATGACCCGATTTCAAGTGTTTACAAGACTAGTGTTATTCTTTGCTCGGAAACTATTCAATGCAAATTAAAAGACCTTTGAGCCTAGACATAGTCAACACGTTCGGAGCATAGGCCTACATAGCTTGTTATGATACAACATGCAATACGACAATGGAGGCTTTATGAGAAGCTATATGTAATTCCCCAATCAGAACAAATGCTGGAGTAATTACTTGTATAGGCCTACATCCCGTGAAACTGTCACTAATGTCTGGACCAATAATACAAGACATCCAACATATAACTCAGTAAAAACCAATTTAATAGCGTATCTGAGAGGCTGATCAAATTGTTCAAATGTGTTGAAAAAAAGGAAAGTACTTAAATACATGTACCTAAATTGCATCTTTCAACTGCAACTTTCTGCACATAGCCCTGATGCTTTTACCAAAAATATAGCCCCACTAGGTCCTCTTAATGCAGGATAAGACCTCTTTTGGATAATGTTAACTTTTACTTTTTTCAGATAACATTCTTACCATGCATGCCTAAAACTGAAATCAGATTCTAAAAATATTGTCCAATTCCGTTTTCCGTCGTCTGGCAAACAGAATACTGACTTTGACACCTTCTGAATAGACATTATTTTGAAAAAAATCTGCAAAATTTAAAATATCGCTTTACTGTGCGGGATATCCTACCAAGTGTTCGCGGCACAGTAATCTACAGATACATAAACAGATGCCCTCTATAATAATTGTCATATATTTATTATAATTTTTGTAACACACCAACATTCATATCAACACCTAACCGCCCCATGTTCAAGAACAAGTGCTTTCGGGCGATTCACAATGCAGTGCGCCACCAAGAGTTTGCCAAGGAGAGTTCCCAGTGCAATGTGGGAGATGGTCGACAAATTCGCAGTGCGGGACATTTGAAATCGTTTGTTTTGCTGGTCTGTGTTTCTTAGGCGGATGATTCGAGTATCAGTTTGCCATCTTTTATTTTTTATCAATATGGTGTGTGTTTTTTTGTAAGGCGGCAGAACACTATGCCCCAATCTATAACAAAATTAGCTCAAATTGTCCACTGACACTCATTCAAATGGCCCATGTTTTGTCGACCGTAATCTTGAAAAATGGACTCTTCATGGCAAACTCTTTGTGGCGCACTGCATTGTGAATCACCCGAAAAAAAGAAGATAATTTGTCTTTCACAGATTTTCTTAAATAATTCCATCTTTGAAGTTTTGCCGCCCCTAAAAAAAATCATTGCCCATTATTGTTAAACTTCTATTCAGTAGGCCTATTAAGGGTTTGATTGACGGCTATAAATTATTATTCTTGTTTTGTCAAAGAGCAGCACATAAAAATGATACACCGACAACCAATGGTTATGGCACATTGCCAAGTAACCACGAAAGGTCCAACATTGCAAAATTGAAAAATAGTTAATAAATGTTTCCAAAAATATATTATTGAATTGTTGAAAATATATAACATTAACAACCAACAAACGCTTACAAAAGACTTTGAATTTAATTAATCTTTTTTTTTTTTTTATATTATCAGCCTAATGAGTGCAAGGGCGGACCCAGAAATCTTTTTTTTGGGGGGGGGGAACAATTTTTTGGTCCCCCAAAAAGTGGGTCCAAAAAATTACGGCGTGAGGTTCGGGGCCCCCTCAAGGGCCCGGAAGTTTTGGGGGATTCTGGGTGCTCTGTAGTGCGATCTGAGGCAATTTCTGACCAGTAACCAAATTATTTTGAGGTAAAGATGGTGTACGCAGTGACCGCCTTTATGGTGACGTCACTTAAAAAAAATGTTTTTTTGGCAGGGGGGGGGGGCATATCCCCTGTTGCCCCCTCCCCTCTCGATCCGCCCTCGAATGAGTGTGTAATTTGTGGCAAAATCTGTTGGCTCAGCTTCAAATTATGCCCTGTGGAAGCCCATACAACACAATGGCACTCAAAAATTACAAACAATAGAAACGTCTCAGGCTTACCTTCGCTTGAGCACATACCGCATCACTGGGAGCCCTACACGGATGTCGGGAAACTGGCCCTTCGACGACCTGTGCTCCCACAGTCCCAGGCTATATACCCAAAATATGCAAGCGTCATATCAGTGTCCTGTGGCAATGCTACAGTTATATCGACCGTTAATTTCTTCAAAACTATATATCTTTTGGCCGATTTGTTCAACTTGCAAAGGCTGGTGATGACACTTCTCGTGCGAGCGCGCGGATTTGAAAATGGCGGTACTGTACCCACAATGCTTTGGGAAGCCCTGTTTTCACTAGAGGGTGCCCTTTTTAAGCTCAGAGAATAATGTGCTGGACCATAGAGTGGGCTGGACACAAAGACGAACAAAACGAAGTGACTGAAATCAAGTTGAAGTTTTATGCACCAACAGTTGGACTTTTTAAATACAGACATTAAGGCCAAAAAAAAAATATTCGGTCTCTGGTCAGACCAAAGTTCCGGAATTGACGCGGCCACGCGGCTTTTTTTTTTTCTTTCTTTCTTTTTTTCTTCAAGCTTGTATTGTACAGACAAGGTATAGGTACTATTTTGCTTGTTTGGTGTCCTCATGTACATTGGTGTCCTCCATAATTTGCCTTGGTGCTTTCGATCATTTGCCTTGGTGCAATTTCCCATTCCTTGGTGCTCTTTGGTTAAAAAAAATTGAGGAGGTGCGGAAATAGAGGGCGCTGTTGGAGCTAACGCGGAACATTTTGGAAAAAAAAGATCGACGCGCATGATTAAAATCGACGCGCGCGCTGACCAGAGACCGACTTATTTTTTTTTTGGCCTAACATGAATTGTTTTCTTTTCTTGTCGTAATTATAATTGAAACCCAGAACATTGGAGTGTCATGGTTAAGAGCACCGGACTCACGTTCTGGTGTTTCAGAGGCAACCGCCGGCGGACACTTGTGCTCTTAAGCAAAGCACTTAACCATTATTGCTTCGTCCTTCGGATTGGACGTTAAGCCGTAGGTCCCGTGTGTTGCATAAATGCACGTAAAAGAACCCAGTAAACACTTATCGCTAAGAGAAGGGGTTTGCCCCGGTGTTTCTGGCCTCCTGTATAAACTCCCACGCGGTGTATTTAGGAGACTCCAACCAAGAACCAACCAAACCAATGCACAAACCTGTATGGAACTGACAAGAAAATTATTGAATACAAAATATGACTGTCCGTGGCCTTTTTCGGTTCAAACTTTGAAAGGGAACTTAAAAGGGGGCTAAACAGCTTTGACAAAACTACATGTATGTAATATGCAGGTCAACAATTATTTATAATTTGAATAAAATTTCCAGGTTTATGAATAAAAGTAAGGTAGAATTTTTTTCAAACGCAAGAGGGCGCTTTTTATAGCGTGCAGTAGTCTAGCTTCCCGTCGTGTCCACTATAATATGAATATGAATGTTTTCAGCACAACAGACTAGTAAACATTTCATATGACAACGGACATGATCCGACTATTTTGACTGGAATTTTGCGATTTTAAACTTCGAAGTTTTGCAGAAAATCTTGATGATGATAAAATAACAATGAGTGTAAACCCTCCTCAGAGCAGGAGGAATTCGGCAATTAAGCTGGATCCGATTGGGAAGGTGGATTCAGGCTTCCAGCGGACGTTTTCGAGCGGGCAACGTAAACCGGACGTGGCGGTCGCGGTTACCGTGCACAGCGTTGCGCCCCTCGGGAGAAGTAGCACGATTCTCCCGCGGAGCAATGCTGAGATCAACGACCCCTCGCCGGAGTGGGTTGCGGCAAAACACAATGCCACCCTACCTCCTCCTCTTGAGACCACGGAACAAGGCTCAGAACCCATGGATACAAGCGCATATAATCCTCGCCAGTCGCCGGCCAGTGGTAAGAAAAAGTCCAAGGGTCGGCGGGCGCGGACTCGGCGGGCGGTGCGGCCGTTCCTGACGGTGCAGATGTCCAAGGCGAAATCGGGGGCAGAGGTGTTGAGGATCAGTCTGGAGGAACTCGGCTGGCGATGGAGAGAGGTAGTGACAACAAGCTAGGGACCTCTGAAAGTTTAGGACTGTGCGATAATAATTTCAATTTAGTCAAAACATATCACGTCCAACCAACAATTTTGGAATATGAATTGGAAAGGGTTCCATACCGAAAAGTGTTTTCTCAGTAAATTCTTCAATATTTTCCCTGCTAAAGTTTACTTTTAGTAATTACCAGGGCATGTTATGGATTTCTGAATTTCTGATGGTTGTTTCTGTAGGTCACAACAGAAAAATGCAGGGAAAAAAATCAGTGATTTCCATGTATGGATTTTTTCCCCTCTTTTGTTCCCCGCCTCTTTTTAAAAAAAAACAAAATTTGTAATATATTCCGTGTTTTTATTTGTTTCCAGCAAAATTTAAGCTGCCTTTGAATACAAGTTCAAAATCTAGAAAGGGCGACAGCTCCTTTAGACACAAAAGCATCAGCAAAAGAGTTGAGAAAATGAGAGGATGAAATAGAAGATAAAATTAAAAAGGGTGTCTCTTTTTTTTTCACAAGAAATCATTAAGAATATTATTTTTAACTGGCCTAAAATAACGTAGTCTTTTCTGAAAGGCCTGCATGTAATAAAGTCTTTAAGTTTAGCCTACATTTGTGTGCAGTTTTCTGGGGGGGGGGTAAAAATGGTGAGCCATGCTTCTAAAATGTTATTATGTGGAGAATGTTGGTAATGATTAAAACAATACTTTGGAAAATGTCAAGGAACGCCCTGTCACATAGCCAACTACATTGTAACGTTCCCACTCTTCTAATTCCAGCATTGTTATCTTTCTTTGTCTGCAGGTGTGCGGTGCTCGCAAGAACCCCTGTGATCTATACTGGCACAGTGCTTCCTTCTATGACACGGATGGCGTCTACTCAGGAATGGTCAACAAGTACCCTGGTTAGTATGAAATGGGCTCCGGACACAAGTACCCCCTCCCTGGTAAGAAAGGGAGAGTTGGGGGAGATCACTTGGAGAGACATTCGCAAGAATTGAAATGATGTCCGATGCTCACATGAGACACTATGGCTTTGTGCGAATTCAGAATACTTCGCGCTATACACATGCGAAACCAGTGTGTGTCCAGTGTGTCTTGTCCACAGGGCTCATGAAAGTTGGTAAAAAGCGCCCTCTCACGTGGATGCACAGAGCCCCATAGGTCTATGCATTTTATCTGACAATACATCTCTATCACACTTTTCGTGTTTTCAACACCAGTATTTAGGTGACATTTTTAAACTGTTCATCTAAATATGTTGCAGGTTTATTGGAACTCGTACGCAAAGCCCAACTCAGTAAACTACTCCACCAGATGCAGCAACTCTTCCCAGACGAGTACAACTTCTACCCCCGCACCTGGCTCCTACCAGAGCAGTACCATCACTTCTGTGCCGACGTGGCCAGCCTCCAGCAACAAAACCCTCGCGCCAAGCCCGTCTTCATTGTCAAGCCTGACGAGGGATCACAAGGCGATGGGATCTACCTGATCACCAACCCCCACCACATGGGTACAGTTGGGCTGGTCCGTCGTGCCGTGGTGCAGGAGTACATCCCCAAACCCCTCCTGTTGGAGAGAACCAAGTTTGACCTGCGAGTCTACGTGCTCCTGACATCCATTTCCCCGCTACGCATTTATATCGGCCGGGAAGGAATGGCCCGCTTCTGTACCATCAAGTACCAGCCGCCGACAAACCGCAACCTTCATCAGGTCTGTGGAACTAATAAGCATGTGACGTTTAACGTTTAAACAAACACATTTTTGCCTAATACTTAGGGGAGAGGAGGGGGCCCTTTGTAAATCGTTGGCTAAATGCTTCAATGTATAAACAGTGGCTGAAAGTTTCGCAAAACATTTTCCAAATTAAACATGGTTTCCCATTCTCAACCAGGTCTTCATGCATCTCACCAA
This sequence comes from Patiria pectinifera, assembly GCA_029964075.1. Classification (NCBI taxonomy): domain Eukaryota; kingdom Metazoa; phylum Echinodermata; class Asteroidea; order Valvatida; family Asterinidae; genus Patiria; species Patiria pectinifera. The sequence continues at coordinate 983,673 of CM057138.1, read as the reverse complement.
CTACTCGCTGAACAAGAAGAGCGAAACCTTCATCCACACAGACAGCACAGACAGGGGCAGCAAGCGCACCATGACCAGCACGTTTACTGCGTTGCTGGCGCGCGGCCACAACACCATTGCATTGTGGGAAGACATCCAAGCCGTCGTGGTCAAGACGATTACAGCGATGTTGCCGGACCTTCTGGTCGAGTTTGAAGCCGAGCTGCCAGCCAGAAAACCTTCTCCTTCGTGCTTCCAGGTTGAGTAAAAGTTGGATCTTTTTCCCTTTATTTGATTTTGGAGATGTGATCTGTTACAGAAAGATTAGGGCAAGCCTCATCAAACTGATCGTAGACTAGTGTAAGATATAAGTAACAGTCGGTCAGTGACATGTAAAACCTATCTAATTACTTATGGTTTCTTTCCTCCTGACCTTTGACCTCCACCTGCTAGATCTTGGGTTTTGACATCCTGGTGACCGAGGACCTAAAACCCATCCTGCTGGAGGTGAATGCCAACCCTAGCCTACGATTGGACTATGAGAAGGAAGTGGCGCCGGGGGTCGTGGAATCCCTGCCCAGCCCTGTGGACGAGGAGATCAAGATCCCGCTGATCAAAGACACGCTGAGACTGCTGAAACCGGGCAGAGTGGGTCGGGAAGCCAGACCAAGGTTCGTTCAGGCTGGATAAGATCTGAAGGTTTGCTTGGCAAAATCTCTTGTAGGAATAAGTTTTCACGATCAATCTAGCTCTTGCGTGACACAGATTGTTGTAGGTATCAGAAACGTGAACATAAGTATGTGACCCTCCAGTGCAAATTAAGTCACTTGGACCAATTTTTTTTAAACCACGATTTTGGGCTCATTGGAAAGGACATTGAATTAGCTTTCCATTTACGTATAGAATTTGGGAATCGGACAAAATTTGACAGAGTTATTTGTATTTTCGGGCACAGGAAAGTTTTTAAAAATCGAGAAACTTGTCGTTAAAGTTTCCCAAATGAACTAAAACTTGGTTGAAAATGAAATATATTCATTGTTCTAGCTTCTAATGCCGAAATCTGAAATTTCAAAATGTTTTGCCTCATCAGACTCTAAAATGAATTTATTGGCTGAATCTCGGTACACTGCTGTGCGACTTCTGAATATTTTTTTTACTTTGTGTTTGCACTTTTGCCTGTTCTTGCTACGTGTATAGGCTCACAAAACACGACAAAAGAGCGCCCCGACCAGACACGCCCACTTCCGATAACCCCGCCTCCGAGGACGACAACGATGATGATGAAGATGGAGGGGGTGGGGCTAAAGAGGAGGAGGGGGAGGGGGACGACTCGTGCCTTGAGGAGATCTGGCCGAGGAAGTTTGGTGAGTGTTACAGCCACCTGAGGGTGATGGAGCACGTCGCGGGACTTTTCAACCGTTTTCTCGGGGTTAAAGGAGCGCACAGGATGGGGGCGACAGGCTTCCGAATGTTTAGCAGGTAAGAGGGATTGTGGGTAATGGGGACAGGGATAGTGGGAGGAGTTATATATTTTGGAAGGGGGAGGGCCTACCTAGATCGCTTGAAATTTCATCAGTCCTGCGCAATATCAGGGCTTATTTTCATATATCAGTTTTACAGCAGAAATGAATGCTTAAGTGTTTTTCTGCTTATCAAAAGTGACTGGAAACCAGTCAAAAACAATGTATTTTTCCCATGACCTTTTGGCTAATATTTTAGGTTACCGATTAAAATGTATTGCTTAATGTTACTTGTACCAAGCTGATTTTTGCGTAGCATAAAACGTTGTCAAGCAAAAACTCTGTTTTAATTTGACAGAAAATTGTTAAAAAATGTGACTTACCGAAATCTTCGCCAAGTTTCATTCACTGTTTTACAGTTTGATGTGTTGTGGTCTATCTTTGCTTTTTCTCCTCGTAGGAAATGCAAGTTGTGCACCAATGGTATCACCATGGCAGGAATCGATATCATGTACATCGACATCACACGGCGCTGGAACCTGGACAACGCAGAAGGTGTGAGCGCGGGCATGTGCTTCGGCGCGTTCCTGGAAGCGTTCTTCGCGCTGGCGCAGCGCAAATTCCGCGGCAGCTCACTGCTGGACAAAGTCAGCGCTCTCGTGGAAATCTGCCAGTGCAATCTGAGCGGGCTTGGGGCGTGGCCCGCCCAGCCCAGGCCCCGCCCGAGGCGACTACGCAGGCCGGAGATGGTGAAACGTAGGGTGGGGCGGTGGCCGGCGACTGACGAAGACTGAAAGTTAAAAACACATTGTGTTTTTCCGGTTGCACCAAAATACGAGCCTTCATTACCACAACTCATATCAGCTTTCTTCCTTTAAAAAAGTCACGATAGTTATGGACCACTCAATGTACACACAATTGTGTTGAGAGGCAATTTGATAAAAGAAGCGTTGCAAGGATTTAGGAGTGGCCATTAGGTGCTGCACTGTGCATTTGCCCTTTAGTATAGACAGCGCCCTCTGTAGTTTGCACAGCCAGTGCAACTTGAATAAAAGGTCAAAAAGTTAAATCATTTCTACCCCATGCTGCACATAAAAAATTGTAATAGTTATATAATTTGTGATGTTGTCCACTTTTGGTTTCGATCGTGTTGAAATGTATCTGTGTACTATCATCTTGTGAATAGATTAATATTTCTAACTATAAAAAAAATCTTCAGGGTAAAACTACTTCCATACATTTGTGGGCTTAACGTGGCACATGAACAAAGTGCAGTTTTGAGTTAACAACTACACAAGTTACAAGTTTTGACTTCCAAGTTGTTTTTTTGTGATTTAAATATAATTTGTTCCTTCAGTTGAAGGTTTGGAGAAGGAATTTGTGTTTTTGGGGGGTTTATTTTGCAATTAATGATTCCGTTAATAGCAATTTGCCTAAACGTTTTTTAATTTTAACACAGGCAAAAATTCCCGACGTATTTGATCTCATTTTTTTGGTTTCATTTATGTGTATATTTTGTGTTATGTATAATTACCTATTCATTGGTGGAGAAGTGTCTTATGAAATATTTACGCAAACTTTGAATATAATCTGCTAATTTTTATAAGCGAAATTACATATTGTAAGATTTTTACAGGAATGTATCTTATTCATAATTTTTTTCTATATAATAGAAACTGTGCTTATTTGTTAAATCCCAATGTCCGTCCCATTATAATTTTTTAAGAATTCTTTAATAACTTAGACATTAAAAGCCATCAGTGTCAAGAATGTAGAAAATATTTTTTAACACAGCTGCATTTTTTTATGCACATAATGTATGAAATATATTTAATCTTTTTGACATCAGTTATGTATGCACTGTCATGTAGTCAATTTTTAACAGTCATCTATTTTTATAATAAAACTTTACTAATACACTATTTTTGCTTGTGTCAAAGGGTTTTATTGTATTGTGCAACCTATGTTTATACCGTGTATATGACAAAAACATCCTTCCAAGTGTAAAAACTGAAAAGACTATCCACAAAACATTAACGCTTTTAAAGTTTGTTTACCTTTTTCAAAAACCAAAATGGAAGCCCACACAAATCTGACTGCCACTGAACAAACATAGGCTCAAGCCAAGAAAGAAATTCTGGTTATGTTGTAAGGTTGCTAGGTAACGCACTATCACTCGGTTCAGGAATTTTGATGTGATTGACAACGTCAATATTTAGTTATCTTTATAAAAGTACAAAGTTTTTTTTGCAAAGGCGAAGTGTAAACACTACGACTGGCTTCTGGCAATTGGTCTTTGTGTTCGTTTCAACTTCAGAAAATGTAAACGGCACATTGCACAGTTCTTATCATGTAGGGGTACCGGTGCCTTGAGCCGGTACCTGGCCTTGCGATGGGGAACCGACTGCCACTGCGGGCACAGCGCTGGTCCCCTGCAACGGGGTGATGGGAACCAGTGTTGGGAACAGCTGTAAGTACAGGTCGCCGAACTGACTGATGTTTTTGTGGACGATGGCGTGAATGACCTCCGCGTACCTCAATGTTACACCTAGAAAAAAATAAATATAGGATTCAAAATAAATAGTGAGTATTAATTCAATGAAATATCAACAGAAATTTTTCAAAGATGTTGAGAAAAAGTGTCCTTTAAATTTGACAGAATTTTTCAAGAAAATTCAATCTACAAACCTGGTGGGAATGAGCTGACGTATTTTCCACTTAAGTCAGGCTTGCTCAAAGGAGTGTTAAAACTTGGCGGATTTTCCTGTATAAACGAAAGAAAATTCCATACTTACGATAACAAATATTTAAAGGAACAACGCAGCCGGTTTTTAAATATAATTATCCTCATGTTTTGTCTTTTATTTACTTTCTACAGTTGTTAAGTTTAGGGCTTTTGTGCATTTTTTTCTCATGCAAATACAAATTTCCAAATTTATGAGAACAAAAATTGATATTAATTAAAGGTAGACCATTAATGTTTCAGGAAAACCAAAAAATGACAATGCACTACAAAGATAACCATGACAGCATCCTACCTTTAGAAAAGCCCAGATGGTCGTCAGAAGAAGGTTGATTTCGCTGGGTTCCAAACTGGGTACAAGGAGGCTACAGTAGCACAGGGGAGGAGGCAGGAACCCAGACTACATGGGAGTGGACAAAATGATGAAAAAAAAATCCATATTCCATGAAAAATGTGTTAATGGAAAATGTATAATTTTAAAAGCACTTTTTCTGTCTTCTCTTTTTTCACTTTTGAGAAACATTGGGTTTTTTTTCAGACGGAAAAAAGAATCTAAAAGAATCTACAAAGAATTTAACGCATTTATTGAAACAAAACCACATTGACAAAATATTTCTGTGACAGGCTAGTGCATTGACCAGACACCATGCATAGTGAGTCACCAAGTGAAGCCACCCAGAGTCACTTTTTAGGCCCTCCAATATGGCTGCCACTGGTGATACCACAACAAATGACATGACATGGATCATGATCTGATGCACAGACTTCACATTTGGCCTCCAAGCATGGCACCCAAGTGACATCAGCCTACAATCTTAGTTCACTATCCAATCATGGCGCCCTCTAAGTTCATGCACGGATGGATTACCATACCTGTTTCATGCATTCCAGTAGCCTGCATGTCGCTCGGAGCTGAGCGGGGGCACTGTCCCCCCTCGTCACCCGACTGGTATCCCAGAATGCAATGAGAGTGGCGTGCAGGCTGTACAACAGCACGGCACACTGGCAGAGTGCAGCCGGAACTACAAAAGACACAACCAACATTTTAAAAATCATTTAATAATTTAGGTAGTGGACCCTTTTCTTTTACCAACTTCTTCTGACGAAAGATTTCTAGCCGTGGGCCAATATAACAGTCATGATTTAAAAATAGTATGTTGTTCTTACCTCTACTGATGATTTCTAAGAAATCCCAGAAAAGTGGATTCTCTTCAAACCGTCTTCGCACAAACAGGTCCCTGCAAGGCAAGCAAATATCGATTCCACAAAAAGCAAGTTACGAAAATAATTTCATTTTTGAATAAAATTATTTTTTTTTATAATGGTTAATGGTGATGGACTTTTCAGAAGACAGGTTCCATACATTTTTTTCTTGAAGTTTTTGTGGTTTATATCATTGGAATAGCATCTTTCCAAATAAAAAAAATGTTGATAACAAAATTGACCGATCTGGGAACCAAATCAATGCTGTACATAGTAATGCTTCATGACATTATGCTGAAAAAAAAATGCTTTTTGCCATTACTGGAGATGGGTGCTCCATGAGAAAGTGATTGAGTTTCCAGACAGAACCCAATTCCACGTCTATGTTTGTCCTTAGGTGGAGAATCCCAGCAGAAAACGTTCGCTTCTGATTAGCAAATATAAGTATATTTGGGCGGAGAGAGGCAATTGTAGGAAAGTGTCTCGCCCAAGAACACAAGTGCCATTTCCATGGGTCGGACACCTTAACCACTGGGCCATGGCATTGATTAGTAAGTTACCTTTCGACTGTCAGCTTAATGTGTTCTTCTTCAGGCCACGCTACCCCGATGTGGGCGACGTCCGGGCACGCTAGCTCCACCAAGAGCCCTGCTAGTGACCTGGCCGCCTTCTCATCAATCGGCTTGAGGCTCAGGACGGGGGAAGGAGGGGCTGGGGTAGGGGAGGACTCACGGCCCAAACAGCAGAGGTAGAGGGTGTCCAAGAAATATTGGCAGTTCTGTAGAACATCCTCCTGAAGTAGCAAATGGGGATATGGATATGAACCAGAGACCCCTATATAACAGTTCCAGTGTTCTTGGGACATTTTCCTAACAAGTGTTAATCACTGTAATTAAAAAAAAAACCTAAAGCGAATTTGACTACAAGCATTACAATAATTTTTAAAACGTTGAACAAAAAGACGACTGGAGCGGGATTTGAACCTGCGATCTCTGGACTGCTGTTCAGGTGCTTTATCAACTGAGCTATCCAGCTCTGCGTTCCAATCACTATAATTTTGTACAAATGGTAACATTTTTGAAATAGTAATAGCAAACACATGGTGAGGGTTCAAGTCCACGCCAGCATTTTTTTTCTCGCTAGTAATCAAACAGAAACTGAAGCCAAAGCTGCAGGCAAAACCATGGTTTGGGATACGCCTTAAATTCCTCCTTGATTATAAAAGACTACTGAAAGGTTTTCCCAATCTTGGTGTTGTCTACAGCTTCGGCTTTATATATTGATCCCAAGCTGTAAGCAGAGTCATGGTTTGAGAAACGGCTTCAATTCCTCACAGACTACTAAATGTTTTCCAAATCTTGGTTTTGTCCACAGCTTCGGCTTCATAAGTAGATCCAAATGTATTTTGAAGCTTTAAGTAAAGTTACTCGACTACGGCTTGCAATAACACATGCGAATATAGAAGCTGCCAAAGCCACTTAAACCATAGATACCTGTGTTTACTGTGAGCCATAGTTAAGTTATTCGGATCTTGCCTTACCTTAGATATCGCAGCCTGTTCTGCTTTGGGTTTCAGGCCTCGACCGATGGTACCTGCGTGGAAAACAGCCGAATTGCTGGCCGGTAGCGTAAAGGAAGCGTTGGCAAATTTCTGGTTCTCTTTCAGGAGCGAGGTCCGTTTGTCACGCAAGGGGGCCACCTCGCCTTCAATGCTTGGCTTGCCGCCAAACAAGTAACAATTTTGCTGTAAAAAATGTACGGTTAAAAGCTAGTCCATGATGTGTTTATACTCCTAGTCGGAAAGAGCGAATTGAGGTAAAGTGCCTTGCCCAAGGACACAGCACATGACCAATGGGCAAAAGGATACACTCAAATTACAAGCCACAGCTGATATCAATACCATTGCTTGGTAAACACCTGGCCTTACCCTATTCGTAATGCCTTCCAGTAGAGTCCTGAGCACGAGTTGCTGACCCATCGATAGCTGGCACCATGCAGAGAGATAGCTCTGACACTGGTCTAGTATCCTATGCCTGTTGGAATTACCTGCAAAGAAAACACACAGTTACCTGTATAACATCACCAGGCAAAGTTGAAGACAAAATCATGGTTTGAGAAAAGGCAATCACCAGTTATCTTAAACGCCGCCCTCTGCTGTTGGGATTGAATAAATGGGACATGATATCAACATTTGGACTGAAAACTCTTCAAGATGTACCAACCTCGACCGATGTGCATCGCCGTGAAGAAAAACTCGGCCGCCGACTGAGCGACTCCCACCAGCGTCACCATGGAGACCGGCTGGGGCCGGCCAATCAGCTGCAAGAGTTCCATGGTCTGGGTCGCGATGGTGAGGTCAGAGTGGTGAAGCTGGGTGGAGAGCGGGTGAAGGTGGGGGACCAGGGCGGATCTGAAACTGAACCTGGGCGTGGCCCGCCCCGCCCCGACTGTCTCCCATTTCAGTAGTTCTGTGAGGTTTATTAGTAGTTGTTTGGTCTGTCGACAGAAAACAAGACAAGACAAAGCTGGTCCAAGTTCGCACAAAATTCTATTCAATTGATTCAGAGTGGCTATTGACGGAAAAAGCCCTTTCATGCATGTGGTCTACAAAACAGGCCAGATTCAGCCCATTCACTTCAGGGTATCCTATACAACAGCACTGCCCGACTCACAAATTGCATTTTTTCAACTTTCAAAGTTACTTTTTTGTGTTTTTTTTCCATTACCTCCGACTCTTCGATGCGTTGTAACTGGTTCATGGTCTTGCTCAACGTCCTCGGCAGGATGTTGGGAAATGCTGCCTCAATCTCGGCCTGCAGCGATGTGAAGAGGCACACCTGCGCAAAAGGTACAGCAAACCGTTGAGAAAATTATGAATAGTTAGTGGCTCTATGCGTGAACTTTAGAGGGTGCTATTCAAGCTGTTCACTGCTCGGGTCATATGTGAGAAGAATTGCGAACCGTGGAGAAGGTTATGAATAGTTAGTGGCTCTGTGTGTCAACTTTAGAGGGCGCTATTCAAGCTGTTCACAGCTCGGGTCATATGTGAGAAGATTTGCGAACCGTGAAGGTTATGAATGGTTAGTGGCTCTGTGCGTCAACTTTAGAGGGCGCTATTCAAGCTGTTCACAGCTCAGGTTATTTGTGAGTTGAGTTGTTCTCTCTTGTGCCACAAGATTTTTCTCCAGGCTCTCTGGTTTTCCTCCCTCTGCAAAAATCAACACTTTTGATTTGTGCTGTGTGGTCAGACATGGGTCGTATGGCGGCTGCCTAAGGTGCCTTTATATGCCTTTGGCTTGACCAAGTTGTTGCAGCGTCCTTCGCAATTCAGCTTCTGCTGTGAGTAAGGACGATCAGCCCCAAAATTTACTTATTAACTTACACGCTGGCCAGAATTTCAGATTGATATTAAATAATTTAATAGTATATTTTTTGGTGTCATTTTCCTCCCTTATTTTGAAATTCATTGACGCTAAATTTCTTTCCGCTCACAAGAATTGCTTACCTCTGATGCTGCCGACTGCTTGATGAGGACACACGTTAAGATGTCAGTGGCACAACTCTCCCCGCAGTGCACGCCGATTAGACCGAGCAGCCTCTGTAACCATGGCAACCTAGTTACAACATAGACTGATTCATTAAGCACGCCCACTGCCCACATCAGCAAAACCACATTAGCCCATTCATTGGCATTATGGGGGCGGGGAGGGGAGGGGGGGGGGAATCCTATTCGTACTTTTGGGCCAAGGCAAGACTTATGCAAGTCTAATTGCCAAGTACCAGTCAGCATTCACTCACTCAGGTACAAAGAAAACTATAGGTTGACCCTCCGGGAACAGCCAAAGTAATTCTGACAATTGACTTCTTACCTCTGTTTTCCTGCCGTCAGTATGTCAGCGCACAGAGTGTTGGTGTGTTTCTGAAGCTCCGTCAGGAAGGGAATCTCTGTTGTCTCCGGTGCAGACGATGCTCCTGTTTGCTGGGCTAGGGACAGGTTGCCAGTCTGACTGTAGACGGACCGCTGTAGGTCCAGAACCAACAGATCCTATCAAAGAAAAAAATACAACAAACAGTTGTTTTTCTTTACAATTTTCTTACCACTGCTTTCCACTTGCTGAAAATAAAACCCAAAAGTCAATCCAATACAACTCGCATATATCCATGCAAACTAGTCCTTAGTCATTTGCCCACACGGCCAACATCCAAAGCGCGCCCTACAGTCCATACCAGAATCAGTGCGCATGTCTTCTGCACGTGCTCGTTGACCTTGGACTGCTGACCTCTGTCGCAGGCTCGGTCGAGCAAGAAGCAGAGAAGTTTGAAAGCGCCGCTGCCTGAACGGCAGATGAGGTGGATGACTAACGTCAGGAGACTGTCCTTGTCTTGCAAGAGGAGAGACGATTTGAAGAACTGTTCCGAAAGGCGATTCAGAACGTCTGGCGTCACTGAAAAAAAACCACCAAAAAACAAATGTAAACAGGCAGTTAGATCATTAGATATTTAACTTAGCAGTGTAGTAGTTTAGGTGATTGTGACGGAGCACAAGCCATCACAAGTCAATCGCAAGTCAATCCCAAGTCAATCCCAAGTCAATCGCAAGTCAATCCCAAGTCAATCCCAAGTCAATCCCAAGTCAATCGCAAGTCAATCGCAAGTCAATCCCAAGTCCATCACAAGTCCATCACAAGTCAATCGCAAGTCAATCCAAAGTCCATCACAAGTCAATCGCAAGTCAATCGCAAGTCAATAGCAAGTCAATCACAAGTCAATCGCAAGGTCAATCACAAGTCAATTGCAAGTCAATCTTATGCCAATCACAAGTCAATCGCAAGTAAATCGCAAGTCAATCACAAGTCAATCACAAGTCAATCACAAGTCATTCACAAGTCAATCGCAAGTCAATCGCAAGTCAATGGCAAGTCAATCGCAAGTCAAGTCAATAGCAAGTCAATCACAAGTCAATCGCAAGTCAATCGCAAGTCAATCGCAAGTCAATCACAAGTCAATCACAAATCAATCGCATGTCAATAGCAAGTCAATCGCAAGTCAATCCCAAGTCAATCACATGTCAATCCCAAGTCAATCCCAAGTCAATCCCAAGTCAATCCCAAGTCAATCGCAAGTCAATCGCAAGTCAATCACAAGTCAATAGCAAGTCAATCGCAAGTCAATCCCAAGTCAATCCCAAGTCAATCCCAAGTCAATCGCAATTCAATCGCAAGTCAATCACAAGTCAATCCCAAGTCATCACAAGGCAATCACAAGTCAATCACAAATCAATCGCATGTCAATAGCAAGTCAATCGCAAGTCAATCCCAAGTCAATCACAAGTCAATCCCAAGTCAATCCCAAGTCAATCCCAAGTCATTCACAAGTCAATCGCAAGTCAATCGCAAGTCAATGGCAAGTCAATCGCAAGTCAAGTCAATAGCAAGTCAATCACAAGTCAATCGCAAGTCAATCGCAAGTCAATCGCAAGTCAATCACAAGTCAATCACAAATCAATCGCATGTCAATAGCAAGTCAATCGCAAGTCAATCCCAAGTCAATCACATGTCAATCACAAGTCAATCCCAAGTCAATCCCAAGTCAATCCCAAGTCAATCGCAAGTCAATCGCAAGTCAATCACAAGTCAATAGCAAGTCAATCGCAAGTCAATCCCAAGTCAATCCCAAGTCAATCCCAAGTCAATCCCAAGTCAATCGCAAGTCAATCACAAGTCAATCACAAGTCAATCACAAGTCAATCGCAATTCAATCGCAAGTCAATCACAAGTCAATCCCAAGTCATCACAAGGCAATCACAAGTCATCACAAGTCCATCACAAGTCCTCCAGTCCCAAGTCACGTCACAAGCTACTCAACTGAACTGTGACAAAGGCATTCCTTTGTTATTGTTCATCCCGTTACTTGTGACTGGACTTGAAAGAAAAGTTGTGATGTACGCGCGAGTGGACATGTGATGTACTCATCTACAACACCGCCTCCAGGGTAAATATTTAACAGAAGTAGACGTTGGAAAAGTGCTACACAAATCCCTGGACAAGATCTTCACATTATTCATCTGTGCATGGGAAGTCTAAAAATGGATTGTGCTATGCTGTTTCTGGCAACTTTATCTCTATTCTGAGAAACTTTTGGAAAAGAAAACTCACGCGCTTGCACAAAGTCCGTCGTGATGACCCGGAGAAGCATAGGTGACATGGTAGCCAGCTGCAGGAGAAACGGAACCGTGAACAGGTGCTGCTCCTCATCACTCTCCAAACTCTCCTACAGATACACAGGAAAAAGACAAATTGGAGTACAGGAACCAGACTCAAAATAAATAAGAGGCTAAGACTAAATTACTAGCAGGTCCGCAAAATGCGATGCACTGGTGAAACCTGTGTGGCTGGATTCACGACAAGCACCCAAAAGCTCGATTTTTGACAGTCAAAATTTTAACCCCTGAAATTTTTTCTCACAAGAACAACACAAAAATGCCCTATTCTTAAAGGATGGTTGTGTGGATATTTATATCCTACTTTAAAATGCTCTTTCCAATTAACGTTTAAAATCACAATTTGTGGCCCGATTGGGCGTATTCCAGGAAGCAATATCCCTTTAAATTGTCCAGCTTTCCCCTGGTCTCTGTTGGTGGATGTGTACATGTATACACGTCACTTTTTTCCCACTGGTTTTGTACACAGTGTTTTGAACTTGAACTTTGCTGCCGTAGTGAATATCGCCCGTCCTTGTAGCAAATGTAGCTCTGTGGCCGGGCCTTCGAGTGTCGCAAAATATGAGGTTACTGTGAGAAGTGTTGTACAACTTTTGTACAAATGACTCTTAATAAGAGTCAGTATTTGTGGTGTTTGACTTGATTTTAAAATTGGGCAGCTGTATCTTGTTTTCACAAATGGTGTTTTTTTGCCTAAAACAATCCCAGAGGCAAGTGGTTAAACAAAACTATCACTGCATCTGCAACACGTCACTTCATTGCTATGACCATTTGTCACATCTTCGTACCTGGAACAGTTCTAACAGGGCCTTGCGAATGTCCTGCGAATGCTGGGATGCCAGGTGGCCCAGGATTCCCACCACCGACGCCATCTTGGGCACCTTCTTGTCGGAGGCAACCAAGCCCTGTGATTGGCTGTTGCAGAAGTCTTTCAATCCGCAGGACAGGACGCGAGTTATGATGGTGTTTGGGAAACAGGACCTGCCCAACAAACAAAAAAATCAGGCCTTGAATTTGGTAATTTTTAGGGCAAGGCCACTTTGGTCATGATTGAAGCAAATTATAGAGGGCACCAAGGCCAGTAGGTAGGACACCAAGGCCAAATAATATCTGCAGGAGTAGAAAGTTGGACAAAATGTGTTCCTTAGAAATATTAATTTCACGGACCCTTGCCATGAGCACTTGGGAAGTAAACTTGGTATAAATTTTGAAAGATTTACTGTATTAGAGAACCATTAACTATGGCCATTCCAAATTTTCAGAAAATTTCAACGTCTGAGTTTTGCATAATTACAACGCTGTCTTCATGAAGCTACTGATCACAGTGATGAGAAAATGTTGCAAACATTTGCACTTAGCAAAATCCTGAGAACTGGTACTACTCAATACAAATCAATTGTCGTTTTGGTTGGTAACCGCTTTTTGTTAAGCGAATATTTCCTGGGCTCGGTGACAAATGTCTGGCAGTACTGACCCGATATGTGCGACGACCCAGTCAAAGTGGGGCGAGTGTTGGACAGACGTGTCCAACAGTGCGTCCACGCAAAGGTCCGGGCATGTCCCAACCATGGCTGCAAAACACTGCGAGGCTACGTCCATCAGCGTTCTGGTAGCTAGAATAAATAAATCATATATACTGTTTTTCATATAAGATTGATTAAAGAAATTGACTGGAGCTGGGTTTAAACCTGTGACCTCCGGATTGCCGTTCCTGTGCTCTACCAACTGAGCTATCCAGCCCTATGTTGGTGGTTCCCCATCCTGTCAATGTCTTTGTTCAAGGGGTGCTAGTCAGAAGCCATAAACCCGTATATGCCATGCAGCCAGGGATCACGTCCAAAGTCACGATGCTAGCAACATTAGCAATACTGCAAACCTGGGAAATAGCAATTAGGCATTTACTTAGAGAGATTCTTTTTACAAATCATCCAATAAATTATACAAATAATTTGATGATTAAATAATTAAATCAATCAAAAATTTGAATTTTACTTTTTTATCACTAAAGGTAGAAAAAGTAACTAGCAAATAATTATTTCACTCTTTCCATAATGGGATGCTTGACCTCCACTAAAAGAGATAATGGAATGATCCAGTACCTTTACAAGTCATCCAGAGCTGGAGGAGCTCATTCAGGCTTGAGGGGTGAGGCACTCCTCTTCGGCCTGCATACGTGCTGCTGATTTGGCCCAGCAGGTCAATCGACCACTGTGGGTGAGAATTTCAATACAAAAAGTTTCCTTGAATGAAAGCTCAAAAATTAACCCTCACTTTTATTGGATTCAAGAAAGTTCCTGCCCAAAACATGAAATAAATTGGACAGTTGATTAAAGCATTTGTTTTTAGATTGCGACAAAAATGCTCAAACTTGTTCAAAAACACTGTGAGAATATTGACACCAGACCAAATGTTTTGGTTATTGATGTCTGATTTTTGTTGAAGAGTTTGTGTCTGATAGTAAGTCAAAGCATGTGAAACATAATTGTAATTATACAATAATTATCAAGCCAAAACGAAGCAACGATTTTTCAACAACAAAAAAAAAAAATTCTTACAGAAGAAATGAGGGGTGACCAGGCATCTGCATTGGTGTTGACGAAATTCAAGAGGACATCATAGATTTCCTGAATTACTCCGTCAAGATTCAGCCCGGTGCTGGCTACAAACAGACAAACAAAAAACTCAAAATATTATGCTTTAAAACACCATAACCAATTTCATAGAGGTATAAAGCAGGAAACAGCGCTTAGAAACACGCTTAGCATACATTAGTGGAGTACCAGTCAATTATATTCTACCTTGACTCCACAAATTTGCATGAACGTTTGAGCCCCTAACGGTATATTTTGTACAACCTAGATGAACTGTAGTTACATGCCAGTCAGTAGTTAATCACAAGTCATCATAAGCCAATCACAAGTCAGCATAAGCCAATCACAAGTCAGCATAAGCCAATCACAAGTCATCATAAGCCAATCACAAGTCATCATAATCCAATCACAAGTCATCATAAGCCCATCACATGTCATCATAAACCAATCACCAGTCATCATAATCCAATCACAAGTCATCATAAGCCAATCACAAGACATCATAAGCCAATCACAAGTCATCATAAAATTAATCCCAAGTCAGATCACAAGCTGTTCGAACACCATGACAAATGACTTAGAATAATATTTGTGTTGCGACGTCATCTGTGACTGACTTGTAACGAACTCGACTACAATTTTGGCTAATGACAAAACTAACGTACCCTCTCCTTCCAACTCGAACAGATAGGAATTGACGCTCTCATCGAACACGTGACACAGGTGTTCCAGGACGGCCGTGCGCGCTGCTGGCAGCGTACGCAAGAGGTGAAGAGCACACCGGGCATGCTCCTCACTCGTCAACTTGTGACCCGACCTTGCGTGGACTCCTTTCACGAAACTCCGGATCGAGATCAGCAATTCCTGCAAATATAACAATGGCTTTTTAATATAACGCTTCATCATGTGTTCATCGAAACATGCAATAAATTTAAAGGCCCATGCCATGTAATTTTTTTTAATGCAATCCTTGAAAATGCACCCTCGTATCCCATTTAACCACTGTTAACCTTATTTTCAATTTTGGAAAGATTTTCATGCCTTCTTGGATTTTATGCTAATAAAATGTTCAAACTTCAATATTCATCTGTAAAACTTGACTAACAGCAGCCCCCAGTTGTCGGAAATAGCAATTTCATGTCATCAAAGTCAATTTGAGCAGTGAGAAAATACAAGCATTTTCTTAGAAAACACTTAGAATTTTTCAGTTCAATCTCATAGGGTTTGTACACAGGGTGTTGAGTGAACTTCGTATTCATCAGTATGGAAATCTTTCCTCAATGTGATCCCTTTAAACTGTCTAAAATATTAAAACATGGTAGCCCTATGGGATGTTTGTTTGTTTGTTTTCAATCTGGTCCATCTCATATATTATCATTTTGCCATTTTAAATCAATATTTTCCCTGGCCCTGCTAAATTTGACTAAAACGAAACAGTTTCACATGAATGAACATTGACACCTGTGTACAATCGATATGATGAGAGATCACTTAAAAATTTTGAGGACATGTGATGCTTTCGTTTTCCCTAGCCCTGAATTTGACTTTTTAGGACAGATGGCTGCAGGGAAAGTTAGAGATGTCCATGTACGGAATCCTTCTCAAACAAACAGTGGCATCAATATGCAACAGAACCTATGCACATGACAACCAAAAAGTTGTGTCTGATTTACAATGACATGCACGTTCAGACTCTGAGGTTTGTGCATGAAAACATGCCAGGCATAGGCACACGTGCCCATTTGTGAACAAGATTCGTAACGTTACTAAAGAAAATACTACTTTTTACCTCTGGTGATGCTGGCAAAGCACTCATTTTGTCTTTATCGCTTTGCAATTATCCACAGAATTGTACATTCCCACCGGCACCAGGAATACAACTGTATCTTCTTTAGCCCAAAGTTTGTCGTCAATTTCAGTTGTTTTTTGACGGAGCGCCACCACACTACACACACTGCACTGCCACTGCACTGCACTAGCACTCGCACTGTACTGAACCCTGAACATTTATACGATGGCCGATACACAACCCTTTAGCTGTACTAACTACTAGCCTGTATAAGTACAAGTACGGCCGCACTAGCGCAAAATTAATCGATATTTTTTCTGAATTATATTATTTATGTGTTTCCGTGAACAAAACAAAGTCTGGCTCAGTGGCTGGCTGAATGAAAATAAAATGCTATCATCAATAAAAGTTTCTTTTTATTTCCTATAGCTATCGACAAAATGGCCGATGGGGGCGCTGTTTACAAGAACCGGTCTTATGTCTTCTGCAATGTATGTCCTGGTTTTTTTTTTTCAATACAAAGTGACGTGACGCGCGGGCTAAAATTTGCTCCCCAAATAAGTCAACGCAATTTAGTTTTTAGCTGCAAAATCATAACTTTTTTTGTCAACCAACATAATAAACAAGCAATTCTCATGACTGACTCGTCCGATATGAGCAAACCTGTAAGAGGAGGCAGAAACTCCGAGGAAAAATAGATCAAACCTTTGTAGCTCCATCCAACACTGAGTGCGATGTGAATGAAGATAGCTAGCTGTCGCTCCTGTCGAGACGCCCTGACCACTGTCAACACCGTAGTTACTGAACAAGGCACTACATTATTATTACATACAGATACAGAGGTTTCAATTTGAATTGAATTAATTTGAACGTATAATTGCAACTGATCATTGGTGTCGATTATTTTATTATTGAATATGAAGGCATAAATCAAGGTTAGTTAATCAACCCATGTGTATTTCCCTTTTTTTTTTGA
>CM057138.1:626212-966212 GCA_029964075.1 Patiria pectinifera | reverse complement strand
TCAAGCTTTTGGAAACAATTGTCTAAAGTTTTGTTGACATTATTTGGGGTAGCATTTAAATTTTCGTACTTTCTTCTGACGCTTCTATTTACAGATCCATACAAAGGAACTTTGGAAACCTCGGCCCAGTACAACATTCCTGGTAGGTAAAGAAAAGAAAAAAAGAAAAAAAAGAAAGTAGACTTACATTTAAGGATCAGTGGAAATCATCTTTCTAGCAGGATGATTAATGCTGGCAAAATGGCTTGTTCCCCACTCACTTATGAATGATTTTCCGTTTTCATGACAGCCTTATACAACGGTGTTGAGTTGGGTCAAGTCTACTCCATGTCTGAGTGCTGTTGTAGAGCAAGATTTGACACGGTCTATTGCCCCGATGAGCTGGCCAGGAAAGGAGTTATGGTGAGTGACGATGTCCATCAATGTCTCATTTGTGTCCGTTTGCCTAGCGTCAGTGCTAAAGTAGTCTCCATATCCGAGTCCTCGACTAATGTACTGGAAACAACCTTTTTGAAATGTCTTATTTTCGTTTGATCCTGGTAGGTTCCACAAACCGACTACACATCCTGCATCAATACCATCTTAGACAGTCCCAAGATGCGCTGGCACACCCTGTGGTACAATCGTGTCTTCAGCGTGACCCTCTGCATCCTCCTATCCATTCTCATCATCGTGGGCCTAGTAGGCAACCTGAGTGATTTCAGCCGTGAGGGCGCTACGCTACCCGCAGGCTGGGCGTTCCTGATTGGTCTTATTCTGTCTGTTATCGTCAGCATCTTGGTTCATATCATCACCTACCTGGAAACAATCAAGGTGAGATGACGTCTCAAAAAAGAACTTGGAACATTCCCTGCACCAATTTGAGGATTTCTAGGTCAACTTCTAACATTTGCTGAGAATAAGAACTATGCTTTTGAAAAAAATAGCTACCCAACAAAATGTTCATGTGATGTATGTTGCTTACAACAGGATCTCAGCGATATGTTGCTAAGCCTAATAGTTTAATTGCATTGCTTTTTGAATACTTCACCACATTCCTGTCAAAGCAAGCTATGCCAGAGAGTAGTTCAACTCTGCAGTATTCATGTTTAAAGGTAGCATGTATTTTGCAAACATCAAAAACGAAACTACCAAATTATTATGAAATACATGTACCTTACTTGACTGTAAGTGAATAATAGTCTCAAGCATCCTGTGAAATCATGGCACCTGGTGTGCTGTCATTTTCAAGAAAAGTGGAAATTTTGTATCAATTTCCAACGATGGTCGGCCGACCATCGTTGGAAAATAAACGATTTCCCCCCCCCCCCCCTTCACATACTGGTCAGACTAAGTCTACAATCTAGTCTAGTAAGTCTACAATCAGTTACATATCCGTGAATGGGTGCAAGCCAGCTAGTCTGGTTTCCTGACCTAACAATTCCCTGACGTCTATAAATTGCTCTGTTTCGTCTGAAGTAGAGTAGGGGGAACCAGAATACAAGAAAAGCATTTTTTTTTTCGTTTTTCCAGCATCTATAAACACAAAACTTTTAAAAAATCAGTGTAACAATATTTGTTATAAAATACTAACCCCTAAATCCATCCATTTCTAAAAATTACAGCAAAAGCAAATGTTGTATATTACCTTTGACAACCTAGTGTATTGTAGTGTTAGGGAGTGTATTACTAAATAACTCTGACGCAGTAAGGAACAGACATGCTTGCTTCTTTGTGATCAGTCTTCTACAAATTTGCAAGCAGTTAAACACCACAATTTACTAGAAATGTGGTTCATTGTAGTGTCAGAGAGTGTACCTAGTAGAAACATTCTCGTCATATTGTCGTCTGCGTTTTTTATTTTCTCCACAGCTGAACACCCACATAGAGAACCATCTCGCCAAGGCTAACGTCACTCTGACCAGGCACAACGTCCTCGTGGGCATGACTGACTGCTTCTCCTTCTGCTGGAACAGGGCCAGGGTATCCTTGCATTTCAATACTGCCGCCCCTTTGGCACACACTATAGAGGGCGCCCTTGCAATGACTCACAAAAGAAATTCCATCACAAAAACATAAGGCTGATTAAAAAAATAAAACAGTTTCTAGTCTGGGCTTTTTGGAAAAATGAAGGAGGCGGGCAGTTGTTTTCTTTTCTCAGTTTTGTTTTCCCCAAGATGGCGGGTTTTCAAATATTGTGGATGGATTCTTCTATTTTCTCCAAAAAGTAACCATTACCCTTTCTACATAGCTACAATTTTGTCCGAAACAAATAAACAGACAATTTGACAATATTTTTTACAAAATATATTGCAAATGTATGAATTAATTAAAAAAGGAGGTGGGCAGGGAAAAAAAAGCAGCGGCGGTGACAAGAAACTGGTTTATTTTTCTACGTGGCCTAACCCATAGCATGTAGATATTGTACTCAAGAATGTTGCCATGATAACAGAATGGATACTCAAGAAAAACTGCAGCACTCAAATAAGAATGACCTTAAACTTAAAAGGATCCCCCCAAAGAAAAAAAATCATTGCTTTTGATGACCAGCAATGGAATCGCCTCTTATTATGAACCCAAATTGTCATTTACATTTCATTGAGGAGCGTGTATTCGATGTAAGCTTGTCCAACCACAACCATCGTTGTCAATTGAGTGACTCCGTGAAAATCCCGATCTGAGTCTTTTCATCCAAAAGGCGTGCGTCGGCGTACTTAATTTGATTACTTAAAATTGAATAATGGAAGCGCTGCGCTGGGGGAGTCATCTTGACTGAATCTGTGTGATGGAATATGATTGAATTATTTCTTCCCCTTGACTTTATGCTACAGTTGCACTTTATCTACTACGACCTTCGCAAATGCAGAGTAAGTCTTGGATATTATTCAATTCTTAACAGTAAAATTTCCTTTTAAACATATGGTTTAAGATTCTCAAGCCTTACACAAGTGTTACGTGCATTGCAAACATGGCAGTGCTTTTTTCAACATCATTTGTGGGTGCGTGATAAGTTTGAAGCCAGACATTGCTGTAATGAATAATGCGAATGACATCGCTACGTAATCTATACTCCAGTCGCGTCTTTGCGAATATTGTGAACCACCGGCTAGGTTACATACATCTGGAAATATGAGTTGAAATAATGCCAAACATGAGAAGGCTTGTGTAATAAACCAGTTACCATTGATCCAAGCCCTACCGCATAGATGTACTATAATGCAGATATTCAGTAAGCTTATACACTAATTGTAAGTAAGCTTATATAATGTTACATGTATACTTCTACTTATAATAATAATAACTGTTATATCTTGTACTTGGATACTGTAATTTCATTGGTCAAGAACAGCCACGTGCCCAGTCTGTAAAAAATGCATATATACACTGGGTTCCATATGTGCTGCATATAAATTGTGCGTGTTGCGTGCGCGTGTGAACCTTGCCACGCACTCACGACTGAGAACTGCAACCACTCAGTCTCATGTCCAGCAGGAAAGCCTGCAGTTATTAAAGGTTACACCCCTGTGATTTCATTTATTTCTCGCATAGTAGTTACAACCATTTATCTCTTCGACTTATTGGCACGATGTAACAAAACAAGTGTTGACTGCTGTAATTTGAGATATGTTGTTTTTAACCCTCTCGGGCCACATTATACCCTTGGTTTCGCCTTGTGTGCTATGCGTCCCTCAGGTGTTCAAAGCAACATATCCTATGCCACAGCAGTCAACAATTGTTAATTGTAAAATACTTGTACTTGTTTTAGCAGAGCGACATTTTCAGTTTCCAGCTATTTTGCGGGGTTTACAGCTCCTGAAATGATGGCAGTTTCTGGTTTATTGTTGATTTCAACTATTTTGCTTTTTCTGTAGGTGAATATGTACCAGTATCTGACTGAGAAAAGGAAGTTACAAAGAGGAGTAAACAAGGTAATAGACATAATAAATCTATTATTTATTTCTAGATGGTGGATGTACAAATGTGTTAAGCATGGGTAGAGTTCTGCTAAGCTGCAATGAGTAGCCATCAGATTACCCGAACAGGAAATCTTTCAAATTTAGTGTTGTTATGTTCTTTTTTCATTACTGCGAACAACAGAAACACACTCGGTTTCTTTCTCAAAGTCTTTGCCCTTGTGAAAAAAAAATGGGATTTTTTTCTTCGTTTTTGTGAATTGACCAAATTCTGGTTAAGTCATTGACTCCTGGTTTCACTGCTATTCAAAAAGCGAACACTCAATTTCTTTCTTTCAAAGTCCTTCCCCTTACATTTGGCAGGTTGCCAAATCCTTGTCAGGTCAGGGAACCAGATTAGCTGGCTTGCACTCATCCACAGATGTGTAACCGATTGCAAACAAAATGTGGACTAACTAAATTTGGTAAATTTGGGGCAGTATTACATAAAAAGTCAGCCGACCATTGTTGGAAATTGATTCCACTTTTCTTGAAAATGACAGCACACCAGTTGCCATGATTTATTTCACAGGATGCTTGAGACTATTATTCACTTACAGTCAAGTTATTTTAGAGGTAGTTTTCATTCTTTGTGCCCAGGATGTGACAGTGAGTTTTGACATGCAAGGCGGTGGTGACATCGATGATACCTCACGTCTGACCATTGATACCAGACATCGCGTCATGTCACCAGAGACACTGACAGCCGCTACTGAACCTTCGTCCATACAGGTCAGTAGCTAATGGACCCTGTGCATGACCAAACGAGGGCGCTGTATAAGATAGCAGTCCGGGGAGCAATAGTGCTATTCATTGACTTTTCGTTCCGGAATCAATGTGTGCATATTATTATTATTATTTCTTTCTGGTAATGAAACCAAGGATTCCTCAAAGCGCCCTAGGCACTGTAGCTCGCAAGCCTGACGAAACCTGTAGAGAGAAGACAATGTGGAGATTACTGTTTTTAGAGGTGGGAGGAAAACCGCAGAAGAATATTAAGGGGGAAAACTCACGGAATCAGGTAGAGACTGAAAACCCAATCCATATATTGGCCCAGGCGGGATGCAAACCTGGGTCACAGCGGTAGAAGGCGAGGAAAGAACCTTTACGCCAAAGAGATTTCGCTATGAATTATGTTTCTACTTAAGCAATCAAACAAATATTGCAGACTGAAGGAGATCCAACATGCATGGCCCATTGGGACTGAGCACATTTTGGTTCTAAAAATATATTTAATGAGAAGCAGTCATAGACAATGTACATTGCATAACACTTCGTCTTAAAACCAATGTCTAATTTAATTAAGCTGTGAAGCAGGAAATTCTGCTTAGTTGGGTTTTTTTTGTGCTAAGCATGCTGCAGCCGAGAACCAGTGACAGGCAATATGCATCTCATGCAATCTTGGCTGGTAACCAATTTTTGACAATTCAATATTTTCTGTGTTGATCAAATTTTTATGTTCAGCAACTTTTGGAAATTAGCCTCTTTCGCTTTTGGGTACAAATTCCTTCCCCAGTTGCTTGTTCGTTTTTTCCGGTTTTCGGTAATTATGTACATGTGTGATTTGCCCTTCCCCCTTTTTTGCTTCCAGGAGGAGGCGGAGTTATACCTTCTCCAGTGTAGCCCCGCCTATGTCCACAACATGATCCGAGGTCGTCTACCGAGGGCGCTACGCACCCTCCATTCTGATCATGATATGTGCCTGTGTCAATACACGCAACTCAAGATATTCAAGGAAGAAGTTTGAAACGACTCATCGATAGTGATGTCCACCTTTGTTTCCAGTACTACATGTACCTTTGAATAATGTCCGCCACCCCCCCCCCAGCCTCCAAATTGTTTTTTTTTTTATTATCTTGCTGTCACACTTCCACCCATTGCATTTTTTGTGACCCTGTTACATTTTAAGATGCTTTCAGTCAGAAGTAAAATCTCAGCCTTCAATTTGTTTCTATTCTTTAGTAGCGCCGTTTGACCTGTTTTCAATTAAACGCTCAATTTTAGTTTTTATGTCTTTGTAGTTTGTAGAAGTTTTAGCAAGTTGGACACTTTTTTGTTTTAATTCAGCAGTTTTTGCCTTTTTGCAGACTTTTCCTTTGTGAATCCTCCAAAATCGTTTACTGAGTCCAAAACGATTTTAATTTAAATGTAAGTAATTCTTCATAGTACACACCACTTACTGAAATTTTAGCCTTCTTTCACGTAATCCCATTTTCCATACACTTCATGTTTCTTGTATATTATGTATTATCCATTCTTTATGTACACACAAGTGCCATTAATGCATGGCAAAGATTAAGATAACTGGGATTTTTACCTGGGGCAAGATTTGACTTTGACAAGTCTGACAACTGGAACTGTTTAAGATTGTGGACAGTAATTTTTAGAAATGACAGTTTTTAAAACTTTTTTAGTGATAAAATGAGTGCCTCATTTGTATTGTTCTGTGTAGATTGACAATATTGAAGTACATGGATGTATCTAACAAAGTTGAGGAATTATATTTAGTAGATTGTTAAACAGCATACAGCAAGTTTGGGTGAGGACCATTAGTCGACTAGTTGTTGATTTGTGACGTAACTTACGCCTGCGCACTAATAGCAACGCGCAAGCGCCTCTAGTCAAACGATGGTCAAATGTCCTGGCTCCCCGCTGTGCTTTATGATGCGCACAGCTATTGGTAACCAGTGATGCAACCGTGCCACAGACTCCGGTTCCAAATAGTCAACTAGAGTAGTCCAACTATCCTGCGTTCGAGCAAATTAATCAAACTATGGTTAGCTAAGACTGAAAAAGTTTGTTGAATTATTACATCGAAGCTTGGTAACCAGCTAAAATGCCATATGAATGTAAGTTCCTTTTGAACGGTTCCCACCATTGACTTCTGCACACACATCAGTTACGTGCAGCACGCGATGAATTGCTTACAATTTCTCAATGAGGTCAAAACTATAACGCTATTACTTAGTTGTGTCAGACCTGTATATATGTTTGTTTGAAAAGAATCATAGACCTTTATGTCTGAGGGCATCTTATTTTACTGTAATTCAGTAACAATGAATGCACTAAATTGTTCGCCCATGCGTATCCCAGCAAAACTAAGGCATTGCCCTCTAAGAGTGCAGTTACGTATAAGGTCTTTAGTAATTTTTGGCTGTATTTACAAAACTGCACGTATGTTATAGAGCTGTATATTAGTTTATTAATGTGTTTACGTTTTAATCGTTATATAGTCAATTGTTTGATTATAATATGCGTATGTTGTACAAGGGATTAGAGATTAGATGAGCAATTATTTTAATATATTTTAGTTATTTTTTATTTACAATGCGCTATTTGGTGTTATGTGTACATGTTTACCTCACTGCCTTCTAGATATATAGGATGAAATTAGTACTTGTTGGTTTGGAATAAGTTCAAACATATTTTCAAATTTCTCGAATTCAGTACAGTTCCTTATATCCAACCGTGTTTTAGATAGAGATGCCAAATCGTACTGATTAACAAAAAAATGAAAACTTGAACTATTGAACTATGTTGCTCATCATGTGCATGTTCATGGGCATTTAATCTTTATGAATTTGCTTTTAGAGATATGCAGTAAAGTAGTTCTACAGTTTGAGAACATAACTCCTGTTTTTTTAAAACTTAAACAAGATAATTACGATATGGAAGATTATTATCTTCAAAGTATCTTAAATATTTGACACAATTTGTCTGCGAAATTCGTGTTATGAGGACATTTGATAATTGGTCCAATATCTGTTACCCTTACATGATTTTCGAAAATTGTATACCTTTCACTTGTACCAATCTGTTTGTTAGATGCAAAATTGTAGGATTATTGGTGTTGTGATTTATATTTTACGTGTTTTAAACATGTTTGTATTTAATGAAGGTAATTTGGTGACAGATATTTATATAGGAATGTGAATACAGGGTCCGATGTATGGTTTTTCTAAGGTGCTGTCTCCAGAACATAACATTTTAATCCTTAGTGTTGATACATTGTGATTTTCTCCTATTATGGTGCCATCTTGGTCTTGTTCCTAGAAGTCAAGCCATTATACCCAAGGGTACTAGCCTATGTCTCCAGTCATTGGAATCATCACATCATCTAGTGTGGTGATTCTTTTTGGCGGAAAGAAGTAAAATTTTCTTGTGTAAACCATTTTAAGTAGTAAAACACCAGCATGTATTAATAACTGCTCGACAAGCACACTATGGCGTAGTTGCACTGTACAGAGGTAGTGATAAAATAAAACCAAAGTGAAGCCCAAATTTGGCAGATGTCCAAATTCCTGATATTTTTAATTCTTTTAGTCAACGAAATGATTCCCTCAAAATAAATCTATTTGAACTGTTCTCGGTGGTGTTGTTTTGTAACATCTTGAAGTGTATGTAAGAAGTGTGGATTAAATGGTATACTATTTCCATTCAAATTAGTACAAAAATGTACAATATTAATGGGTTAGTGATGTTTGGTTGTCAATATTTTTAGTACTACGCATAATTACTAAAGCCTTGTGTACAAAGAATTCCTATATTTTTCAGAATTGCTTGAGTGAAAGGCGATCATTTTAGAGCTTTTTCAACTCATTTGTGATGTGGTAAAAGGGCAAGTAACAATTGGCAAAAGTACTTACGACTTGAAATAGAATCTGTACTGAGACAGATTTCAATGTGTGTTTTACATGTTGATGGTTTGATAGATTTTTCATGCATTTTAACACGAGCTATTTTGTACATATTTCACCTCAACTCTTACACAGCGTCTTCCAGTTATATGTTATGCTTCACTTGATATTCACGAATAAAAAAAAATACAGTTAGATAAATTGGTTTACTTATGTATAATTTCTTTGAGACTGATCCAAGTAAACCTGTGCAAACTACGTCAGTAGAAAGCTGTTACGACTTGAAAAGAACTCTGCAAGCAGGGCCTTGCTTTTGCTCGGCGAACAAAAGAAGCCGCTGTAGCATGAATTTAGGTTTTTATGAAATGCGGACTCATTGGTGGTATTTCGCATGCTCATGCACAGATAATTAGGAAAGGGACCGGTCACGTGGGAGGGTTTAACCAATGAAAGGGAAAAGGAGTCCGATTTTCATACCATGATACGAGTCCGATTTTCATATGACCCCGCCATTACTGAGCTGGCAACACGCGCATACCGCACGCGTTCTTTAAGTCAGGACGCGCGCGCATTATGGTAACCCTATTGGTCGAAGGAGCATTAAGTGCGCGCGTACCACCTGTGCTTTAATGGCTTCCTAGAATCGATGTCACTGAATTAGTTTTATGGATTTCTACCAGGCAGTGCCATCTTGGCAACTACTTGTGCTTGTCACGTCTAGAAATATCGATTGTTGTCTTCTTAAACTCCTGAAAAATGTTCCTTGTGAGTGATCATCGATCGACAAAATGTATTTTAATTCTCTCGACTTAAACTGCGTGAGTTGGAGACATCAAGCAAGCAGAAAAGTAAGTATTTTTAGATATTGTATTCATCTCGACAAGGACGGAGCAAACAATCTCAAGGAAAACAAGTTGTGACAAAAATATCCACTTTTTTCTTTCAAGAAATACGCCGTTTTTATTTTAAAAATAAAAACGTAAAACGTCCAATATTCATTTTGAACCATGATTTTCAATGTATTTTGAAGGGGGAAAAGGAAGAAATAAAGATGTTTATCACATAGTGAGGGGAACTGTTCAAATAAATAACACGATTCAATTGAATTGGTGCATACACTAAAAACAAACTTTAAAAATGCCAGAAAAAAAATACACGCGGGTGATTTCTAAACAGATCTGATTTAATTATAACAAACTGTATTTTTTGTCATTAATCCATTTCTTCTGCAATCAATCCTCATTGAAAAAAAATTGTTGTTTTTATGTGAACGAAGTCTGGCTCGCTCATTTTACAAAATATAGCAAAATACAAACGGATGTGATACCACGCCTAGACAAAATTGCCACACACTATACATTTGTATATACATGTACATGTACAAGAATTATGTGTTCACTGCAAGCACTTGATTTTTATTTTAATGGACGAATGCAAGGTGTACATTCGGATGACAATTTAAATTCCATTGGGGAAACATGATATATCGGAATTATCTCGTTCACGGCTATATTCTTAGCCTTTTTAATTAATATTCGTAGCACAAACTTGTGGTGTCTAAATTTGTTTAGTAAAACACAAAGTAGAAGCCGGAAGGTGTTCGTCAGTTAAACAGCACGAGCGAACGAGGTGCGACCTTGCTTGGCCGGGGCAGCGCGGCGTAGTCTCGGCTGAGCTGCGGCTCCCTTCGCTGCCTCCTCGGACATCCGTCGCAGAGATGCTCCTGCTTTGCGCTTGTGGTTCTTGTTGAAATTCTTGACCTGCTTTCCAAACTGCTTCACGGTTTGGCTGATTTCTTCCTTGTTAATAGCCTCCATGTTCGGGGAGGCCTGTGCGTTGGTCTTCTCGTCATACCGCTTGAGGTTAGCGAAGACGTGTTTCAGCTCCTTACGCTTGACGTCTTCAGACGCTGCGGACATCTTGATCTTGATGATATCGGCCAGTGCTTTCTTCTTTGCGTTCTCCTTGTGATATTTGCGATGAGGCTGCATGCTTGGTGATACTGACCCGTCAACCTGTTCGTGATTTGAACAATAACGCCATAACATTAAAAAAAAACACCCCGAATACAATACATCCTCCTCAACTCCCTAAAACCTTTGACGGTAAAAATATAGACAGGAAATGGCAAACCACGAAATGGGAACTGCGTATAAGTTTGTTGGTATAGAGTTCGGAAAGCAAGACAAACTTGGCGTATCTATCTGATGCAAAAATATTTTGCTTTGGCGTTTGCTTTGCGCTACATAATTATACATGTACATGTACTACGCTAACCTATAAACTGTAAGTTTCCCAAGACTTTGGACAAACTCACCTTCGGCTTTCCTTCGGCGTTTTCAGCCCAGGCACAGGCCACAAGGGCCCCCAGTGCAACCAGTAGAATCACGGAACGCATCTTGCTAAATTTATCCACAATTCCACTCAATGTGGTCCAAAACTGGTGCAGAAAGTGCTTTTGTCCTGTCGTTGAATGAGCGATCGCGAAAGAACGTTTTGCGTGTGGGCACCACAGCTACTTTCTCTTTAGATTGACCCCTTTTCTATTCAAGATCTTTCATTGATTTTTCCCCATTTGACGAATTCAGAAAAGAGGGCCTTGTTATCGATTAATTTTGTTGATGTTCGTCGGACCGATATTCACTGCCATAACAACGACCCAAAGCAGATGATGATAGTCGGCCAAAACAAAAAAAAGCTGATCAATGTTGATAATTAGATGACGCACGTCCAATTTGATGAGAATTAGAGCTCTATAATAAGAGAACAGTTATAACGAGCAACCCATAATTGCTTATAAACTTTGTGTAAGCCCATATCATATAGTCTTTGGGCCAGGACCCCAAAATTCACCAACTTGTACCATCTGAGGTGGCAAAATCTAGTTGTTGTTTTTTATAATTTTTATTGCTGTACATCTTTAGTTTACATTTTGATATGATAGCCTTTTCAATGTGGTAGCTTAATTATTATTGGTTTTCGCCCCTTTAATGTCCAGACCCCTGTTAACGTTATAATCCTTGCAATTACTCCTGAACACTTTGGCTGATCTGTATAAAATCGGTGATCTTTCCTTACTTCTACCAGATATCAATATGGTACAAAAACAATTACGTAGGATGCAGTGTAACCATGGCAACCGATTTAGGTTGATAAAATTTTGTTACAATCTAAAACGTTGGTTCTTATAACAGAAAACATAATTGACGTTATAAACCAAAATATTATCAGAATGGTTAGGAGAAAAGCTTAATTCTTCCTAAGGTGAATTCCAATTAACTCGATCACGACCAAAATGTAGCAGATGATGTAGCCCCCCCCCCCCCCCCCCGCCATACACGCACTCCATGCACTCTAGCACGTTTGTTTCTCATTGGCTCATGCATAGATAATTAGCAGAGAGACCGGTCACCTGAGAGGGTTTAACCAATAAAAGAGAAAAAGAGTCCGATTTTCATACGAGTCTAAATTTCATATGACACTGCCCCCAGAAGTTTAACCCTAGTTACGCTCCTTCCAAATAAATGTGCAAAAATAGCAGGGAACGCCCCTTTTTCAACACCTTGGGTACCAGTCAATTACACATACAAAACTGCCCGGTTGTACTGGGCACCAGTCTACAAAATCAAGATGGCGGCGCCCACAAAGTTTACTAATCGAGCGCGGCCGCGCCGTCTGAACTCTCGTCATGTGCGGTGTCCAAATCAGGGAGCACATGTGACTGAGTGCACATAACATCCCTGCGGAAGATTTGAACTTTGAGGAGTACTTCTAACTCTAAGAAGAACTGAAGAAGCAAAAGAAAAAGGTATTTTATGAGCCAAGTGCATGTGTACGCATACGGACGCGGACACGGTGGAGTTAATATCGCAAACACCATGCACGGCATACGCAACAACAGCGTACGCATTCCGCATTGACAGTTTTCTCATTTTAAATTTAAGCTCCAGTCAGTAGTTAGATTGTTCCAACTTTGTCTAAGATGGAATCGATGACATCACATGTCGATGAAATCTTCCCAATCGCTCTGCGAGACTCCATATCCATGCGCCCATTGAGAGAAAATGACGCCGAGCTTCTTTTCTGCGCTTTGGACAAAAACAGAGACTTCTTCGGCAAGTTTTTGCCCTTTGTCGCCGACACGACCGCCGTCCACCACACTTTGGAATTTATCAAACTTTCCCAGGAACAGGAGAAGAATGCAACCGGTCTAACTTGTGGGATCTTCAAAGAACAAGGGTCTGAAAACCAACCTGTTGCTGAAGAGGCAATTGGAGCTGTGGGGCTGAAGGAAATAAACCTTCAGACTAAGAAGGCAGAATTGGGTTATTGGCTGGCAGAAGGCTACAATGGTTCTGGCCTGTGCACTCTGGCCTGCAAGAACTTAATTGAACATGGTCAGACTATCGGGATACAACAGTTTGTAATTTACACAGCGGAGAATAACTTGAAGAGTCAGGCAGTAGCCCGTCGGCTTGGATTTCAGAAACTCCCTGGGATAATCGAGAATGCAGAAGTTGTCAACGGTGTCTCCGTTTCACATTTAGTTTTTGAACTAAGACTGCCAGAGACATTACAGCACTAACTGAATGTTCTCTAGGTATGGTGCCAACTGGCCTGCTGATCTTGATGATGAAAAAACATTTAGTTTTTCTGTTTAATGTTTGATTTTTCATAAACATTTCTTAGTGTGTTATTTTCTTTGTTCGAGTTTAACTTTTTAATTTGTATTTCTCTTTGTGGTTTGTGTATAAATCTGCATGTATTTGGTTTATAATTTAGTTTTTGTTTAATTTTTTTTTACATATGAAATGACATCAAAATAAATTTTCAAATGAACCACAATGGGAAACTGACTGGGTAAATTGTAAAAATTGTTGAAAAGTTGGACAAAGATATTGACTGGAGCGGGGCTTGAACGGACGACCTCCGGCTAACCGTTCTGGTGCTCTACCAACTGAATGAGCTGTCCAACTTGCGGTTCCCCAATTCATCAATATATTAGATGCTGACAAATTGGGGAACCACCAACATAGGGCACTGGAATGGTAATGGGAGGTTGCCAGTTCAAACTCCACTCCAGTCAATTTCTGTGTTCAACTTTTCAACAATTACTGTTTTTGTTATTTTTTTTGTCTTCTAAAGAATGCAACACATAACCTAACTTGTATACAATGTATACTGGCATTTAGCCAGTTATGCATGGTTTTTCCTATATATTTTGGTGAAATTTTATGTAAAATGTGATGACGGTTGAGACGTTCCGACGGACAAAAACAAAGGTATAAGAAACCCAAAGAACTGTCAACAATATTCAATTCTTCACAGTAGTTTTAATCTTCTTGTTAGTTGTAATAGTTTAGTATTAGTGTAGTTCAGCATCGCACACGACTGCCACTACTGGATGATGCTGTTAAGATGATTATTAAACCAAACTCACACAAATGGAGTACTTACAAACTTTTGAATAAACTTAATGAAATATTTGAATGAGATTGTCATGAAATAAAATAATGGGCAGACAAAATTTTAGCAAAGAGTCATTGAAGTAAGAACAGTTATCTTACCATATATACATACATAAAATCTAATATATACAGCTTTTGCGTCCTCGGATCAGTTCTCCAACATTGTTGGTGAGTTAGCATAAAACTTACATTTGACATTTTATTTTTTTCATACCTTAAAAACATTGTTTCTAATCAAAGTTAAGATTTTAGCCACTTTTTAATTTACAAGTGTAAAGAAAGTTATATTAAATGTATGCTTTGAAAACATCTATTGTACAAATGCTAGTTTATTGCTCAGTATTTCAAAGGATATCGGATTCCAACGTGAAAAAAGTGATATTTTGTTTGAAAGTCATGAAAGGCACAGTGGTGTCATACGTATGTGTGTATACTTTAATATATAATGTGCAAAAGGAGACAGAACAGTGCATAATCTATTCGCCATTTCTACATATATGTACATTTTCCTTTTTTGCCCCAAAAAAGCAAAGTTGGGCATTAAACACAAATCCACGTATTTCATATCAGGATTAGTGAACTAATAGTTGCTATAGTCATTTTTTTTTTATCCCCAATATGAATTAAGCAGTATTAGGTTAATATTGCTTTTCATAACACAAAACTATTTATAGATTTCAGCCTGGCAGGCGAATTTGTCCCTGAAGTCAATTGATTTGTCAAAGCAAATAAGAATAAACATCTCATACAAATTTAGTTGAATACACAATTCAAAAAATTTGTTTACATAGAAAGTGAACTAACAAAAGAAATATGGGAAAATGCCCCCAAAGCTACAAATATTTTCATATAAGAATGAGTCTCTCGTCAAATTCAGCAAGCTATTCCTAATAAAATGTGGATGAATAAGAATACATTATTAACAATGTTCGCCAAAATATGAAATCAAAATATAAAAATAAAATCACGGCCGAAACATCTCCTTCCAAGGCAGGGTACTTTCACATGGCCAAGGAAATTATTTAGTTTGAAATTTTCACTTTCTACAAAAATAAGTCTTACAAATGGTATCATGCAAATAATCACACCTCTTAGTGCAGATTTGATCAAAGAAGTTCAAGGAAAGACTTGCAAAAAAAAAGACCTCGCAGTTACTTCTGAAAGAATGACCGTAACCAAATCCTGGTGTCTCTTGTACTCAAACAAAAATATTTAAATGCAAAGCTATTTACAACTTACCTATTAAAAATAAAATACCAAATCTTTGTGCCTCCCCGAAAGAAACTATGATAGTTGATTGATATACTCCTTATTGAATCTGCTTGACCTATTGAGGGCGCTGCAAAAGCCTCAACCCAACAGCCAACCGAGGCTACATCGAGGGCACACACTGACTTCCATGTCAGAATAAACCGAGTAATAACCAATTAGATGTACATGTACGTTCAAAGTCCCATAACATTATCACACAAGACTGAATTTGATGGCACTAGCAATAAAGCCAAGAGAAGGCACAAACGCATTCACAAAGGACGGAATCACAGTATTTTGGTATATATACCTGTTTGCAATACTCCTGCCTAAACCTCTCATACACAATTCCGCAATGAACCCACCGCATCTGAGAGATGAACAGATTGTCTCTGAGCAAATCTTGAGTATCTGATCTACTTGTCTGAGGCGCTGAAGGCATTCAAGACATCCAGAAGCATGTCCATATCATCTGCTGCATCCTTGAATGAAAGCTGGAGAATGGGCGAGGAAGACAAAATTCACGAGGAGTTACTTGTCTGATATTACTTTGCCAGTGTGTGATTCGATAATGAAGTTTGTATAAAGATTTTCGATGCCAACTGATCACAAGTCCCTCACAAGTAAATCAAAAAGTCAGGTCGGAAGTGAAAGGAGAGTGACAATAATAATGAGTGCCTTTGTCACAGCTCATTTGCATAGCTAATGAATTGACTTGAGACTAGATGACTTATGTATGTGATGGACTTGTGGGGGACTTGTGATGTACTTGTGATGTACTTGTGGTGGACTAATATGTCTTGTGATGGATTTGTGACGGACTTGTGAAAGACTTGTGATGGACTTGTGATGTACTTGTGATCGATTTGTGATGGACTTGTGATGGACTTGTGATGTACTTGTGATCGATTTGTGATGGACTTGTGATGTACTTATGGTGGATTTATGGATTTATCTCAATCAAAACACTGCCACTGGTAAAAACCATGTCCTACTTGCTGTTTATTTGAATAAAACTAACATCATTCGGTTTCAAAGTAAAAATGCGGTTAGGAAAAAAAAAATCATTGTACTACACTATTGGACTCTTTGCCTTTTTACAAAGGACCCGCTGTTAACTTTTACTTTGACTTACCTCCTTTTTCACCGCCTTGTTCTGTTTTTCTAGATATCCCAGGACAGCAGGCAGTTCAGCTTCGAACACATCCAGCTTAGCGCCAGCAACGTCTGCGCTGTCGTCTGATCGTCCGCTGGATTCAGCGCGGGACGAGACGTTGTTGAGAAGTTCCTCACGTACTCCTTCCAAGAACAGTGCTCCCTCGATATAGCCAAACTATGACATGTAAGAATTAAATACCATGGTCAAGTATGATATACTTTCATTCAGTCGGCCTCCTCAGGAAAATCCACCCATCTTGTTATGGATGCTAGGCAAAAGCAACCCTAGCAGAGAAATGAAGAAATATCACTGTCATTCTAAAAGCTACTAATAATTTTCCGCAATCTGTAAAAGCTCACCTCGCTTACAAACAGCTCGGCCTGTGCTACCGTCCTCGGAAACCCATCGATCACGAACCCGTCGGCCGAGGCGTTGGTCTTCACCTCCTCTTGCATGACTTTGAATAGAACCTCCTGAGGCACCAGACTGCCAGCCTGGATGACTTGAGCAGCCTCTTTGCTCTCTGGGGTGTCAAGCTCAGAGAAAGCCCTCAAGAGTTCACCAGCGGAGAGGTGGACCAGCTTGTACTGGGCGGCCATTTTCTTGGCAACTTCTTTCTTGCCAGAGCCAGGGCCACCTAGGTGTTAAAAAAAAATCATGAAGTAAAAAAAAAATTAAAATTGGACACCTTCCATGAGATAACGTTGCGAGCGAGCCCTCATTACCTCAATGTTTCCATTACTGTAGCTGAAATTAAAATTCTATGATGACAAACATTTCAGAACTCACCAATGACAAAAATGAACCTCTGTTGTTTGGCTGAGTTGGCAGCCTCGATACCGCGCTCCCTCAAGGCATCTTTCACAACAGAGAACACGCTGTCGGGATCTGATTCAGCTGATACCTATTCCAAACAACAAAACAGTGTCAGAAAATCTCACTCAGTTGTCACTCAAGAGTACTTATTTCTTACAAACATCAAATAGTTTTTACCTCATCAGCATACTGTGATGCTCTTCCCTAACAATAACTGGTTTAAAGGACGCATTTATGAATAACTTCAGGTAATCCTTAAAAAATTCAAAACTTCCTACGGTGATAATCTTGTTCTTCTGTTGATAGTGGTCCACCACTGGTGTTGTAGCATTATGGAATGTCGTCAGTCTCTTCTTGATGGTTTCTTCGTTGTCATCCACTCGTCCGCTTGTCTCAGCACGCTTCAGGAGCCTTGTTGTCATCGTTTCATCAGAAACTTCAAAGTACAGGGCACAAGTGCATTCTGCGATCTGGTACAACCCCAAAGAAGAAATCACGTTGAGTCATATTGTTTTGTGGTTGCATTTTGAAACTTCAAAACAATCTTTAAGAACTTCACTCGATTATTGGTGGCAAAAAAAATCGACCATACCTGTTTCTCAAATTCTATTCCTTGCTGAACCTCTCGTGGGTAGCCGTCGACCAAATAGCCAGTGGATGTATCAGCCTTGGCCAACATGTGCTCCTTCAATAACTCCAGCACTGTCTCCTGAAATACATAAATAAGATGAATAAACAGAATTGTAAGATGATTGGTAATCCTAAAAAAATTAAGCCATATAGCAGACCAGAACTACGATACAACCAAAGAACAATAAGTAAAACTGGCAGCGGCATAACTGGGGGGAGATGGGGTTCAACTCGAGGCATGCGCATCCACAACGCCTCCAACTAGAATTTTGGGAAGGCAAAACGATTTTGGAGTTGTTAATAACTGACTGAGTGCACCCTTCAGAAAAAATAGGCCCAAACTGCCCCCCTGCAAATTGGACACCAGTTATTCCACTGTTCAGGGCTACATATTTAAAAATTCACATACCTGTGGGACAAGGTCCCCAGCCTCCATAATAGCCGTTAACCTTTGACCTCTCTCTGACCCTGACTTGACCTCTGCCCTCAAGAGGTCACCAGATGACAGGTGTGTGAATCCATAGGTGTCCACAAGCTTCTCACATTGTGTTCCCTTGCCGGACCCTGGCCCTCCAATGACAAAGATGATCTTACACTTCTTGAGCTTCTCAGCTACAGAAACAAAAAGAACAAATTTCTGGTTATTTATTTTGAAACAATACTTAATCACTAAAAAGACTCAAACAAGTATCTATCATGATGGTCTGATATTCTGCTTCACAGCACTTCTTGTTTCCCAGCCAAAATTATAACACTAAGAACAAAGATGACTTTGATCAAATAAACTTCTTTTCAATTCAAACTTTAAGTGCGTGATTTTCTTGTTTTGCCACCAGGCTTATAACAGCAACTGGTCGGTTACATATATGAATTTCTACAAACTTTTTCATCAAGCTTTTTTTACCTGAATTCTGAGACTCGATACCGCGCTCCTTCAAAGCATCTTTCACGCATGAGAACACACTGTCGGGATCTGTTTCAGCTGATACCTGTTATGGACAACGAAACAATTAATGAGAATTTACACAAGTTATCACAGAAAGTACATCATTTACAGATTATGCAGAAAATTGGTTTTATAGTGAAAGTTTGCTTTACCAAAACTAATTGGTGTAAGATGTTGGTGGACTTTGCAAGGATAGGGTTCTGGGCGTAATCAACACGTACAATTATAACTGCTGTAAGCACTCATACTTTTATACTCGCAACCACTACACAATCAACTCATATTGTACAAACTCAAAAGCCACTTGAGCACATTAAAATTGTACTTTGGATCAGTTTTTAAGAATTGAACTAATCTTGTTTAGTTGAGCATACCTTGATAATCTTGTTCTTCTGTTGATAGTGGTCCACCACTGGCGTTGTAGCATTATGGAATGTCGTCAGTCTCTTCTTGATGGTTTCTTCGTTGTCATCCACTCGTCCGCTTGTCTCAGCACGCTTCAGGAGCCTAGTTGTCATTGTTTCATCGGAGACCTCAAAGTACAGGGCACAAGTGCATTCTGCGATCTACAACCACCCCAAAAACAATAATGGTAAGCCAAGTCAAATTTCATATGCAAATTTCATATTACAAATGCATTATGACGCACAAGTTGTATTAAGTCGCTGCAGTCTTTATAACAACATTATTTCAGTCTATAACATACCTGTTTCTCAAACTCAATTCCTTGCTGAACCTCTCGTGGGTAGCCATCGATCAAATAGCCACTGGATGTATCAGCCTTGGCCATCATGTGCTCCTTCAATAACTCCAGCACTGTCTCCTGAAAATTGAGAAATATGAACAGCAAAATAGAATAAATGATAAGAATTCTGAGAATGATAATCAGCAAAATATTATATAAAGTCTGCCAAGAATATTCTGCTGAAATCCATAATTAATCAATAATAACATGCATTTTTTCTTGAGCCAAAAATGAAAAAGTGCAAATACTAACCTGTGGCACAAGGTCCCCAGCCTCCATAATAGCCGTTAACCTTTGACCTCTCTCTGACCCTGACTTGACCTCTGCCCTCAAGAGGTCACCAGATGACAGGTGTGTGAATCCATAGGTGTCGACAAGCTTCTCACACTGTGTTCCCTTGCCGGACCCGGGTCCTCCAATGACAAAGATGATCTTGCACTTGTTCAGCTTCTCAGCTAAACAATCCCCCAAAACAAACACACAAATCATGAATAGCCTTGTTATGTCCAAGCTGATACACAATTGAAAATTAATTGTGGATTTGTAAGCAAAATCCAGTACATCTATATGATGTGTCTATAGACGAATCTGAGCACGTGTTCATCTACTCATGAGGCCCCCTTCAATGGAGAAAACACTGTGCATGCTATTGTACAAATCAACTGCCCGTGATGGGTTATATGAACGATAGCTAGCACAATACTTTCACCATTAAAGGGGGCCTTTGTCATAGAAGCGATAGGGTGCCCACAGAACTCTGTGCTTACAATCACTATTTTGTGCTAACCGCGCCAGCAGACAAATTCTGTGCTAACCCTGTAAGCACAGAATTCTTAGTTATGGGATGTGCGCGTGGAAGCCAATTTCCTTGCTAACCCGTGACATACGCTTACCACAAGCAGGGAACAGTTCTTGTACCAAATTGGCAGAGATATTAGATTTACTGATTTCTTAGTTAAAAATCTGACCTACCAGCGTCTCCATCTGGAACTTTTCCCTTGTCTCCAGTTATGTAAGCCTCTTCCGAGGTGATAGGTTCCTCGGTTACTGTAAGAAAGAAATAAACGGGCAGAAATTAAAATTTCGATAAAATAAATGCTGTATATGACTGCAGAAATGAACATACCTATCACGGACAACAAAACAATTAATGAAAATTTACAAAAGTTAATATCACACATTTGCAGAGATATTAGATTTACTGATTTCTTAGTTAAAAATCGGACCTACCAGCGTCTTCATCTGGAACTCTTCCCTTGTCTCCAGTTATGTAAGCCTCTTCCGAGGTGATAGGTTCCTCAGTGACTGTGAGAAAATAATAAACAGGCAGAAATTAATACTTTGATTGAATAAATGCTGTATATGACTGCAGAAATAAACAGCCAAACAGGTTAACAATTTCCTGCTGTAGTTGAAACAACTGATCTGCTAATGGTATTAAAGTCCCTTAAACAGTTGAATTAATTGGTCTCAAAAGTTGATTCTACGGTATACAGCAGGCAAGTCTAGTACTGAATAGACCACTTGCAGACGCGTTCGATAATCAACGCGCGAAGGCGCGCGACGCCATGTTGTGGGACGAGCGTATATCTATCCATGCACATTTTGTCCCACAACATGACGTTTGCACCTTCGCGCGTCAATTATCGATCGCGTCTGCAAGCGGTCTATTGGTCATTGACATCACTCTGTGGAAAATGCAATTCAGTCATCAATCTCCAGCCTGACGCTGTAAGGCGTAACTATGAGCAAGTTCGGTCGCAAAGTATTGTTAACCATAGTTTGACTATTAAACTTCACTCGAACTAAGGATGGTAGGACTACTCTAGTGACTATATGGGACTGTACCACAGAGCACGGTTGCATCGTTGGTTACCAGTAGCTGTGCGCTATTGTTTGACAGGAGTTCACGCATTGCTATGTGTGCTCAGGCGTAGGTTACATCACAACTCCACTAACCGACTTAATCATGGCCCTCAACCGAGCTTATTGAATAATGATATCAGGACTTACCGATAGGCTGATCTGATGGCTGGGACTCTGGCTTGTCTTTATCTTCTGGTGTTCCTGTTGATACAGCACAAAAATCACGTCTTAAGAGGTAAGCAATGCAACAATCGGTGAAACACGTCGAGACAGGAAGAATTTGGAAATCATTTCTGACAATAATAATCCTGACCACTTACAAAGTTCCAAAATCTGGCAAGAATGATACTCATGCTACAAGAATTCCAAACCCCACGACGCCAATTCCTACCTTCTTCAATCTTATTGAACATGTCCATCATTGCCACGCCTTCGGCACCAAGAGCTGCCTTCTGTTGATGACAAGAAATTTGGAAATAAAGACAATTATAATTTTCAATTCTTTGAATGGATCGGAAAGAAATGAATTTCAAGAACAACAGACAAGTCACGTAGTCTTGCCAATCTGTCACAGTTTTCACTGAATCGACCTGCAGTCTGCTTACAACGATCCAGTTTACTTGTGAATATCGTGAATTTTTTCTTTCAAACTCAAAATCTCACCTCTTCTGCCGTCTTGTCTACGATGCTCTTCTCTGCACTATCTTCTTCCCTCTCATCATCTGAATCATCAGAAATAGATTTATCTTATGAATCTCGTCATCTTACAAATTCAAACTTTTTCCAAAATCTATGTCTGTCACAAGTTGCAATTTTGTGTTAACCCATTCGCACCTGTAATACACTGATTATGTTGCATTTGTACTCACTGGAGAATCAATGAAACCATGGAGTGCTCGAGCAGTTAAGGGCATTACAGTGACTTAAAGGGTTAACCTACCTCCAGCAAGGTGGTCAACAGCTGACATGATTCCCGACGTTTCAGAAACGACAGCTTCTTCCTGTGGATAAAAAATGATAGTGAAATAATGGCTCTGCCAGCAAACCTGTGACAAACTGTCAGAGATAAGCGCTGTTGACCTTGAGTGGTTGAATGGGAATCCAGGACAACAAAATGAAGCTGTTCTTGGGAATGTGGGTTGTACTAATCTTGAGCAGGGGTTGCAGGAAAAACAAAAGCAATTTTCATTTTCAAAGTATCCCTTTTTAATGTGAGAAACAAATCAGTTTCGGCCATTGGAATGGAGTAAAGTTTCAACTGAATGAAGCTGAACAAACTTTTCTGTTGAACAATTTTGCTGTGAGAATTTGAAAGCTGTACACAGTGGTTAGAATTTAACATAATTTGTGAATTTGGAGTATAGAATTACATGGAGTATAGGATTCTTTCCAAAAACCAAGTTCCTTGAGTGTTTTATTCAATTCCGGCCATTTTTGGCTGAAGTGAAACAAATAATGTCCTATAGACCGCTTGCAGACGCATTCGATAATCGACGCGCGAAGGCGCGCGACGCCATGTTGTGGGACAAGCGCATATCTATCCACGCGCACCTTCGCGCGTCAATTATCGAACACGTCTGCAAGCGGTCTATTACTGCTGTGACAACTCTGTTTTCTTCATGCAACTTCAGTCTTCAACGTTACCTCTTCTGCTGCTTCAGGTTTGTCCTTCTTATCTGTTTCGGTCTTCTCTCCAGTTTGAATCGGGGGAAGCGGCTTTGACATTGTATCCTTTCCTACTTGTTCACCTGATGAAGAAATAACAGAAAATGCGCCTTATTTGCAAACGACTGACGGCCGATATTGTGCTTAATACAAAGGCATCAATGCAGTTTTTAAATTTATTGATTAGCATGAACACTCAAAAAAGACTATGAAAAGTCACATTGTGAAATATAGGTTATCTGGTGACTCACTATTATCTGAAGCATCCTGCGTGAAAAACCGGGAATCAAACAAGTTGGCCACATCGTAGAAAACCTCCTCCACATCACGATCACAGTTGACCTAGCCAAGCAAAAATCAATCAAACAGTTTGCACTTAGACTAAGCTGAGTGATTAAGTAATTGTTTGATAGCACGTTTTGTTGAAATCAATCTTGCAATCTTGTAAGAAATCTATCTTCACGAGGACTGAAGCAGAATAGAATTATTTGAGATATAATCAACATACCTGATGCAAGACCCCTTTCTGTTGGAAGTAGTCGATAATAACCGGTACGCTGCTGCTAAAGTTTGCCAGCCTGTTGGTAATTCCTACGTCTGTATCGTCAGACCGGCCACTGGTATCCTTGCGCTTTTGCAGGCGAAATCTGAGACGTGTCTCATCGCACATCAGATATAACACCAGATCAACTGCTCCAAACTAAGGGAATGTACAAAATTGTTTAAAAATTCACACAAATTTCAGAAAGCATTATAAGACTTTCTAACTATCATGTATGGCACACTGCAGCCTAATAATAGCTGTCTGTAAAAAGTTGACACTATAGAATGGTGGGACAGAAACCATAGTATCACATTACTTTGAGTGATGATACAAGGTACATACATTTAATACTGACCTGTTTCTCAAATGCCTGCACATGTTCCATACCCCGGGGGAACCCCTCTATGATAAATCCCTGGATGTCTGACAGTTTCTGCACCTTACTGCTAATCTTGGCTTGCACCAACTCAAAGGCTGTTTCCTGCAGTTTGGGGGGAAAAATAGACTGATTGTTAGAAACCATCCACTAGAATTTGTTGCTATTGTCAATGAGAACATCATTTCAAGGTATGTGTCACAAAGTGGTTACCAATAAAAAACATGTTCCTCAAACTTGCTTTCTCAGTAAATCTCCTAAGAGTTGATTTTATTTCAGATATGATAACAAAAAATATGTGCAAAGCAAAGTTTTACTGAGAAACAAGCACAAGCAATTTCACAAGGGTTTTCAGGCCCTATCTGATTCTGTGGGCTTTCCCCTGAATATTCTTCTGGGGTTTTCCTCCC
This sequence comes from Patiria pectinifera, assembly GCA_029964075.1. Taxonomy (NCBI): domain Eukaryota; kingdom Metazoa; phylum Echinodermata; class Asteroidea; order Valvatida; family Asterinidae; genus Patiria; species Patiria pectinifera. The sequence goes on along the minus strand of CM057138.1, from coordinate 941,767 downwards.
ACCTCTACAACTGTAATTTCTTCTCATTGTCTTCTCTCTACAGGTTTCTTGAGGCGTGCGAGCCACAGTGCCTAGGGCGCTTTTGAGGAATCATTGGTTTCATCACCAAATAAATAAGCAATATAACGTATTGCCATTTTTGGTTCATGACTCATTTTTATTAAGCAAATGTTCTCAATGCTTAGCAGATCTGTCTTTAATTACAACTTACATGAGGCACCAGTTGTCCGTTCAGCACTGCGTCAGCCAACATCTTCCACTTGTCTTCAGTGTACTTCTTAATCTTTCTCCTCAGCATATGACCCACTGAGATGTGGACATAGCCATTGTAGCGATCAGTCAGACGCTTACAATGTTCACTCTTACTACTGCCTGGCCCACCTGTTGGAAAAAGTTTCAAGGTAAGCCTAAATAATGGTTTTCTTTGTTTAGAGGTTAAACTTTATCATATTAATTCATCATGGCACACCTTGTTAAAGTATCTATCAACTCAACTCATGTTTCCCTACCAATTATGAATGGTCAATGTATTTAGTGCTGTGTGTCCCATAACTGCTTGTCTCATGGCCAATATTTCGTCTCAAAATATCAAACATGGGATAATTTTCACAAAAGGGGCAATTCCTACTTTAAACTAAGCCGACAACAATTGTAGTGTATGACTTTTGCAATTAATGACAAATTTGTTTTGCTCTTAAAAGGTCCACGCGATTAATTTTTCTTAGGAACCCATTTTGTGCAACTTTCTTCTCGTCTTAAATGTATGAAAACTATTTGACATCCGTTTTCGGTTTATTTCATTGAAAAGTGCACTTTTTTCATACTTTTAACATTTTCCATGCTTTTTGGGACAACTGAGGGCGCTGTCGCTGTGATATCATTTCAGGAAGACACTGTTCAGTTCACAGGTTTTCTGTTCAAATTGTGAACCCAAATTTGCTCACTGAAAACATTTGTGAGAAAGGGTTGCTCATTGGCTTGCTGCCAAAGACAAGAAATTCTACGCCAGCAAAATATCCAGAATTCTAGCAAGTTTTTTGTGCTGAAACAACTGTAACATTGAGGTTTCTGCCCAGAGTGACATCACAGTTTTGCTTGTGAATATGGAAATTTGCACTAGCATAAAAAGCAAAATTGAAAATAAGGTTAAATGGGACACAGGTACATTTTCAAGAATTGCATTGAAAACATTACGTTGCATAAAGCATTTAAATTGTGTTAAGTATGATTCAAGGGCCAAAGCTAAACATTTGAGCAAGGAGCCAAATTATCTCTGGTTCATGGTGTTAAGTCTCAATGTAAAAGCTGTCAAAGTTCTTACCAATGACAAAGATGAACCTAGTATGTGGTGGAGGGATGCCTTGCTTAGAGGCAGTAGCTGCCCCTGGGGATGTGGCGATGGGGGGTAGGGGGCTAGAACGCTTCATCTCCAATGGTACCTCTGTCAATGCAATGAAACAACAGGAAATCATTGTTATGCATTGGGGTGACAAGACAACAATTCCATCAAAAAATCTAACTTATACCAAAATCCTTCTCAAATCAGCCTCTGTGACTTTATGGGAAAATGTCCATTTACTATCAAACAAGGTTATATCCTGGCTGCTGATTGGTTAAAACATGCCATCATGTCATTTTAGTAAGTATTTGAATCACAACACTCCATCCCATACCTGTCGTGAAAGTTGGCTCCCTATCTAGTACAGGGGCATCTTGGGATTGAATTGGGGGCAAGGGGGCTTGACCTTTCGCTCCATCAACAAACGTGTTCCAGCGGACGGCCTCGCTCTTGTTGTCTTTAATCTTGCTCAGGCATTCCAGCATGTAGTCCACGTGATTGCCTGGTTTGTGGTACATCAGCCCAGTCATGAGACTCTGCAATGATGAAATTCAATGAACTATGAAGTATCCAAACTTACTACCTTACTAACGTAAGCATGCAATAAAAAAATTAAAAAACACACAATTTATTCTAGTTTTTCTACTTGAAAAATAAATATTTGTATTTATTTTATTTTCAATTTAGCCTTTTTTTTCTCCATCTTTTAAAATCCATAAACTGGTTTCGTGGCTTGGTTTACTAGTATTAATCATAACAAGTTAAGATCTTCTATTTTCCAAATATGTCAAACAAGAAATCAAAAGCTAAGGTTAATCTTTCATCAATTCCCAAAAATTACCTGTCATATTCTCATAAGATAATTTCACACATGATCTGCCTATCAATTTGTCCGGAAATTGGGCAACATTTTCCAAAATAAAGTTCCAACGAAAAACCACCTCTTACCTCAAATAACTGGGGAATCTCCCGCTTTGACAAGTACGTTTTGGTGTCGTCCTTGGACGTCATGGTGCAATCGCAATGGTTCCTTTCCTCTGATGATGAAGTATCAGGCCAATTTTTGGCCCGTGTTTTCTGCGACAGTGCGAGTACTTTTCTCTTTACCAATCACACAACAGGTGGGCCACTTATCTGTGTGCAGTCGTCATGTACGTTTCTAGGCAAACAACATTTCGCCAGGCCATTGACTTATTAGCGCTGGTTCCGTTGTTGTTATTGATGTGCTTTACGTACGGCGTGCGCGGGCCGAGTACCAGGAAAAGCTAAGCGCAGACTAGACAGCAAACAAAATAGGTGTCAACGGTGGCCAAAAGCGGACATTAAAGTCGCAGGAAATTTTATTGAACGGCGGTGAAAGTAAATGAACATGTCATTTAATTGAGTGAACTTATTACAGGGATATAATGTTCAAATTTTGACCTGAAGGATTCATTCCACTTTAATTTTCAATGTGATGAAAGACATAATCATGGCACATATCAATTAATCTATCGGAGCGGATCTTCAAGAAAGGGGGGGGGGGGTCTATTAGGATCGCCAAAGGCCCTGTTAGGGGGTCGATTTCTCCTGCATTTAAACGCAATTCAATAAACTTAGGAATTTTAGCAATCCATTTACGAGGTATTATTTTGGCCCCATTTTACTTGTTTCTTAACATCAATCAGCCGCTGAACTGGAGGGGGGGGGGTAGGGTAACCCCAATCCCCCTCTAGATCTGCTGTTTTATAAGCTATTGTAGTGTTTCAAAGAATCAAAGTATGAACTGAAAAACCTAAAAGGCTGTGCTTTGAGGTTGTACCACCCAGACAATTCGGGAAGGTGATAGTAATGAACATGTGTAATTTAAGTCCTTTGAAGTCTCTTTTCTCATTCTTTTCAGTCGCTTAATGAGATCAAGGGTTGGAAAACCTTTTCCCATCCAGGATTAATCGTTCCTTTTTTTCCAACTACATGTACATCAAACTAGTGATATGTTTTTGGGTCAAGATGGAAGAGTTGAACTAGACAACTTCACTAACACAGCTCACACAAAAATGTCAAGAAATTAAACTGTATTTCATTGTTTTTATTTACATTTGCTTTGAGAATTGCAAACTTAATAAAATGGGGCTGCAACAAGTTTCTGAAAACTGTGGTTTTTATTGTTTAAATGGAATACAATACTTGGATCAATACCATATTATGAACTTACAAGCAAAGAAGAACTGGCTCCTGTATCTATATAAATAGGGTGAATTGAAGTATAACCAGCTTATCATTCAAGTATCAGTGGCACAAGCTTGTCTGTATAATAACAAAAACATTCTTGATGTATGCTGAAATGGATTGGTTGCAAGTGTCGCCTTCTACTTTCCATACATCATGTGTAACTGGTAGAAAGTTTAAAAGCGCTTCAGTAATATCTCTGCAGGTCTTGACTAAAAATAGTCTTATGTACAAACACTGGTACAATCCACACATGGGGGGTTAGGTAAAGATCCCATAGCCATTACTGGCCGTAGGGGCAGTAGGATGTTAGAGGTCCACTGTGCCTTGGGCACGGCATATGAGTGGCGGGGCCCAGTCCTCTACTCTCGCCGTCTTACCTTCCCAAGCATAATAACTGATCCTTAGTCATTAGTAGGATTGAAAGTGGGTTTATAAAACATACAATTTACTTGTTTAAGCAAAATGTATTGGCCAGTCTTGTGTACAAAGAAACATCCACCACACAAATCCTTGATCACAGCCAAGGTCCCTGATGATTGAATTTCCATGAATCTAATTGGCCCTCCTGTAGTTCATCATAGCAGTGAATGTAGAAGCTGGTTTATGTGGAACAGTCCTCGTACTTAACTATTTCACCCTAATGCTATAAGGGTGCAAAGTCATCTCTCTGTAAAACGGACAAAGAAAACAAAGATGTTAAGTTACTGAGAAAAACAAGTTTTTCACAGAAACAAAACAGACTTAGTACTACAAGTACTTAGACCTTGCCAATATACTTAAATAAATAAATGGGATGCCATATAACAGCTGTCCAAGTCCCAAAACTGTCAAATGTCCAAGTCGCAAATCTTCATATTTTAGGTATCAAAACCATGTGCATACTTTTAAAACACTTTAAATGTAAATGTCGGTGAAAAATTCATGTATAAAAACCATGTTGGATCTGCACTGCTTGTTTTCTGGAATTAGGTAAATCATCATTCAATCAATATGAAGTGAGACTCTCTTACCATTTCATTGTAAGTGGTGACATGCTGCCGAATCTTGGACGTGTCGGTCCACGTCACGAAGTCCTCCAAATTCCTGTTATTCCAAAATATTAAAAAAAGAAAATCAACAACATACTTGCTTGTGTAAGCATCTTCAAACAAAGTTGTAGCGAAGCCCTAGAAAGGTATTTTTGATTGAAGTCTTTTGACCCGAACCCTCCTTGAAAATTCTCCAAAATCCTGCAGGATGTTTTGGAGGATTTTAGAGGATTGAGGCTGATTGGCAAAAAGTGCCGGTTGATTTTGGAGGATGTATTGTGTCGAGTTCGTTGGTTGAACCCTGCATTGTTTACGTTTGGCCATGCATAACTGAGCTCTGCATTATGCCCAATATCATCCACACTGCTTCTGAATGTCATCAGCACTGCCTCAACCAATAACACTGATTGTTGGAGGATTTTTAAGGATTGAGGCAATGGTAACCCCTCCACTGAACAAGTTCAAGAAATAATTTCGGAGAGTTGAGGCTGAATCCAATTTTTACACGTTGGCGATTGGAGGATTTTGCAGGATGGAGGATGGTTCCTTGTCAAAAGGCCAGAGGCGTAAGGGTTAAATGCAAAATTTTAAAGTGTGCATGAATACATATGGGTGGGTTGGTCTTTCAAACCTAATTTAGCAATATACAAACATGTATGATTGCAGTGAGGACATAAAAACTTGCCCCATTTTGCTTGTTCTTTACCTGGTTACAAGAAACGCTGGATCTAGTACAAGTTCAGGGCCAACTCTGATATCTGGTCATTGTGGTTAAAGAAAAAGTGCATGGTAAATTTATCAAATTACTGATTTCTGCTAGTACGAATTAATAATAAAACAAAATCAAATGACTGACATACATGTAATATGTTCCATCTTAGACTAATCCTGAATCCTTGGAATGCATAATTCAACAAAAATATACCAACTTGACGGCAAAAAAGGATACGTCCTTGTTCTATAAACCTGACAGCATTGGCCACATCCTCCGCCATCTTTAACTTCACCATGACAACAGGTAAGCGTCTTCTACAGAATGACGATGCAGAGACTTTGTCGCAGAGTTCTAGACTGCGCTTGGTTGGTATGATGCCCATGTTATACCTGTAAAAGGAAAAAAAACAGAGGAAATGACTGGTGTATCAATGCCCAAGAACACCTACTTATATAAATCCAAAAAGCAATAGAAATACATGTATAAAGGCATAAGAATGAGTCTAGTACTTACAGTTTTTCGAGTATTTGTGACGTGCATTGTGTCCGATACGGGTCCTTTGGATCCAGCTGCTTGATTTTATTGGCCAATGCTCGCACATGACGACTGAGTTTGTTGTATCTGAGAAATAAGCGGAAAGATTTCCCAAAGTTCATGTCGCTGTTGAATACAAACTTTTTAATTAATGACAAATATTACAGTTACACCCAGTTTTGGTCATAATTTACCATATGTCATGTGTGATCTATGATTTTGTTAGTATAAGTAGGCTATGCATTTTGCTGAATGCTGAGTCATAATCATGAATGTCATAACAAGGGGAACATTTTCAAACAATATCTGAACTATTTCGTACTCAATAAACAGTGGCATCAGACAATGTCAGACACGTCAATTGTCAGAACTGACAATGACTGATGAGAGCACTAGCATGACTGCATTCCCTCCAACATACCCCCCTATGTGCATGGTGTAATAGGATTCATGTACTTCACACATTTAATAACTGTGCTTCATTCATTGTCAGATTGTCAATGACGTTAAGTCATTTTTTTATGCAACTAAAGTTGTAGCCTTGTAAGTTGTAGGCCTACATAAATTAGTACCTGACTAAATATTTGAATCATTATATGACACCTCCCCGTGAACCAAGATCAGGAGGAAACTAAGTGGCAAGTACTGAAGAAGTATAACTTATATAAGTACCAAGTACCAATCATCAATCAATGTGATTGATACTAGTGATAGAGAAACAGAGAAATATTTCAAATACAATCTTAGTTCTTACTTCGTGTAGTCTTCTCTTTTCTGAATGTGGTATTTTCTCAGCACTTTCACCTCGTGCAAATTATTGTCGACTTCCCATGAGATAAAGTCAACCTTCTTCAAGAGTTTCTGTTCATGAAATTTAAGTTTCCTCATGATTACGACCAAAAAACCTCCAAAACTGGCAAGAGGAAAATACTGACTTGCACCGATTCACTGCACGTGCATGTTTTGATGTGCAACACAAAATAGGCTGGTTCCCTACCAAATAACATTACAAATACATTATCGACGTCTGGCACAGGAATTGGGTAGGGCGCCCTCATTCGTACAGATGAGGCAAAATAATGATACACAGACGAGCATGTTTTTAATGTTCTCTTAATTCAGTTATCTTTGCATAAATCTTTGAACAACAAAATCATGTTTTATAGGCGATTACCCCATTGTGGGTGGTAGCATAACTATTTGGTCTAGAAACATGGGGATTTGTTGCATGTTGTTGGCTTGTTGCCCTACTATCCAGCGTTCTATCCATTCAATTTTGTTTTAAAGAAAATATCACTTCTTAATACATTTACAATCAAATAAGCTTCGCCCCTGGCCTATGAACATGCTGGCCAAAAAGTTCAGTTATTTCTCACTGTGTCTCCAAACAGTTGATTAAAACAAATTGGGGATTGGCGTATTGTTGCCCTACTTTGCAGCTTTTGCTTTTGTTAGATACCTTCACTAACAGATCTACACGCGGGATAGCTCACCGTATCTCCTAAACTTTGATCTACAAAGTGGGGGGTTGTTGCATGTTGTTTGCCCTACTATATCCAGGTTATTTTTCCATCAATATTACATTTTTCAAGATACATAATCAACATTCGCTAACACGCGAAAACATTTGTTTCTAGAATATTTTCATTAATGAAACTGGAAAGCACAGAGAACGCAAACCTCCGCCAAGGCAAAGCAATTCCCCGCCGTATTAACGTACATCCACTAAAAGAAATACTCATAAATGGTGAAGAGTATACTTTAAAAAAATCTTGTACTTGTACCAAGGACCACCCCTACAAAAAAAGTATGTCCATAACTTTTTGAGTTATCTTGTTAACAGACAAACCAAGGAACCAACTAAAAAACAAACAACTAAATCTGATGAAAACTTCCTCAAGGATTCTACTGTGACGTTCACCGTCGTTACCCATAATAGATGAAAATTGAACGCGCGAACTGCGCACGCACTAGGAAGACTGTTTATGACGTCATGCTCGATTCGGTGCGCGCATTTCAACCGTCGTCAAACTACTCCTGATTTTGTTTAGTTGCCGTTTTGGATTAGTTGCTCACAAACTTGTTTTCGGACTGCTCAAGAACATCGTTTGTTTTTGCCAGCAAACTTGAGTCAGATCAATTTCTGACAATAATCCGGGGATATTAAAATTTTCCTCATCTTGTGCTGACTACACAATTGTCATCATGAAACTTTTCAAAGTAGTCGTCATGATGACATTTCTTGCGATGTGCAGTGCACATGCAGGTAAGGACATTATCCAAACCTTGCTGTACGTAGCTTTCTGAGTGTACAAGTAGAAACGGTCTATAGGAATCATTTCAGAAAACGGTTTTATTTTTTGCAATGATAAGAAATTAAATTCGACATTGTGAAGCGATTTACAATGTGTAAGGCTTAGTTGCATAACAGAGCCTACCCTAAAACGTATTGTTCCGATGCAGTGGTAAACTCCCTGAATGGTGTGCGTCCCTCTTTTCTGTATTTCGAGTCGGCCCTGACAATAATGATATTTCTTGTGTCCATACTCGAATACTGGGTGTTTTTTTTGCCTTTTCTTCCATATCAAGGAAACTTTCCTGCTGCTCATCAGGCCTTCGAATGCCCGGCCGTACATGAGTACCAACGGTGCACCGCGTTCGCACCCGACTTCTTTCCAACCCTGGAAGAGCAATCCACAGCCAATGATGCAGTGGTCTTCATCATTGAGACCGTGCAGGGATGGTGGGCTGCATTCCTCGGAGTCACCGAGGATGAGCTTCAAGAAACCGATCAAATGACCGACTTCATCAACACCAGCCTCCCATCAGACACACCCATAGATCCTTGTTGTGATGATTACGATGAGAAAGATTTTGATTTCAATATCTGGATCCCCGGTGACCAGGAGCTTTCACCGGTGATTATCTCGACTCAGATGCCTAACTGTGATCTTGAGATGAATCCACCATTAGTCTATGAGATACCAGATGATGATGAACTTACGATGGATGAACTAGATCACGACAAACATTTCCGAATTCCAGCAAACCTGACCTATGATGTAATCGATGACGCCATGCCATTCCAACCACTCACCTACTGGCAAACCATCTCGGCTTTAGTGGACTGGTTCCTGACGCAACTTCTCATCAACACAGCTGCATCTGCACGGCTCCAAATCGAATCCCAATCTCCTTACTTTGGCACCATGCCAATGATGACGTCACCTGTGACGTCTACTCCACGTGACATCTTCACCATGGATCTTCGTGGTCAGATTCGTCCAGGGGAGGTTCCCATCGAGAAGCCTCCTCCGCCAGCCTGGGCTACTCGTACCGTCTGCCTGGCCTTCGTCTTCGTGTGTCTCTGCCTGCTGAGCCCTGTGTGTTTCACCGGAGATGAGCAGAAGGAAAAGGCCAGGCTAGCTAAGACTTTTAAAAGCCGCAGAGGCAATGATCACCGCAGAAGCGGCCGCAGATATGCCGCTTATATGAACGCTAGAGGGCGCCAGTAAATACCTCAACACGATTTTCGGCACAGTTCGAGGCAAGTAATAAGTCAAAAGGAGACTAAAAATGGAGACAAAAGTCAGAAAAGAAATTAAAAAACCTTAAAAATGGACTGACTAATCTGCCAATCGTCTTCTTTTCGACCTTTGAATGGAACCGCGGATGGACTTGATAAAGCGCCAGCAAAATCCAGTGAAAAAAAAATGAGGAAAAAGAGAATTTATTTGCCACTATTCACCGGAACTTCGCCCATGATGGAAAGTGAATTTCTCGCTGTGCCAGAAAAAAATCCAGAAAAGACTTTCAAATGGAAATTAAGTTAAAATCTCTGCCACAAATTTTTACTTAAATTCAGGCCAAGTAAAACAAACTTCATAAATTCTTCTCACTGATTATTGGGGATTTTAAATTCATTATTGGAATGATTGGAAATAATTGATATGATTTAATAGTGTCCGTATCTTCAGACAATTATCCATGATCAGTATTGTTGATTGGAAATAATCTCAGAAATAAGAAACATTAACTATCAATCTGAAGTAATTTCATACAAAAACATTTCCTACTTCTTTGAAAGAGTCATAATATTAATTATGCAATATCATTCTATAAACCCGTTGCCAAATCATGGAGTAAAACAGAAAACAAATAAAAATCAAATACATTTTAAATAATTTTGAGGCTGGCCTTTACTTTATGTTTGTCATGCTGTTTTTGAAGTGGCCCTGTTGCATCGTAAAATATTTTGGCATGGTATAATGTTGGAATGATGTGAAAGGCATGACGCCGATTTCAGGCGCCCGTTTTGTGCGCATCGTGCATAATATATCCAATCTAACCATACATGCGCCAGAGCCTTATTCATTTTAAAAGCATAGTGATGCAGAATGCGCCAGATTTGCCTGCATCATTCACACTTTATTGGTAGTTTTGATGCCTTTTATCACCCAATATAAAGCAGTGTTTTCACCCATACACTCTTCCCGCCCAGTTTACAAAAGTAGACGTCCTTCGATGTACTCAATACAAAATCACATCATCTGACATGGTATTAAGCTTATAGGTGACCACGCTCACGTTATCAAACGGGCGCGTGTATTGCTCCTGACGTAACAGTAAACTTTACTCAGCAATTTCACTTTTTTGCTTGATCTTAATATCTCATGCCTGGTCAGTTGTTTGACTCAATAATTAGATCATAACAGGCATAGGTCTACTCAGTGTGTCGTCAATTTTCTTATTGATCTTTAAACTAACTTAACATGGATTCGTATTTGCTCTCAGTGGGTACTTTCTCTGCCGAATCCTTCATGTACAAATGAAATTTTTAAGGGACTTTAGATCTTAGTTCAGTGTTCCCGCATGTGCTTCATAATTCTTTGGGCAGGTCAGATCTTGTCCGATAGGCTAAAAGACGCAGATTATTCATGTTGCACAACTTAAATCTTTTCATATTAGAAAATTCTTTCTTAAAACGTCAGCATCCACTCTTACTTTTTTCCAAGGCAAAACGAGGGTCAAAATTTAACAGGTTGTCTGTACAATTCAGAACGTGGTTTCCGAAGCCCGAGTGCCCATTCATCAGTGTACAATCCAGGTCAAAAGACCGGGCCACAACCCTGAAAGAAACGAACGCGGACATTCCTCCGGGGTCTGGCCCTGGTATGGCCCACTGACAAGTGACAATAGCGGCGGAAGACCGTTCCACTATGAGGAGAGGTAGCGTTGGGTTGCGGGATGAGCAAAACGGGACGGTTGGGTGTGGTCAAAATAACGAGGAAATGGAGACAGTTGAGAGCATTTTGGGATGAGTTGATGGGCACCAGTGTGTGAAATGCATAACTTTATGAAAAGTGGTTGCAGGATGGATATATCATGATCATACATTTTCCACACATTACTGATTTCTCTCTATTTGTATCGATAAAATGAGTTTCAGCTGGTAAGTTTGATCATAGTTTTTGATGGACCTTTGACTGAAGTGCGTTGTGTTGCTCATGGGAAGTCACCCCTGATAAGAGAGTTGTAGTGTTTCCTCGAAAGTTGAGTAGATGTGCAAATTAAAGGAAACACCTATTTTTCGAGTGAAGCGTCTTAACTTCGTTTGGAGAAGTTCTATGGAATGTCATCGAGTGAAAAGTTCACGTACAGATTGGTTTTGACATTTAAGACCAACGTAAACAGACGAAATCTATGTTTAAATATCGGATTATCAAAGTGACACAACCATGTGGAAAAAGTGGTCAATTAAATTCGAATTTATCCCCTCCAGATCGTCCGACACTTCAAAAAAAGAACCCCCCTTTTCAACGAATGCAAACATTAAGACGCCGGTCCGCATTTAACTATGAATGAGAGGAGTGGGGCTTACGTAACTCTTTTTCAGAGGGGGATAAAAGTTACTGGTCCGTTCGGGAGGGGCTTTACATAGTGCCTTGAATTCGAGAAACCTTGTGGTATTCGTTGGGTACGAAACGTGGTCTTGGATCATTCGAGAGTTTGGGTGGTGTTCCGACGGTCAGTGCTGGTTTCTCTCCGTCCTTACACCGAGATGGCGCCCACGAATTACGGCGTAGCTGCCCTGGCGGTAGTTTTGTTTTACGTAGCATCCTCAAGTTATGCCAAACCACTAACTCAGGTAGGAATACAGTGTGAAATATCCATTTTCGAAATTAAACTGCAGGAAATAGCTTTCATTCTACAATGGGCGGGGCATTGAGTGGATAATATACGTGTTACACAAAATCAGGGGTCACGGATTGAGGTTTCATAAGTGTGGCGATTGTCGCTACATAATACTTGGCATATTTCTCAATATTTTTGTCTAACATAATTACGGTAAGCTTGAAAATAAATATTGTTCTTGCAGGATTGTGGCAAGGTGTCAAACATATAATATGTCTAATTTAGAACTTGTTTCGTGTGATATCCAAGGCCACACCCAAGTCACCGATCAATAAATAAGTGTGACGGTTAACCGTCGTGAGTAGATGAAAATGTGATAAGTCTGGAAATAGGGTAACCATGTCATTTGCATATATGCTTCAAGTGTACAAACATTGGCGGTAGAAAAAAGTCAATCTGTTGGTCTATGCCTTGATTAATAAATTTGGATATTTACTGTTATTTTAAGACCTTGATTGACTAGTGGATTACATGCATTGCGTTGCGTGTTTCAACATTGATTTAAACGAGACTGACGAAAAGTCGAACATTTTACGGTTTATGATTGAAATTTTCAATTTGAATTTTACTTAAATTGCAAATAATTTAATGTTCTATATTGTTTTGGGTTTTTGTTTTTACTCTAAAACTGCCCTCAATACGGTGTATTTGCATCAGTTGGGCAGAGGTTTAAATACTTATTGGTACACATTTTATTTCAACCTTATTCATATAAAAGTTTTGTAATGTCAAAAAAGGGGACTGTTGTGTAACATTATCTAAAGTTTTGTTCGTAATTGGTTTTTACAACTTGAAAACGATCTGACTTAATGTTGGATATCATGCATTTAAAAAGTACAACTTCAATTCTGTCTGGCTCATTGCTGAATTCTGGAACCTGCAAGCACCGGCGTGTTATTCAAGTCAGCCATGAAACTTTGAATCGGTCCATGAGAACTCACTAATATGATTCTTAAAGATAAAATATAACATTACACATTTACCGTTGTCGATTTTCGCGTCATTGTTTTAGTCTTTCTGAGTCGATTTAAAGAGTTAATGTGACTTGTTCCTCAAACTTAAAATGTAAACAACTTTTTGTAGACTAATCGGGATCTTAAATCGACCGCCGATCCGATTCGGAAATACGTGGGCGTTGGCTGTCCTCGCCCGGCCGCAAAACCTGAATCACCGGTCACCATTCCACGTCCCTGCTCGCTGCTCCAATCGCTGCACCCCGAATTAGCGTTAGCAAGTCAGTCTGATGAATGGAGTCTTCAAGAAATCCTTGTGAATTGCCATGGAGCTTTTCATTCAAGAATGTTAGTGAGCACACAAATGCAGCTCTTGTATGCTAGAGACTGACTCAATGGGCGTCATTGTACCAGGGGGTCTTGACTGTAGATGTACATACAATGCCCAGCGCAGGTTACGTATATTTAGATTTATGCGTTTTGCATAAGCTTAGCGAGGTAGTCGCCAATAGCCTAAGAATACACACACCAAAATGGAGAAACCTTGATTCAGTTTTCAATATCAGTAAAATGTTATAAATTAAATGGTAAAAAGAATATGAAGTGACAGAAAAGCCTGCAAAATTGTCTGTGAACTACAATCACTTTTGTGAAACTTTTTTGTGTTGGCAAAGGCTCCGGCACTTGAAGAAGCTCTTAAAAAATCAGAATAAATCTCGTCCCCATTCGTATGCAAAACGGTGGTTTACTTGGCAAAATCTTATAAGCTAGCTCCCCATAGATCGATCGGTGGAGTAGTATCCAAGACTTTCTTCATGGAAAGGAAGGCATATTAAACTTGTTTAACACAAACCCCGAACCTATCATCCTCAAAAAGCAGTACGAGTACGATGATGAGCGCCGAAGCCAAAATATCCACAATTACAACACCCATATGCAACAAACTCCCCCAGGTGTCGAAGCAACATTAAGTTTCAATTATATCTTCAAATCTCTCCGCTTTTAGATATTGGAAAATAGTCAACTTTCTCAATTTAAGTTTGAAAACAGAACGAAAATTTAAGACGTGGTTTTCAAATTGCAAATCAGAAACTTTTGGTCGTCAAAGTTATTCACAAGCTAATTCTTAGTTATTAGCTTTTGCTGTTAAACTTAATTGCACTTTAATCAAAGATTAATTAATTGTATTTTGGCAGCAGCATACATGGACAAAGTGCCGCTATGTACTGCACTTTCGCGTAGGCCCCTACACATTTTAACGGCACCATTCCCGATGACCCATTCAACCATGGCTGAATCACGCTTCACCGAGCCACACCCGAGTGGTAGGCCGTGCGAGCCCCGTTTGTTTGGCCGTGTTTGTCCGGTCCTTGTCCGTAGTGTCCTGCCCCATCTCCGTAATCCGTGTTGAGTAAACGAATCGCCGGTCCGTAAATTCCATTCACTTGGAATTGTAAGGCGCTTTGCTTGTGTGGGGCCGAGTGGTGTGATTTAATCACTCGGGGATATTGAATCGCACCGGAGGGAGCTAGTCCAACGGAAAAGCCCGATTGAGTGATTCGAAGTTTAACCGTGCACACAATCATTTCAAGATTCCCCTCTTTTTTTTGTGTGAAGAAAAAGTGTTGGCCTATCCAAACCCACTAATTTTGGTTGTGTAAAAAGTTATTGGAAAAAAAATAGTTAGTGGCCTGACGTTTCGACCCTAGCAGAGTCTTTCTTCTGCTAGGGTCGAAACGTCAGGCCACTAACTATTTTTTTTTGCATTTATACCATGGGTCCTTTTGGTTGGTAAGCAGTTTGCAACAGCTAATTCTATTTTTCAAGTTAATGGAAAGTCAAGAACATTTTCAAAGTATTTCCTAGCAAAATAAGAAGTGTTTCTCAGTCCCAGACATGTCTTTTCAACATATTTTGTTTGCAATGACTTATCTTTATTAGTCATATATCTTAATTGATTCTAATGAAGGTACGTTTTTAAGCCAATTTACTAGAAAACGTGGTACATAATGAAATGCTGTCTGAGAAAAACGTACGTATTACGCCGTTTTTGTTTTGTGTTCTGTCGTACAATGTATTCATAGTACCAAAGTTTCTCAATAGGTATAGGTATAACGCCTGCAATCATTTTGAAACTTTCAAATGGCAAGTATCATAGTATAATACATGTATCGCTATAACATTACATTAAAAGTAAATCAAGTTATATCCTATCATTGCAGAGTATGGAGCTGAGCGCTGCAGATCGTGTCCATTATTTCGGCCAAGCAGAAGGTTAGTAGCCTACAGTTCTCGTAAAATGAATGAAAACGATTAAGCTTTGCCATGTAAACAGAACAGAAACGATCGAGTTGGTTTTTTTTCTCTCCTTATTATTTTGCAGCTGTTCTTTTACCTTGGTCTATCACTTTATTAAAAAGCCGATGCATCTAGATTTCAATTTTAACTATCGAAAGTTTTTGGTAATAAATTTGTTTCGTTCATATCACAATTTTAAACTGCACGAAATTTACGGCATGGCATTTCTGAACCGCTTGTCATCAGCGTACAGTGCAGCAATCGGTGAAAGAAATGAATGAGAAACCATTTCAAAGTATAATATTTATCAAAAAAAAACGGAGAAAAAAAGACCAATGTACAGTGAGAATTGCAATATAATGAACACCTCTATGCGGCGTCACCAGTTCAACTTCATGAAATCGATGGCCTAATTGCTTTTACACTAAACGATTCCTGGAAAGAAATTGAAGATTTTTATCCTACGAACCTTAAACCATACCAGTAAGTTAAATCCTTGCCCCTGGCAGACCCATTCCTCCACGTCTATGATGGCCCTTAATGAACCACTTGTCATAGATCACTGACATCCAGCAAATACCAATGATGTCCTTGTAAAAGCCATCGTCTATTGCTGTGGATATTTTCTCTATTGTTGCGTAAATCTCAAGGCAAAAAATAGTCTACTGTATGGTTTACAAATTGATGCTTCCGAAAATGACCTCCAAAGAATTAGGTTATAAAAATGGGTGCAATGCAAGTTTGATTTTGACTTTTTGGCCTATCCGTAGAAATGAAAATGCGAGTGTGCGCATAATTATTATATCAAACTGATGCATGAAACAATAATAGCGCATATTAACCCTAACAGAACTCAACCCATCAAACCACAACGGCATGTTTTGTTGGGATCTGTCCGGATGGGTACAATTCCCCTAAACTGACAGTCTTTACATTGGGTTGGTGCACCTTCAGAATCAGTCAGAAATATGTGTGTGCAGTTTCCCATATAGTGTTGGAATTTGCCAGGATGGGTATGGTTCTTAGTAAATCATGCTAGGGAGTTGGGGTTAGCCTTCAAAATTAACAATTGATGGAAACTTTTTTTCGGAGAATTAGACAAATTTTCTGCCGAATGTATAAACAATCTTTGAAAGTCGTTCTTCTACTCGCTAAACAGTGCAAGATTTTGAGCTGGTCTCGCCGCAAGTTTCCAAGAGGAGGCGACACGCAACACAGGGCAACCACATCGAAGCTAAGAAGGTTGTCTTCGAAGCCTTCGATGAGAGATTCGATATTGCCCTTGAGCCCAAGGTGGGGCTAGTGGACGCAGGAACACTGGTCCACGAAGTCGGCAAGGATGGGAAGACGGTGCTGAGTCAACCCAAGGAATACTGTCTGTATGTTGGCAAGTCATTGGACCATAAGGATTCCACTGTGTCCGCGAGTGACTGCGGCAACAAGGTATAGTGATCGAGATTGGCCTTTATGGCTCTGGTAAATTTAAAGTCAGTTAGCGATTACATGTATACTTGAAACTTTGAAAATTATTGTTCTACAACAAGCGACTTTAAAAAGTAAATAAGTACTATTGCTATTTGGGTTTTATTGCAGATGAATACTTTTTTTTCGTTTCATTGGGAAAAAAAATACATTTGGAAAAAACATTGGAGTGCATGGATCAAAGAAAAACTATCGTGCAGCAATTAATGTCTGCCACATTTGGAATGAACAGTTATTTTAGAAGAATCTTCTATATTGATTTTATTTCCTTGATTAGCTGCAAGCATCTATCGCTACAGACAAGGCAGCGTTCCAGCTACAGCCGCTGAAGACTGAACACAAGGAAAAAGATGGTCCTACCCACATGGTTGTACGAAGGAGTGTCAACACTCAAGCATGCAACATGGACGGTCAGTATTTCGGCTCGAGGCGTTCGCCAATATTTATTCTTAAATGTCGAGAGCGCCCGCATTTTGGTAACCCTTATTGGTCAAAAGAGCATGAGTATGCGCGTACCACCTGACCACGTGACGGCTCTCAACCAATAAGAATGGGTAAACCGTCTCAGGTATTTATGAATGAATTCTAATTGTGGTTGCAGGACTCTAGAATCGATCGTCTAAATGAAATTGCAAATCTACACGTATGATCTTTATACAGACAGGTTTTTTTTCAAAGCTGGACCATCTGGCACTTACCAATTTGGTATCTTTTCTCTTTCCTTGCAGCTGAAAGATCCTTGGAGTCGACTATGTCCAGACGCAAGAGGTCCACAGCTGAACCGATTTACGTGGATGCTTCGGTTGTAGCAGACGATCTCATGTACAAAACCTACGGCAATGAAACCAATAACTACCTTCTTACCATTCTCAATCAGGTGAGACGGTAGTTGTAACTTTGGTCACTGATATAAATCACGTGACTGCACGTTTAATATTGTAATTGGCTATTAAGTTGCACAAGTGTCCTACAGTGACTGCCATTGGTCACTCATTTGGCACATGGGATCTTGATAAGATTTGCCTATATTTCACAATGTGTGTGGCAATATTTCTTTCAACAATTTTATTTAGAATTTCTCTAAAAAATATTTTGTTTGTTTCATTTGTTTTACTCAGGTCGCTGGATTGCTGAAGGACCCTAGCCTAGATGTCCAAGTCAATTTGAAAATCAGCAATATTAAGATCGTCAAGACGCCACAGGTAAAAAAAAAATGATTAGAAATGAAATAGAAATCATGTTTTTGAAATGTTGATAACGATAAACGGTGCACATGTTGACCAGGGGCAGTTTAAGGACACCGTACAATCTCACAAAATCTCATCTACCCATTAGACTCTTGAGGGCGCTGTGCTTAATTTCATTGGAAAAATGCGGTTTCTTTAAAACTCGGCACACAAGTTGTCTTATCATTAAATTGCTTAATTTTTACGACTTTTATGTGCATTTAGCTGGATCTATCTTTATCAGAGGAGCTGGAAAAGTCCCTTAAGAGTTTCTGCTCTTGGCAGAAGAAAAGTGATTCCGACATTTCCATCCTTATCACAAGGTACGTTTTCATCAGTTTTTGCTTGAAATGTTTACCTTCACTAGTTACGATATGGGCTACAAAGTAAGGCATGATCTTTCCCAGTATGTAGAAAATAATCTAGATTAAAAGCCCAGTAACTTGTTAAATAAAGACAGGGGATATTTAGCTGCCCCAGCTTTCTTTTAATAAATGATATTTTGCCGGTTAAGAATTAAGATGGCCATCATGGCCATGGGCAGTGTGTGAGGTTTTTTTTTTTTGGGGGGGGGGAGGGGAATTGAAAATGTCCTACCGGGGCAACTCTGAATCTGGTTCCTTGCCAACATTGTCGTTGTGACTTCATATTCACCATGTTCACGGGATGGGAATCAAACCATTCACAATGTTGGACTTTTTTCCCTTGAAAATAAATACTCCAGAACCACGTTTCAGAAAAAGAAAATGGATAGGCCTACTCCGTAATTAATGTTGGAGTCAATTTAAAACACAAAAGAATTTTAAATTTTGGGGAAAACCATTTCATAATGTCTCGCCGTGAGTTGAAGCAGAGATCTTTCACTCATGAAATACATGCGCTGTCCATTCCACCACAGGTGCTGCACAACCGATGGAGGTAATAGGCCTAAGACATAATGACGTCACACTTTGTTTACATGTGCGCTTTCCTATGTAGTAAACGGACCCCACTTTATCTGGCATCCCGACTTCGCTCCCATAGGAAAGCCTGTATGTAAACAAAGCCATTACGTCATTACATCTCAGGTCTCTTTGATACCTTTTATAATGTAATCCAATTGTTCTTGTATTTGAAAGGCGTGACTTGGTCTCTGGTGGCAACCATAAGGTGACTGGTAAGGCAGCTGATGTCGGTGGAGCATGTGACCCAAAGAGGCGTTGTCTGATTGGTCAGGATCACGGACCTAGCGGACTCATCTTTACACTGGCTCACGAGATTGGCCATAGGTAATGTAGCCAATGGATACAGATCTAAGTTGTCGCTGGCTGAGCCACATACCATAAGTTCAGTCAATTTCCAATTCGAAATAGGAACGAGGACTTGGGCGAGGCCCTAACTTAATGAAACAACCATAACTAAAACTGTGGAAGATGATTACAGTCCCCCAAACAGCACTGGAATTTAAGTTGAAGACATTTCCAATTCAAACATATTTCAAAGTTAAAACGTCTTTTAAGTGCGTATAAAGCATTTTTCTCATCACACATGATCTAGCTTTTTGTCAGTGAAACTAACATTAAATAAGTTTTTGTTATTTGCAGTATATTGTCTCGTGAACAATTCTCTGAATACTGTCGGATTACAATGCACCCGCAGTATATTTCAAGACTTTCTCATTCTTTGTTATATTGCATCAACAGCCTTGGTATGTACCATGATGGTGGACTGAGCGACTGCGCCAACAAGAAGAACATCATGGCTTCTGTCAACTCGGGAGGGCCTGAGGCCTTCCGCTGGTCTGAATGCAGCAACAATGACCTTCTCAACTTCCTAGCGTAAGTTACTGTCTTTGGTCAATGAACTCTTTATAGGTTGAAGTCTGTCGCTAGTTAAGGATGGGTAGGTAAAGGGATCTCTTGTGATGATTCTTTATTTTATTGCAGTCGTCCAGAGTCCAAGTGCCTGAAGGACAAACCCAAGTCTCGACCTGACTACACTCCCTCATCCATCCCAATGCCTGGCTTTTATTTCAACGCTACCGAGCAGTGTGCCATGACTTACAATGCAAAGAGCACTGTCGCCTCTGAGGTTCTCAACAAAAAGGTGAGTGAAAATTTTCACATTTGTGTAGATATGGACCGAAGTATTTGCTCTTGTATTCATTCCTCAAGTTGGAGAAACATTTAAGGCTTGTTTTATTTACTTTAACTTGCATCTTTTAGGAGAAATTATTTTGTTCTTGTTTTTTTGTTGTGTGTAGGAAATCTGCACAGCTCTTGTCTGCAAGAACGGCAACGGAATCCCAGAATCCACCAATGTTCCCCCCTTGGATGGAACTCGCTGTGGAACCAAGCGAGATGTAAGTTTTCAATGCTTTGGTTCGCAACATTGAGTAGAGATAATAAAAATAACCATAATTTGGGCGTCGCAAGTTTGACCCTGATTGATTCTGGCTTTCCTAGTGGCAGACACTACTTAGATATATTATTTAAATTCCAAGTTTGCAAGTTTGTCGTTACGTCATACATTGCAAAAAACACTGCCACGAATTGCTATAAAAACAGAACCCTCGTACTCCGAAAGATGTCTGGTCAGACAGATGATATCATTTCTGTTTTAGTCACAATTTTATTGATTTAAAACCTTTTTTACCCCCTCAGATTTGCATCCATGGAGAATGTCTGAAAGTCTACAGCACCATGGATTGTGAGGGTGGCCCATGCATTCCATTGTAAGCACTCAGAATCTGACACTGTTCTTTAGTTTTTCTTAGAGTAACTTTCGGCTGTCACAGGCTTGATTTATCAAGAGAGACCTCCGGCATCCTTAAAATCACTTCAATGTTCACTTAAAGAGAATGTCTAACCTTACTGCCTAAAAGAAACCTAAAAATCAAATCAATCTTTAGACCATGGTGTTCTTTTATATGGCTTCATTTGTCCAACCATTTGATGATTTTCACCTGTTTGTTATTCACTGCAGCTGGCTTGCAGGCAGTTATACTTGTCAGAATTCCACTACGTGCGTGGCGACCCGCTCGGTTCTCTGCGTCGAGGAACATGACGACGGTACAACCCGACGAGTTCTAGACCTTTCCCGGTGCCCAAATGAAGTACCAACAGATACAGGAATATGTCCGGATGATCCATGCAGGTTAGATGTGACACAGATCGAGACAACTTGCGCGCGAAAAAGTCTCGGGTTTTCTTCTGATTATTTCTTCTTTTCTTCTTGTTCTTCAATTCCCCCGACTTTGTACATGTTTCATATTCAGTGCCACCTTTGACATTAAACAGACTCCGATCTTGATGAAACGTAACAATCAAAGACCATATAGTGAAGATGGTCGTGAAGATGGACGTCATGATGACGTCATCACATATAAGGTGCAACTTTCAACAGACTATATCTAGAGAACAACCAGGCTTATCTGGTTGAAACTTTTTAGGTACATGTGCATAGTGACGTCATGATTATTTGAATGTATTGCACAAATTTCCATTTTCTGAACTAATTTGTCGTAGTGACCATTGTCGAATCACTGGCATATATCAATATTAGATCAGAAAAAAAATATGGCCTCTCAAACTTTTAATTTCAGAAGAACATTATGCATCAGTGTTTAATGTACTAGACCTCAAGAGTCATTGAAAATGACTGCGGTTGCAGTCATTTTCTTTTGTTGTAGTTGCTTCTAGTGTTCCAAGCATTAAACTTTTTGTTTTAACTTTCAGATCAGTTTGGAATGCCAGTTTGTAAGGATAAAGATTTAAGTGATGTTCAAACTGACAGATTCCTGGGTTCCATCCTTTTCCTCCTCGTTAAGGTTTGCCTTCATCACGGGAGAATATGGTACCTGCTCGGTAACCTGTGGAACTGGTGTCCAAGTCAGGAATGTGGTTTGCCAAGATCGTTCTCAGGAGATTCCGACCATAGTCAACGATGCCCTGTGCCAAGAAGCCAAACCGTCGACAACACAAGTCTGCATTCTGCCTGCCTGTCCAGTCAACTCGTACAGCTATGCCGTGGGACAGTTCCAGGAGGTAAAACAGGGCTTTCTTAGGTTTACAATCAATTACATCGTTGTCAGTGCAAACAAATCGTAACTGCCAAATTTGTCAAAAAACTTGGAAGCTTTTTGTGGATTTTTATTCAGATTTACTCAAAGATTATTACTACTATTATTGAACTATTCAATTGAATATTTCATGAAACTAAAAACTGATATTTCCAACTTGTGAACATACATTGTTCTCCTGATTCTCGGTTCTTGTAGTGCTCGGTGACATGTGGGAGTGGTGTTCAGCTACGATCAGTGACTTGCCAAGACAATGTCGGTGAAGCCGTGGCGGAATTGTTCTGTATTCAACTGGGTCTATTCAAACCGTCCACTACCCAGAATTGTGACACTGGTATCAGCTGTGGACTCCGCTACGTCGCTGGCCCTTATGCCACGGTAAGGTTTTGTAACAACAGATTTTGAAATCTCAAATATCCTCTTGAAGTGAATCATTATTTTATCATTAAGTGGCAGAGTTAACTTTTTTTTCAATGTTCTTCTTTTGTCTGCAGTGCTCGGTAACCTGCGGCTCGGGTACGCGCACCCGCATGATCTACTGTGTGAACGGTAACAATCTGGTCGTGGCTCTTGCTCGGTGCGAGGATGCTCAGCTGGCATCACCGTCTCTTACGACCACTTGTGAACAGGAAGCGTGCCCTTCTCCTGTCTACACCGCGCTCAGGGGAACGTGGTCTGAGGTATTGGGATCATTTAGTGATTTCTTGTTCCAGTCAGTGTAGTAAAGTGTTTCCTGTCAAGGCTCACTTTCTATAAATTTTTATTTCAGCAAATGCTCCCCATAAATAATAAGTTTTGTCCTTCTTTTATTTCGTTCTTTATATTCATAACAGTGCTCGGTTACATGTGGGCTAGGCACGGAGACCAGATTTGTGGCGTGCCGCAATAACAATGTGGACGTTGACGTGCAGAACTGCATTGATGCAGGATTGACTGACTTGGAGACGTTGAGGGTTTGCACACGGCCGACCTGCCAACCGGAGTATCGCTTTGAAGCTGGTGCATTTAGTGATGTAAGTCTAAAATTAAGGAATTTTTACTGTGTCCTTTAGGACTGTTGCTTTTTGACTTATTCACGGTACAAAAAGTCTTGTCTAGTGTTAAAGCCATTCCTTATAAAAAAAATTGTACTTTTAGTATGACTTACTGTTCAGTGATGCAGTGGTACAGGCATGGTATGCTTAGTGCTTTTGTACAGCTAGTTCAGAAATCTGCAGAAAATTACTCAGGTGGGACTCGAACCCATAACCTCCTGCTTACTTATTCAGATGTCTTGCCTCTCGACCGCTGAGGTTGCCAGATTTTGGCCCGCTGGTTTGAAACTGATATAATTTGCTGGTACTTGCTTTGGTTTCATACCACAGTGTTCAGTGACCTGCGGCACCGGGCTACGCACCCGTGATGTCCAGTGTTTGGACCAAGACGACGTGGCAGTAGCCATCGATAACTGTCTGACCATCGGCTTGACACCGCCACAAAGCACCATGGAGTGCACTCTGGAAGACTGCCCAACCTACATCTATCAAGTCGGTGAATTTGGAGCTGTAAGTAACCACCTCCAATAGTGACGTCAACAGATTAGGCAACTGCTTAAAACAGGGCTACATTTGATTGGGGAGAGAACAAGATTAACATTCCAGAAGCCCACGGCTCATATCCTATCAGTGCTTTCTGAGAAGACTGCCAATTACACATAGCTTGGTCGCTTAGTCAGTAGAGCACTAGTAGATTGTTCTGTAGGTCCACGGTTCAAATTTCTTTTCAGTCTCGTTTCAAAAGACTGCCAGGATTGGTTGGTAGAGCACCAGAACTGTGTTCCGTAGGTCCAAGCTTCAAATCCAATTCCGTCTTGTAACAATTTCCATAGCTCGATGGGTAGAGCCCAGTGTGGCACCTTTTAAGTCAAAGGTTCAAATCCTGTTGGACTTCTTTAAAAGACTGCAAACACATGTTGGATATCTTTGACCGTGGAACACCAGTATTGCGCTCAGTTGGTACAAGGTTCGAACCCTACTTTACTGCCATTTGTTTCCTTCTATGCCAACAGTGTACTGAGGAATGTGGAGATGGTCTGCAGCTTCGTGCCGTGGTCTGTGTTAATAACGACACCAAGGCTGTCGTGGATGATGCAAACTGTCCTGGAGAGAGGCCTGCCTCAACACAGCCTTGCAATCTCATGCCTTGCAACACCCTGTAAGTTGGTCGGATGGAGTCTTGTAGCGGAGTCTATCACAAGGTAGCCTTTAGTCAAGTCCCACGCGCTTACCCGGACACGTGACGCAACGCACCCCGGATGCTGACACGTAAAAAGACTAGGACGAGCGGCGTAGCCGCGAGGGCCTTTACCATCTCGTGAAGAACGCTTATGTTTTTCTTTACATTTGTCTACCGATTCAGTAGACATGCATAATGCATTACCCGTTGTGAATTGACCAATGAAAATGCAGAATTACTAACGTAAATCATGCAGCCGTCGTCTGGCGCCAGACAGCACGCGCGCCATGGCGCGCGTGCTGTTGCTGGTAACCGTAAACCACCGTTAGATGATTGGTTTATATTGCTTGATTTATATTACGTGAATAAATGAATAAGTGATTAGTTCCACGAGATAGTAAAGGCCCTCGTGGCTTTGCCGCTCGTGCTAGTCTTTTTACGTGCCAGCATCCAGGGTGCGTTACGTGTCCGGATGGTCCGGGTAGGCGCGTGGGACTTGACTAAAGGCTAATCACAAGGTCGTCCCTAGACTGTAACCAACAATGCCGAGAAATTACAAATGCATACAAATGTTCTTAGCTGTAATTTATAAATTAAGTAGTGTTTACATTGGTGAGGCATTGGTACAGCAAAGATTTGATTTGTGATGGAGTATCTAACATTTGACCTGTATCCTTGACCTTTGACCTTTCTCCCTCCAGGCTTCAGTTTGTCACCAGTCCTTTCAGTGCTTGTAACTGCAGCGGTCTGCAGACACGTATTGTCATCTGTATCCAGCGTGTGGGTATCGTCTTGGAGCAAGTCTCCACACAGAATTGCTTGGATGCTGGTCTTGAAGCCCTGCCGACCACTCAGGATTGCCCCCCACCAGCAGACTGCGTCCAACCCAATCCTGTCTGGCAAACCACTGAATGGAGCACGGTAATGATAGAACAGCAGTTGATTTCTGATTATGATACTAAGAAATCCTCAAAAGGCCCTAGGCACTGTAGCTCGCAAGCCTGAAGAAGCCTGAAGAGAGAAGACAATGAGAAGAAATTACAGTTGTAGAGGTGGGAGGAAAACCCCAGAATATTCTGGGGGCTGGGGAGAACCCACGGAATGAGGTAGGGACTGAAAACCCAATCCACATGCGGACCGGGGCGGTATTCGAACACGGGTCACAGCGGTGGAAGGCAAGGAAAGAACCGCTGTGCCAACCCGACTCCCTAGGCCTGCCTAGTCTGGCTAGACCCTGCAGTTTGAAAGCACTTTCAACAGTTTCGGACATTTCAAGAAATGTAATTGCCCTCAACATGTCAATTTTTTGTTATTGCTGCGTAGTGCCCAGTAACTTGTGGCGTCGGTACCCAGACTCGACTGGTTTACTGCATCGCACAGCCGGGATCGACCGATATCATTGATGATTCAGAGTGTGTTGCTGGGGACAAGCCACCGACGACACAGGAATGTGACACGGAAGTCGTATGCCCAACTGCGTAAGTCAAACACAAACTCAAATGAACTACGTGTATTAGTTTTAACAAATGAAATCTAGAACTGTACCAAGAGGTGTTTGAAAGAAGAACGTGGTAACTGACGTGTTTCCAGCTCTTTGCTTTAAGTCATTGTTAATGTTTCATTCTCAGCTACCTGTGGTTGACCTACGGCTGGGGAGCATGCAGCGTGACCTGCGGCGAAGGCTTCGAGTCGCGTGATGTCTTCTGCTTCAGTCTGGGAACTAACATCGTCCAGGTTGAGGACTCGCTCTGTAACGCTGGAGAGAAACCCAACACTGTCCGGCCATGTAGTCTGGCGCCATGCACTGCATCATGGACAACATCAGACTGGACTGAGGTAACATTCCATCTTAAAATCCAGACAGGTTTATTTCAAAACATTATGCAGGATTGGATAAGAACTTGGCCATTCACACATGACGTGAGACTTTGCGACTCTTTGACGTCGGAGCAGAAAAAGTGTCATCATTGGATTCCTTCACAATGGGAATTTAAGATGAAGTCTTTGGGAAATTAGGGTAAAGAACTTCTTGTTCAATGTCTCTAGTCGCTATGACGTTCCTATCAAAAGCTCTCGCTTTCTTGAAGACTAAGAAAAGAATTTGTTAAGCTGGTGTTCTACTGAAGTTACATTGGTCTTAGAATGCAAATTTAACTCTTAAAGACTAATTTGCGAGCCCACCAAACTTTAACGAGATTATCACTACGTGAAATATTGTCCATGATAACATATACTCTGTTTCTTGCAATGTTGTCAGTGTTCTGTGACCTGCGGTCCTGGTACACAAACCCGCACCGTTGCCTGTCAGCAGACCAAGGATCCCAACAGCAACGTCGTTGACGAATCAGAATGCATCGCTGAAGCCCGTCCCTCGGAAGCCCGCCCCTGTTACCTGGCACTATGCCCCGCCCCCTTCGGCTGTGAGACGTCCTACATGCTGGAAGGCACTGTGCAGTACACCGAGAGCTCGCCAGGTTTCACAGATGGACAGAATTACCCGAATGACCTGGAGTGCTCCAAGGCTTTCGTTGCTGATAATAACATCCAGGATGGTAGACGTAGACGTAGACGGAACGTTCAGGAACCACAGTACTGCATTCAGCTAACTTTCACAGCGTTTGACGTAGAACCATCAACCGACTGCACTGTGGATTATCTAGAAGTAAGAACATTTTAGATCTTAATCTGAACTTGAAGACAATGACTATCGTGAATTGCAAACTACTGTTATTTGGTGCAGTGACCTATTGTGCGTACATGAATTGTTCCAAATATAAAGACACATGAACTTGATATAACTGTACCATCCCCTTAGGCAAATTCTTTGTACTTGCAAACTTACGACATCTTGGCCCTTGTCCCCTGAAAATCATACAAAATCCATGTTTGCTTCTGGTGGATTTGGGATCTATATAATAGTTCTCGTGATCATTAAATTGACGCAAGTCAATATCAAGCCTTCCTCGGTAAAGAAGCCCCGGTAATATTCACAAATATAAGTGGCACTTGCCTGGGACAAACGTTGAAGTTTTGGATTCTAATCCCCTGATATTTCTTTCAGATTTCGGACATCAGGTACAACACATCGGAGCGTCTGTGCGGCAACACCTACGAGCTGCCTCTTGTCTGGGAGTCAGTGGGTCCTCATGTCAACCTGTACTTCCACACTGACGCCACGGTCACACGGCCCGGGTACTCTGTCATCTATAACGCTGTGGAGAAACAGGAACCAGCTGGCTATGAAGTCACTGAATGGTCCGAGGTAAGTCGGTCAGTTTGTTTACATCTGTGAAATGTCCAGGACACGGCAAGTGTTTCATCATTTTCTGAGCGGCAGTGCAGTGATCAAGAAATACCCATGTATTCATTTGGTGCACAGGCATGTGCTAAATGCCACTTAAAATTTGACATCACAAAATTATATTTAAAGGAGCTGTTACCAACTCTTCAGCCGATTTCAACAGTGCATCACTTACGCCATCTGTAGGACGCAACAAAGTTCTTGCGCAGCTGTGCAATAAAATTACAATCAATTTCACAAAACTTTGCGTAGCTGCGCAACGTTTTAAAGAATCTTAACATCTTGGACGAGGATAACGGCATTTACGACAGTTGTGGCTCTAGCCTTAATTATAACTTGTGTCCATTTTCCGGAAAGCTTAGGTTTCTGAGTCTGTTGATATGCCTCAAAGCTGAAGATGAGGTATCTAGATGAACTTTTTTAATTATTTGCCGACTTTACTTAATTAATGGACCTGACGTCTTGCTTTGCAGTGCTCTGTGACTTGTGGAGAAGGCGTCGAGACACGTGAAGTACTGTGTGTCCGTGGCAACGAGACGGTTGATGACATTGAGTGTAGTGGCCTGCAGAAACCTGTGTCCAGCCAGCCGTGTGTGGAAGACGAATGCATCGAACCTAGCGGTGAGTTGGAGTCATGTGAAATCAAACTTTCTTTTTCAAAAAAACGTACCAATCAGATGTCCCTTAATCAAACACTCTTCATTGACCAATAATATCTTGACGTTTATCACTTGACCAAAGAAGCTCTGTCCAATTCAGTCACAAGCAACAGAGGTGAGCGTGGTTAATGACTGATCTGAAAGGTTCATAAATCTCCCACAATGCACTGGGAAAAATGATCTCTGTGGCAAACTCTTGGTGGCGCACTGAATTGTGAATCGCCCAAATTAGCTTAAATCTCTAAAAAATAACAATTAGGCGGAAATTAAATTGGATTGCATAAATTTGTTTGTTGCTTTATTGTTGCCGTCAACAGTTTGCAGCGGGGATCTTCTTCGCACTGAGAACAACGCTATCATCTTGTCTCCCGACTTTCCATCCGCCTACCCAAACAACATTTCCTGTTCTAATATCATCCGTGCCCCGGAAGGAATGATAATGGAGATCTTTGTCACTTTCTTCAACCTCCGTCCCGAAGAGTGCAGTGACAAGGTTTTGGTAGGTTTGAAAGCTTGGGCACTTCTGTGCATTTTTCTGCGGATAATTCAGACAAACGACTTCCTTTCAGAATTCCCTTTGAGATAGATTCATCAAGGATTTGAAGCCTCCTTTACACCGTTTTCTAAAATTCTCATTTTCAGATCAAAGACGTGAACGTCGATGGCGAACCTCTGGAGCTGTGTGGTAACCAAGCTCCCGGCATTGTCTTTACATCCATCACAAATGAGGTGACGGTGCAGTTTGAGTCGGCTGAAACGGGATCCATCTCACCAACCGGTTTTGGCTTCAGTCTCCGAGCTGACTTCATGAACCAACCACGTAAGCCGGGGTAGTGGGTTGGGTCCCAGGGTTGTGGGGTTGGGTCCCAGTCAAGGAAACGTATCCACTCTCTTTCAAATAAGCTACAGACTAGACTTACAGCGCCTGATAAATTGAAGTGCTAAACCCAACTTCCGAAAATCGTATTTTCCAAATTCATCGTGTTTATCAGATTTGATGTTGGGCTTTCTTTTCATGCAGTTTCTCAACAAGTCCAGAGCAAACGTATTTCGTCGTCTTTGTAAAATCAAACTGTTACTACATTGACAATTTAAATCCTCCAATGACATACTCCCTCTGTCATTCTGGAAGGGACGCTGTTGAATGAGAATCCATTGACATAGCTGAGACTTGACGTTGTCTGTTTTTCCCCCACATTTCAGCGGTTTCTTGCGGTAACCAGATCTCAGAATCCGGCCGAGCTGTCTACTCGCCCAACTACCCCGGTGATTACAACCTGAATGAGAACTGTTTGACCGTCATCAGGAATGACGGGGGTTGCATCAAGCTACGATTCTTGGATATAGACCTCCCTCCCCAAAACGGACAATGCTCGGACTTTGTTCAGGTGAATATCTGGTGGTAACAGTTAACTGAGGGTTTGTTACAAGGCTAATCCCTTGTTATTGGTTAAGTTTCTAAATTATCCAAGCTAAGCTTGCTGACCTTACCAAGCTACTTACTGTCGGACAAAATCCCCGCAAAATGTTTAGCAGACGTTTTGTGTGTAGCTAAAGATACATCCCATAGCTGAGGATTCTGTGCTGACAGGGTTAGCACAGAAGTCTTTGCAAGCCTGACAAGCAAGCACATAATAACCATTCCAAATACTTTGTGTCTTCAGTTGGTGGATCTTAATGAGATTGCCGTCAACACTGGCCCCTTGTGTGGCAGAGAAATCCCTACGGTCTTCTACTCGTTTACTGGTCTCATGACGGTGCGATTCTTCTCGGATGAGAACGGTCCGACTGACGGTGGTTTCAACGCTGTGGTGAACTTTGTTGATTGCTATGACGGTGTGTGGCTGACCGGCCCATTTGAAGAGGTGAGTTTTATCGTCTTTATCGAATGTTAGCATTCCTTAGAACTACATTGGTAGAGTCACACTGCAAATCTACATTTGTGTTTCACATGAAAAAAACTCATTGCCGACATTCTTTTCATGCGTAGCCAGTGGACAATTATTCACAACATTAATATTGTATAAGTAAAACGCACTCTGGTTTTGCAATGTTTTCAGTTGGAAACGGGTAGGATTCCAACTTGGGACACATGTTGAATTCCCTTTGATATTGTGCGATGTTTTGCAATTACAGTGCTCTGCTACCTGTGGTGAGGCGGTCCGCAGGCGAACCGTGTCGTGCCAGAATCCTCAAACGGACGCTTTGGTTGATCCAGCTATGTGCCCACCGGAGATACCCGACGAGGAAATTCCATGCGATGTCCCTGAATGCCCAAGTAAGAATCTTTGACCTATTCAGAATGGCCTGCTTTTAGGCACCCAAAATGTTGAAGTTGTGTAGTGTTCCAATTTAATATGCAATACTAGGCATTAAAAAATGACACATTTAGGTTGGTCTGTTTTTGACAAGGAAGCCTCCTGTGCTTGTTAAGTCCTTGCTTTCACATTTCCTGATATTGTTCACAAAGTTGCACAGTTTGTGAAGTGCTATTTGTATGAAGATTTAACCAAGTATGGCGCGATTATCAATTGACTAAACTCTGGACTAAACTCTGTAGGCTGTGACGTGACGGTGACCGAGTCCGGCGAGATAGGCTCTCCCAACTCACCAAGCAACTATGACAACAACCAACGATGCGAGACTGAGATTATCAATCCAGATGGTTGCGTCGCCATCAACTTCTTGGCGTTTGACCTTCAGCCTGGTCTCAGTGGAGAATGCGACACCGATTTCCTGGAGGTAAAATAAAAAGAATCTGTTCTGGGATCTTTCCAGAAACTTCCAAATCCAAAACACGCCTTCATCATGCATTATGAGGTTCCTGCAGTCATGAAAAAATCTGGAAATTTAAAAGTATTATGAAGTCATAAAAAAGTCATGGAATTTCATCATAGGATTTCTGTGGAAGTTTCTTGTTAGTCCATTGCAGTAAGCAAACATTGTGAAAAGAATCTCAATTGGGGAAGAACGCAAAACTTAACAGGTGGTAATTGAGGTTCTACCGTGAGGTATCGCACAACACCCTGAACCTTGTTAAACCTCAACGTAGAGCCTGTTGAATTTTGCATTTTTCCCTTAAAGAAATAGTGTCTTGGGCAAATCATCCTGAAAACGTGGAATTGTTTAATTTGGTTACTGGTGCCATCACTATTATCCCCAACTCTCAAAACCATCTGAGAAATTATGATCCAATTTGAGGATTCGGAACTAACATCAGCCATTTCTACATTTCACTCGCGCTTGGAGAACTCTCCTGAACAAAGACAACTTTTTGGATAAACAAAACACGTCACGTGGTCCTAGTTTAATCACGTGGGTTTATCGAAAATTCTGTCCCTCACGTTGTTGCTTACACGAGATGTCAAACTGGCTTGTCGTTAATTTGTTGCCGTTTTCTCAACAAGAGAAATGCAATTGTTTTTAGAGATTAAAAAAAGAGTTTGAGTGCTTTGAAGATGGTCTCTCAGTAAGCTTATGCATTTTGTCATTGGCTTTTTTGAATTGCAAGTTTGTTTGTTTGTTGTTTTAGATCACAGATGTGGCAAGGGAAGAACCTATCAAGCTATGTGGCTCAACCCTCCCCGATACCTACCAGTCGCTGGGCGGCACTGTGCAACTGCTCTTCCAGACCGATGAATCGGTGGTATCCACTGGCTACTACGCTTACGTCTCCTTCATTCCTTGTCCCGTCAACGCTTACATCGTGGGCAACTGGAGCGAGGTAACAATTCAAGTCCAACCCTAGCAGCAGTAGAGCATTATGTCATGCTCGGCCAAGCTGATGAAAACGTCTTTTCATTAGCATCGGTTGCTGCGTGTTATCAGTCAGCACTACGGACTCAAGAACCATCACGTTTTATGAACATGGGTCTGGGAACGAGATAAGATTTCAGAAGTTTTTGGACGTCTGCATTGAGTTTCAAACAGTGAAAATCAAGATGATATATGCCTTGAGCATAGTGAGATCACTCTTTGTTGAAGTTCACACTTTCTTATGGGGGCACTATGCTCTCATAAGAAAGATCACATGTGAAAAGTCTTTTCAGGCCTATTGATGTGAGCGCAGCCTTTCCAACGCTGTCATTGTGTTTCCTTTCAGTGCTCTGTGACCTGCGGTGCTGGTGTGAGAACCAGGGATGTTCAGTGCATGGACCTCATCAACAACGTCCCAGTGGAAGACTCGGTGTGCCAAGGTGAACGACCGCCGTCTGAAGAACCCTGCATGGCCGACGAGGAATGCCCATGTAAGTCGCAGGTCTGGAGTCTTGATACATTAGCACGCCCTCAATGGTCAAAGTTTGTATGCAGCTTTTGACCAGTGAGGAAGGCAACTTCGGCGGGTGTGTGTAACACTTGATGTGCAAGTTTCGAATATTCAAATTTTCAGATAGTTGAATACTAAATAATTCAAAAAGGAACAGCCCTAAAAGTATAAGAAGCATGGATTGGCAGGATTTTTAGAATAATACCAATTGTAACTTAAATGTTCTCTGTGGCCTTGAGACTCGTGCTTGCATTGTTACCTACCCTCCATCGCCCTTATCTGCCCCCTGCAGCCTGTGATGTGACCATTACCGAGAGTCTGATGTTCGTCACCAGTCCGGACTTTCCGAATCCCTACGCCCCCAACCTAGAATGCGTCTACACTTTTAACTCACCGGATCCTGAGCAGTGTGTACGTCTGACCATCATAGAGGCTTACCTCAATGGAGCTGATGACAACGATCTGTGCAGTCGCGACTATTTGGAGGTCAGTTCGGATTGGTCTTTTATTTGTTGAAAAAAAAGACCAAACGCTCTGTTTAGGTTTGATTATTCACAAATTTGTTGAAAAATGCACCAATCCAATGAACTGCTATGCCTTCCCAAACTCTTGGATGCAACATGGGAAACTCTGGAAATAAACACACGAAGCACCATGTAATTGCTGTACTTTAAAAAAAAATTGTTGCATATATTAACCCTGCAGTTACCGTAGCACCCGAAATTGCCCTGCTTATTATATGA
The DNA here is from genome assembly GCA_029964075.1 of Patiria pectinifera. Lineage (NCBI taxonomy): Eukaryota > Metazoa > Echinodermata > Asteroidea > Valvatida > Asterinidae > Patiria > Patiria pectinifera. The sequence continues at coordinate 908,542 of CM057138.1, read as the reverse complement.
TTTTATTGATTTTTCAGTGAATAAATACTGATGGGTTTAATAATAACAATTAACTGGCAACTATAAAACCCTTTTAGCAATATCAAAACACTTTACAAAAACAAAAAGAAAAGCAGAACTGGCAATAGTAGGATCAGAAGTTCAGGTAATTAAGAATATTCAATATAACAAAAACACTCATTGCTGCCGTCGTTTCATATAACCCATCTGTGTGTTTTTGATTGGTCAGATTACCAGCCAATCAGGACAGCCCCCCTTGCGTTTCTGCCCGGAATCGGCCCGTTCCATCCCCTGGTACTCCCGAGACAACACTGCTTCTGTCAGGTTCGTCACCGACGAAGAGGGCGCCAGTTCAGGATTCAACATGTACGTCGTCTTTGGCAGTTGTCCGACGTACGACTTTGTGGTGGGAGACTATTCTGAGGTAAGACACGCAACTGAATTCTGTAGCTTGTGGGTTAGAATCCAGCATGCGGAGTTGGGTTGGGTTTAAACATTTCCTTAGGTTTCAATTTGGCATTTCGCCTAGTCATATCGTAATAAAAATATTATTCTTGCTCAAAAAAATGTGGTGCTTACATAGCGTTTTAAACAGAAGATCTCAAAACCCTTCACAACTATGTTCATTAGGCATGACACCATTCTTTGCTGCAGCTCGATCAGCGCATTCTGGTCTCTACCATCACAGGTACCCATTTACACTCCTGGATGGAGAGAGTGTATTGTTGTAAAGTGTCTTGCCCAAGAACACAAGCACCATGTTCCCCATCAGGGTTTGAACCCATGTGCCACGACACACGAGCCGTAAACGTCACCATTGGACCACAGCGTTTGACTCGAACAGACTTTTGTTTCGGACGAGAGAAATTCTGCATCGAGTTGCCTTGACTCTCGCACGTTGTTACTAATTTCGTTGTCCTGGATGTTATCATTTTGACCTTACAGTGCAGCGCCCGTTGTGGAGGTGGCGTCAGGACAAGAGTTGTGAGTTGTATCAGCCTGAGTGACGGTTCAGGGGCTCCTGATGAGCTGTGTCCGAACCAACGTCCTTTGGATAGCATTCCTTGCAACACTGAGCCATGCCCAGGTATGTGACCTAGTAAGATGGGGTGGGGCTTAGGAATGGGGTTGCAAATGGCTAAAGTTGCAACTTCAAGGAAGACAAAAACTTGGCCTGAGGCAAATCTCTAGACGGTAACAATTCGCTCTCATGCCATCCTTAGCTCAAATCGTGTTCAATTTTGGTTTTGATGTTTGTGTAAAGATAACTTTCAGAAATTGTTTTCTTCCAAGTTTGCATTTTAAGGAAGAAGGTAAATGTTTCTGCTTTCAGTAATAGTAGTACATTTATATTCAGAGAAGCTTGCACCAGGATGCTTTATAAGCAGCAGGTTGTCTGAAACGGACGATTGTCTTTGCAGTAAATGTGGCCTAAGTCTGTTTGACGTGGTTGCGGCTGCCAACAATGCATACATGCTTTTGGACTTGAAGACAATTTGTATGCTATTTTCAGTTTGCGACGCCGCTTTCTTCCCGGGAGACGAGCTGATCATGAGTCCTGACTTCTCCAGTGCCCCAGGCCAAGGCTACGAGAGGTCCCTGGACTGCACTTACAACATCACCAACCCAGACGGTTGTCTCTTCCTAACATTCCTCAGTTTTGAGCTCCAAGAATGCGCAGATTGCTCATGCGACTACCTCAGTGTAAGTCCTAAAACCAACACCATCTATAGGCTTTGTGCATGATTGCACGAGGGCGCTGTTCCATTGCCTTCACCACACCTAGTCGAGCTTTGCAATGGCACAAGTCAATCTGCATGTCCAACCTAATGCAGTGAGCAAGTATTATTGCAACGTAAAGCATCTTTTGCTTAACTATTGTGCGTTCCAAGTCATACATTCAGTTTCAGTTTGGAGGATTTGTCAGATTTAGAGTAGGGCTGTGCATCGGAACTGGGTACCCGGGTGCCCGACCGCTGATGTCGGGAACCAGTTCTAGATTGTGTAAGCCAGCTGTACACATTACTTAATAACTTCTCAGACAATAAACAAGAAAGGTCTTGAATGCCATTTGTGGGAAATTCTCCAAATGAAAACCAGGCTGCTTTAAAGCTTTCTCCTTTATGTGCATTTTAACGCCCCTCGCAAAGGGAGCAGTTTACCTTGTCAAGCTATAAAGCCCTTCGTATAACCGTTGGAATTTCAATTTTGGGATGGTACCCCTGTTTGACTTCCATAGTTGTCTGGTTCACTAGTTGTCTGGTAACTACCACTAAATGGGACCTTTTCCCACCCTTTCCCTGTTGTAGATCACGGAGGATAATGCTGAGGCTTTGCCGCCTCTCTGTGGTACTCAGAATGACCGTACATGGGCCTCCACGACCGGCAACGTCATGTTGAATTTCGTTACCGATAACTCCATATCTGCTGCTGGTTTCAACATCTACGTAGCTTACGTTGACTGCCCTGATGTGTACTACTTCACTGAAGATTACTCGGAGGTCAGACTTTTTACTTTGCGAACGTCTCTGAAATATTTTACTGAAGTAATGAATCTTGTCGAATAGCATAGCTATTCTTTTTTTTTTTTTAAATGGCTTGACATTTCCTCTTGTTTTCAGTGCGACGTGTCTTGCGGTGGCGGAACCCAGACCCGCTTGGTTCAATGCAGGAGTCGAACCACCGGCATGGAAGTTGATGAGTCCATGTGTACTGGAGTCAAACCACCAACAGAGCGCCCATGTGGAGAAGACCCATGTCCATGTAAGTTCTAATTTTCCTTCTGCCAATTTTCACAATAAGGAAACTGATGGCAGGACCCATAGGATTCGAACCTGTTACCCAGCAGCTTGAGTTGAGTGGTTAAGCCTCCGCACTAGGAGGTCGTGGGTTCGAGTCCCACAGCAAGCTTTTCACATAACACTAAGAAATGCATATTTGGTTGATCAAAATGAAATTGAGATTCTTTACTTTGTTGTTTGCAGTTTGTGATGAGGTGATTACCACTCCCAGCTTCATCGCCAGCCCCGAGTACCCAGATAACTACCCAGTCAGCATCAACTGCAACTATGCCATCCAGGCCCCAGCAGGACGTTGCGTCAGCATCAATGTACTGGCCTTTGAACTCCAAGAAGCTGAGGGTGACCCTATGATGTGCCAAGATTATATTGAGGTCAGGCCCCCCCCTACACATCCTAATCATAAGTGACCTACAAACCATGCCCCCACCTCCCCGGACCATACTATTCTATGATTTTTATTTCATGCACATTTCTGTAATTTTTGTTCACCTTGAATCGAGCCCTCTCCCCAGAACATTTACTCTCAGTCTGCAAGAGAACTTAACTCCTGAACTATGCCCAACAAGTCCACTTTGTCCAGCCTTTTTTTGTTTTTAAATGTGAAAAAAATACATTGTTTCTGGAATTAAATTTCTTGTCATTTTAATCTGATTGTTGACATTTTATTGGTTTATCTTCGTTTGACCTCGGGCCTAATTCTGGAGGATTTTGTGACCCCAACAGTTTTTCAAATTTCAAACGCATCATGAAAGTATAAGGCCTGACGTTGTGATCCTTCATAGGTTTGATTTTTGCCGTTGGAGCAAGTTTCTACCGGAGTCGAAACGTCAGCCTGTCTAATGCCTGATTTCTAGATTTCAAGTTGATTCATTAAGTTCTTGTTGGTAGAAAGTTGGTAAGAGTCACGAACCCTAACCACTGGGCCACGCTCCCCCACAGTTATTGTTTGTAGAAGTAGAGTATTATTTTGTTTTAAATTGTTCCCGCAGATCCGAGACCAAGGAGCCCCTACTCTAGACAGACGTTACTGTGGATTGGCTGCTCCCAACGCGATTCAGTGGCGATCACGGTTCGGTTCCGTTAGCTTGGACTTTTCGTCTGACGAGGAAGATACTTCGAGCGGCTTCCGTGCTTACGTCAACTTCGTGGACTGCCCCCAATATGGATACGTCGCTACTGAATTTAGCATGGTATGTTGTTGCCAACATTCGGTCATGGATCAAGTTCGATTGTGATCGGAAAAAAGTCTAGAATATTGAATTAATCAATTGTTACCACCTGCTGCCAGGATTAATTCTGGCCGAAAAACATCATTCGTGAAAAAAAGGCAACATATAGCCGTCGAACTATCAAATTAAGTCAAACACCATAAATATTAACTCTTGAGAGTTAATGGTGCAATGTTTGTGTGATAATTTTCATCATAAGTTCATGGTTGGCAACACTCGGAGGTCCCGCCATGGAGCGATATGTAATACGACAGGGTGTGTACAGTGGCCAAGATTAACTTCAAAAGATGGTGTGTGCAAAACCAAGGGGAACCCCTGCCATGTATACACGTCCACCGCTTGGGGAAATCTTGGCGATTTAACCTGTCATCACCCCCTCGAATATTGAAATCCTGATCGTGTATGTACGTCCTCCTGTGTTAACTGATTAAGGATGCCAACTTTGGCAGCAAATTGAAGCCAAATAATGTCCAATTTAAGCAGAGGACAATCTTTTACATATTAAACATTTTGATTCAATAGATATAGATTCCTACCGCATTTGCTTTTATAGTAGCTGCATTGATTGTGGAGTTTGTTTGCTTTTATGTAGTGCTCTAGACCGTGTGGTGGTGGCACACAGACACGCGAAGTCTCTTGCATAAACTTAGCCACGCAACAACCCGCGGACGAGGTCAACTGTGAGGATGAGAGACCTTCAGAGTCCATCCCTTGCAACCTCCAAGACTGCCCAGGTAAAGAAGACATCACAAGACTAGCTTTGCCTAACTTGGCTCAACCTGAAAGTTTTGGTGTAAGGATGTACATACTCAGTAACTCATCCACTCCGTCAGTCAATGACTAGGCGAGTTAGCCAGTCAGTCGGTTGATAAAGTTTCTCGGGGAGTCAGCCACTTGATGAGTTAGTCAGTCGATGACTCAGTCAGAAGACAATATGCTTGCCCTTAGGCCTAGCACAAATTGTGAAGGATTCTGTGAACAAATCTAAAAACGAAACTTGTTGAAAGTTTCAGGTCAATGGATACTATTCATTAAAAAACAAAAAACAAAAAACAAACATACATTTATCAATTTTCATTTAGATATACCTTAATACACCCTGAAAGGCTACAAACGACTTCGTACTAGAATTCTGTCTGTACTAATGAAACCACAAAATTGCTCTAGTCTTAAGAAGTGAGATGTGTAATGCTTTCATTTTAGTAGTAGAAGGAAACATTTGAAAGGATGTTCCTCATGTAGGCTTGATAGGCATTGGAACCGTGGCCACATTTGAGATTGACGGCGAGTGGACAGCAAGCCTCGATCCTGACCACCAAATCTCTTGTCTCCTCTGCAGAATGTGACGAGCAAATCACCGAGAATCGTCAGAGCGTCTACAGTCTGAATTTCCCCCAACCTTACTTTGAGTATTCCTGCAACTACATCTACACCAACCCCGGCGGCTGCGTGGAGCTTCTTTTTGTTCAGTTTGAGATGCCGATACCAAACGCCGAGGATGTCTGCGATAAGGACTACCTCCTGGTGAGCATGTCAGACCAGTATTTATATCGTTGGTCTTTTCACAATTTGCTTTAATTTTTTTTTGTTTAAGTTTTTTTTTAAGGCCGAGACATACTCCATCGAATTGAGGTCTAAGTTTAAATAACAAATTCTTGCGCTGCGAAGCAGTTGTGAGCTGTATTCACTGCATGATACTTGAGCTGGTATCCCATCTGAACATTGCAAGTATTCCCCATGATAAGCAACTTTCTTAAAATTCCTGTTTTCTTGAAAATGACGGCACACCAGGTGCTTTGATTTCACAGGATGCTTGAGACTATTATTCGCTTACAGTCAAGTAAAAAATTTCATAATAAATTTGGTAGTTTTGTTTTTTGATGTTTGCAAAGGTTGTATATAACATTTTAAACAGCATCATGAAAAAAGTACTAAAATTCAGTTTAACCACGTATTTTTCGTAGATAAATAATGGAATGATTGGTAATTTTTTTTGAAAATTGGTTTATTTGACTTGAACATTTTGGAACTGTTTTTATGCAACAGGTTGAGGACATGAGTGATCGGCCCTTCTCTTACCGTATCTGTGGTCCTGATATACCCAACGCTGTTGTGTCACGTGGTGAGAGACTGAATGTGACTCTCGTTACGGACGGTAACCCAAGCACCTTCGGTGAGGGATACCAGCTGTACAATCTCTTTACAAACAACTGTCCGGAGGTCGGCTACGTGGCAAGCGAGTTTGGAGAGGTGAGTACAATTGTTACTGGAGGCGTGGTACTAGACCGTCGGCTAACTAGTTTTCCCATTAATAAAGTGTTTAGGCTTTTACAAGTGGCAGACTGGTGCACAGTGCCTATTGGCATGAAATGTTTTAGGATGAAATTAGTTTAAGGAATAAATGTGTACTTCAAGGCCATTAAAAAAGGTATGAATACTAAGAGTATGAAACAATATGAAGCCTGGAAAGATAGTCGCTAATGTTTAATGTGGATATTCAAAATTCCACCTTGAAATTCATTTGATTTATTTCAATGTTTTGAGTGTACCAAATACTTGTGCAGTGAAATCATTGTCTCGATCAATGCTTTGTCAATGTTGTTTGTACTTGCAGTGTGACCGCCAGTGTGGTTTTGGCACGAGGACACGCGAAGTCAACTGTGTTGATCTGCAATCTGGAATCACCGTGGATGAAAGCCTGTGCACTGATGTCGAACCAAGCAGCACCGAGTTCTGCAACACTCAGCCTTGCCCATGTGAGTGCAATGCCTGTGTTTCTCTTGACTATTTTTTTCTTTTAATAAAAATGAAAAAAAAATGAATATTTACAGTTGTAATGAGGCTCTCAAGGCACATCACAATTATTACCCCTGTTCATCGAACCATAAGACCAGTTTTTGCAGCAGCTCGAGATCAGCACATGCTGGTCTCTGCCTTCACAGGTACCCAATCACATTCACAGGTACCCATTCATACTCCTGGGTGGAGAGAAGCAATTGTAGGAAAGTGTCTTGCCCAAGAACACAAGCGTAACGTTTCCCGTCAGGGTTTGAACCCACGTACCACCGCACACGAGTCAAACACCGTAACTATTAAACCACAGCGTTCCATAGTTCATGTGAATTATGTTAACCTTTAACCTTTTGACCTTTGTGGCAGCTTGTGACCAAGTCGTCGACACCTTCCCAATTGCCCTGAATAGTCCCGCTGACTTGGACCCTCTGCGCACCTGCCAGTATGACATCGAGAGCGAACGTTGCATCCGAGCAACCTTCCTTACGTTTGACTTCCCAGGAGAAAACGGCATGTGTGCTGATACATTCGTCCAGGTATGATCGGGAGAATTATACTCAATTAAACAAACTAGAACGAACAATTGATGGCATGAAAGTTGTGGTTCCCAAGTAAAGTCTGAAAGGTTTTATTGACGAAAGTGTCTGGACGTGTCATTATGTCTGCTCATTTGTGCCACCAAAGCTGGGTTTTTGTATAGCCTAGTCCCGGAGTATAAATACTTTCCTTAACAGCTGTCGAATGTTCAGGCCCAGCTCAAATAAGCAAGCCTAGTGATCTTAACGAATGCTTTTATTTATTTGTTTTAGTTGCAAGATGAGGGAGCGGAGTTTCTGACGGAGAGATTCTGTGGGGATGGACCGGGGGCAGCATCTGGTGCAGCCCTGTATGCTTGGGAGTCCAGAACGTCTGACGTAAGAATTTCTCTTCATCCCATCTTTCTTATGATTGAGTTTATTTGCCATCCTTGTGAGATATTGTTGACTGGTACGGCAGTGAGCACTTGCCGTGTGGTTTGCTGTTCTTGCATAGACTTGATTTCACTGTACATAGGATCGTTCGCAGTTACACTGCAAGTAACCTGCCAAATTATCATCAAAAAAGCTTGGATTAAAGATCGTACTGGTACTAAACACCCCTAAGATTATTCCGTCTGGCTTGCTGTCATTGAGAAGATATCAAGAAAGTAGGTGATTTCCAACGATCAGTCAATTGATGTTGAAAAAGTTTTGAAAAGCTGGTGATACTTGGGAAAGTTACGAAATTTTTCAGCATTTTTAAAAGTTACTAACAGCAGGTTTTTTTATTTTAGGTACTTATGACTCTGAACAGTGGCACTGACCTGACGGCCGACAACCGCTTCCGTATCTTCCTGACGGAGATGGACTGTCCAGAGTTTGGTTTTGTCGCCGGCGAATTCGACGAGGTAGGTGCCTATAAAAAAGCAATCTGTTGAATTTTATAATTAATTAAAAATTAACGGCTTCCCTATTTGTTAAACTAATTTGCCTCTGTTACCCAAAAGTTCATCAAAAATCTTCTACTGTTTTGCTGGTTGTTTTGGTCATGTGCTTAAAGCCATTACCAAGACATTTGAGGCAGAAGACGTACTGACAGACGTTGTTACCTTTCTTAAGCACTGACGTCCTAAATCCTCTCTTGACCCTTACAGTGCAGCAGATCTTGCGGCGAGGGTGGAGTCCAGACGCGTACCGTAGAGTGTCAGCGTTTAGCCGATAATTCACCGGTCGAGGAGGGATCGTGCACGGATCCTAAACCATCAGAAACACGGCCATGTGCACCTCAGCCGCCATGCCCATGTAAGTCATAACAAGTCTGTTGGACTTTGTGTCTGGGCCAGTTTCATTGCGCTGCTTAACAGCCATTTTGTGCTAACCGAGCCTCCATCTATTTTACAGAGACTGTAAGCAGTAAGCACAGCAAAAGCACGCTTAACCCCAGAGGAAAAATTTGCCTGAAATCAGCGACGTAACAATAGAATCTCCATGCGCGCAACCATTAGCACGTCCACACCATGAAATAGTGCTTAAGCAGCAGCAGGATTTTCTGCTACAGTAAGCACAAGTTTCTGCTAACTGTTAAGCAGCGCTATGAAATTTGGCCCTTGTCTGAAAACAAATATATTTCGGATAAACGGAGTCACTCTAAACACTATTTGGTTTTTGCTTCTCTGGAACATTTGGAATGAACCGCCTTGCATCTTGTATTCTCCCCCTCAGCCTGCGACATGTTTGTTTCTGATCCCGAGACATTGGTCCAAGGGCCCCCACGCAACAGTAACTGGACCACCGATGTCCGTTGCCGAATCACGGTCGAGTATGACACCTCTTGCGTCGTCATCTCTGGCTTACAAGTGATGCTGTCTGAGCCGGATGAAAACGGCACGTGTGTCGACAGCTCACTGACAGTAAGTAGACCAGTAAAGACATTAACCCTAACCTCACCTAAAGAAAGCTACAAAATGCTACTGAGTTTCTGTAGTGTGCGGTTCTGTCCATACAAGTGTGCACAACACGTGTAGTATTCCGTGGTATTTGGTACTTGACCCCCAAGATGGGGCCAGGCTTAGAGAAAATAAGACATTGCAGGAAATGTCCGGAAACAAAGAATGCTAATTCTTTAAAAATTTGGTAATAATTTCATAGTGCTGCCAAGCACACAATTTCTGCCAAGTTTTTCATGTTTCACGTAAAAAAAAAATTGAAAATAGACCTGCAGCATAGAAATCTTCATACCCTTACCCCAATACAGTAACTACCTCACAATCCACATTCAGATTTTAGGGGACCATACAAAAACTGCAAATGTTCAAGTCATTAACACCTTTTTGTTTTACCATCGATAGTTCTTTGACGGCACCTATCCAGCCTACACTGAGACTGTCTGTGGCTCGTCAAGTGGCGGTGTATACCGAGCTTTAACCCGTCGTTACGTCGTGGACTTCTATTCAGCAGACTACGAGAACTCTGGCGATTCATTCAATCTATTTGTCCAGGCGGCCGCTTGCCCGGTGATCGAGTACCAGACTAGTGAATTCTCACAGGTAACGATGCTGTGTGTATGTTCTTCTTGGTACCAGACACTGATTAGTTTAGTCACAGAAATTTGCCCGCCATCGGCGTGATCGATTGAACGGAAGTTGAGGTCTTCAATTTTTAATTTTATGATAGTCATCATTCTGCAATATTTTCAGTATGTTGTAAATTGAAATGCTAATTGTTTTCTTTCAAAATATCCATTTATTGCCCTTGATTGAATTTTCGGTGTGTACATTTCACAAATTACAAATGTTGAGTTTAATGATGGCGCCCTCTGTTGTCCTTGTAGTGTTCAGCCAGTTGCGGCGGTGGGGTCAGAACCCGGGACGTGACTTGTGTGAGAGCGGATAGCATGGAGGAGGTCCCCGACGATGCCTGCGTAGGACCCCGCCCAACGACCATCGAAGGCTGTAACTTGGAGGCTTGCCCTAAAGGTATGGACTGACCAGCAAACCATCATATCCATACCCAATCCTTTCGGATTGTTTTCATTGGTAACATCCGTTTTTGTCAAAATCGTTGTTTGGCAAACTATGGACAACCATCATTGCAAAACAGTGTAAAAAGAAAACGCTAGTATGATAGCAATCACTGAGTCAACAGAAGCTGCCCCAACTTAATATTGAAAGCGTGATTTTCAAGCTTGAAGTTTCAAATGGTTGCCCACTATGGTTTAAATTCATATAATTGATAGCAGATTGTGTAAAATAGCATTCATGGGTTGTTTGAACAATTTAAGCATAAACGTTTGCACTTGGATTTGTTTGTATAAGGGGAATTGAGTAGAGTGGGCCACTGCAGTCGACAGTATAAAATTAGAAATATTAATCTTACAGATTTTTTTTTAATTTTGGCAATGTTGTTGCTTGATTGACCCATAGTTGAACTAACATGAAATGTTGTTATCTCTCTTTAGAGTGTGATAATGTCATCACTGTCAACACTCCCGTGCAACTTTTGACATCACCGGGACGTCCAACGTACGTGACTGACGCTGACTGTACTAATAACATCATCAACTTGAGCGGTTGCATCGTTCTGGCTTTCCTGTCCGTTGATATCGAGGAGGGAACTATGCCGGGTGTTTGCGATAAGGATTACTTGGAGGTTAGCATTTCCTTTGATTCTCACTCGCATTCCTACATTACCCCACCCAAATTCCTACATTGCCAGACCCAAATTCCTACAGTGCCCCACCCATATTCCTACAATGCCACACCCAAATCCCCACGATTCCTAATCAAAAGTCCAATTCCCCACCCAAGTCCTGACAGTGCCACACCCAAATCCCTACAGTGCCACACTGAAATTCCTACAGTGCCCCACCCAAATTCCTACAGTGCCCCACCCAAATTCCTAAAAAAGTCAATTAAAGATACAACGACATCACTTTGAGTATTAAAAGAAAACGTTTCATAGGTAATTTGATTTTGTGCTCCCAGATCATTGATGCCACTTTTGATGAGTTGAGCGTGCGGCTGTGCGGCAACACCCTTCCATCCACCGCCTGGCGCTCCCAGTCCGGTAGCATCAGGACTCGGTTTGTCTCAGACAGCGTAGACACCCAACAGGCGGGATACACTCTAACCTACACCTTGACTCCCACCTGCCCCACTGGATCCTATGTCTTGAGTGGCTTCGATGATGTGAGTATTTTATTTTTAAAAAGACTCAAAACAGAATTTTTTTAGATGACAAAACGTCTCTGAGCAGATATCAGGTGTTGTGGAGTCTGTTGCGAGTCCCACTGTATCAAGTCACAAACTAATCAGAAGGCCTGTGACAAAAGCACTCATCCACTGTGACTTGTGACTAGATCTGTGAAACACTTGTGATTGACTTGCGACTGGACTTGTGTTGGACTTCACACTTGTGAATATCACGACCATCTTTCTCTTAAAAATGGTATCATTTTGTGAAGAATGTTGCATCAGGTCAGTCATTGCAAAAATGTTGACAAGACATGAATCTGGGACCGAGAAACATTTCCAGTTTTGTTAGAAAATACTTTGAAAATGCATTCGACTCACCATAGACTTTGTAAACATCCATAGAAGTGGTGTCTGGATACTACAATCTTTCCCTCAATTTAATCAGTTTAACTAGCTATTTCTGAGTGCAAATAGGAAACCGAAAATGATCTACATTTACCTCATAATCTTTTTTTTTGTATCATGAAGTGTTCTGCGACCTGCGGTGAAGGCACGCGAACTGCAGCTGACCTGAACTGTGTGCTTCCAGACTCGAGTATCGGTACCAACAGCGACTGCCCTGGGCTTCCACCATCGCGTGTCGAGTCATGTAACCTGGGAGAATGCCCCGAGTTCTATTTCTTCACTGGGGAATACTCCAACGTAAGTGCCTGTAGCGGATTTCATCTGGATTTCCTTTAAACTAATTTCCAACTATTCCCTGCGTTTGTCCTTTGTCAGTCTTTGTCTTTCAGTCCATACCAAGGCTTACGCTTAGAAGCTTAAGTATTTTTCCGATCATGCATTTGTAACGGTCTTGGGAGTAATGAGAACGTTTGCCTATCATCTTGATGAATAGCTTTAATTCAGGAGTCGACCATATTCAATTGAAAACGAGGTCTACGCTTCAGTCTTGAAGCTTGCAAGTAGAATCAAAGCAATAAAATAGAGGTCGATTACAAATTTACACCACTCTGCTCTGATGAATAATTTAAATTTGTGAATAAACACAACCCGACGTTTGAAGCCACATTACAAAAAATGAAAGTGAAACCAACACTTCAATCATAAAATAGTCTGGCACCATCCCATTCAACATTTTACAATTCATAAAATATATTCAGGGAACCAGATCAAAAATGGCTGCCTTGAGAATGTGGTCTTTATTCTAGATCGAGTCGTGGATGTTTGCAGGTAAACTATTGTTCTTTTAAACATTGTTGATTTTCAGTGTTCCGTTGAGTGCGGTGACGGTACCCAAACCCGTGTCGTTGAGTGCCGGCGTTTGGATAATGACACCGTTGTGGATGATGGCATGTGTACCGAGGTTAAACCAGACACATCTATGGCATGCAATCTCATGGCTTGTGTGGATAACGCTTTCGGTGAGTGGTCTTTACGGAAGGCTTGACCAGAGCCGTGCTGGTCACACAGCGTTTTAAAGGATTAATATCTTAATTGTTTGCTAAAAACAAAAAGGTGAATATTCCACGGTTGTCCGAAAGTATAAAAACAATAGGCTTCAGTTCTGATTTGGCGAAATCAATAACCAAAGCAATTAATTCATTCAAGTTAGTTGGGTTCAAAGCATTCCAAGTTCAAGGAGCTTACATCAAGTGGCTCATCTTAGTCTAGCCTGGCACCACCAATGTGGGCCATTAACCATTGTTATCACATAACAGGCTTGAGGGAATCAGACCAAGATGGCAGCAGTAGAATTCAACATTATTCATAAAATTGTGTTGCATTAGAGGTGCATCCTGCACTAATACCCTCTAATTCTGTTCTTCCACACCAACTTTTTGTTCAGCTTGTACTTAAAACTTCAACAATCCATGATATCCCGTCTTTTCTTTTAATTCCAGTTTTGTCCGAGACTCCCCAATCCCAGACTGTTGAGTTGGGTGAGAGTGGCACTATTCAGAGCCCCAACTACCCAAATGCGTACCCCAACAACCTCAACGCTCAGGTCGTCCTGACCATCCCAGCAAACACTCTCCTGAGGGTCACCATCGATACCTTAGACTTGGTCTTTGAGAGCCCGTGCGCCAACGGAGACTTCCTGAGGGTGAGTCTAAATTTCACACACACAAAATGACTTGTTGCAGTTGACTCTGGATGGCAACAGCAACTTTTTTGTTGACTTCAGTTTATTATTCTCATCCTTTCAGCAGGTTAAAGCCCTCGATAGTTACAAAATACCGATTGCAAAACATTCAAGCTGCCCGTAACATTTATTGCTGCATACAAGTTTCGCTTGGAGCGCTTTGCCTACAACATCTAATGGCGGAGTGTAAACGTGACCAACGAGATTTGAATATTCAGTCACACAGTTTCAAATTATCGAGTAGTACATTTACTTATTTTTTTTTTGGTTTTGACCAACAGTTTTCATCTGGGTCCAACACGGTGCTTCAAGTTTGCCAGACCACGCAGCTTCCGTTTGATTGGTTCAGCGGTGCTGGCGACATGGAGGTCACAATAGCCATGACAACCAGTGCAACTAATGCTGGCACTGGATTCATGGGCCGATGGACCGTTATCGTCCCACCTTAAATAAGTAGAGACGACAAGGAGTAAACGCACTCGCTGCTTTTAGTCATAATAATCTAGTTTTGCTTGAGACCATACTGTCCCATAGGAACACATGTTATCCGTAATAAATTAATCGCTACAATATTTAGCTCACATGTTGCTCAGAAGTCGTGGGGAACATTATCCAAATGTCTCTGAATTCTCGGCACTCTAACATTTTCTTTAAGGTTTTTTAAATGGTAGTCTAGTTTAAAGAAATGTATCTAGGTATTTTTCTTTTTAGAAAATTTGATCTAACTGCTGTATTAAACTATTATATTTTTTAACAATTTTGATGTATACATATACGTTTTGAATTTTTTAATCGAATGAAAGTTGAAAAACTGTACTCTGCAAACATTTGTGTATATACTTTTGTAGTTTGCTTGTAACAATTAAAACAGGTCTATAGATTTCAATAATGAGTGTTTTAACAATGTTGTTCAGTTTTTAGCATCTATCATTTGTTCTGGTAATATAAATGTACAACAGTTTTAAAGTAAAAATCCTCAACTTTTTTGCTTGCAAGACTGGGTAAATAATTGATGTGAATTTTTACTATGGGAAAAGTCAATAACCAAATTTTGCATCTGTATTTGGAGGCAACTCGACCAATTTCTAACAACTGACTTTGGCGTAATGAGGCCATTTTTACAATTTAAAACGAATCTTAAACAATCCATCGCATCAATTTGTTGCTTTAGTTTCCTTTTTATCCTAATACATATACTTGGTATTGTGAATACTGGAATATTTGTGTACGCATAGTTTGGAATCCGTTTTGTGTAAAGGATTTGTAACCATATTGGTATTTGAGCCGTTCTTAATAAAACCATCTTATAAAACAAACTCTCACGGTTTCAATAACATTTATTATTAAGCCCTGTTTTCAGTGTTGGGTAAAGAATTATCCAAGCCAACATTAGTGGACCTGGCCAAAAAAAGGTTGGCTATAGTAGTGGACTGAAGTAAAAAACAAAACAATGCCATCAATTTTATTTTCCGGTTGAATGGGATTTTTGATTGTGCAACCTCAAATTCATATAATTTTGGTACATTTTTGAATGTGGAATCGGTGATGGGTTGTTCCTTCCTCCATGCAAGAAGTGACTGGAGTTTATACATGCATTTTTATTTTAGTCGCTGGTTTTCTTGTGACTGCCAATAGCGGACTCTTAATACAAACTCGGCCGGACATAGCCAAAATGTTTGTTGTATCGGAATTGTGTATTTAACCCTTCATGCGGACTGACGGCTATAGCTGCTGCCGGAATGTCGGGGTGTGCTGCCCATTCATTGTGCACTAAAATGCCCAGTCGGGACCAAGGCTTTCATGGCTTTGTTTGCTGTATCCGCTCCGTTCACAAGTACCCCCTCACCGGCAAAGTAGAGTTGGGGGTGACCGACTGACGCCATCTTGCCCGACTGCAATTTTGCCACAGCTGTACCACTGCATGTACATGGTACAAATGTGTAGGTGCGTCACACACAAGGAACGGTGCGCGTCAACCAGCTAAATGTCCCGCCCAAGGGACGTCGTTGCTAGGTAAAAGGGCGCCCTCTCTTGGAGCACGGAGCTCATAAACCAGAATTTGATTGAACGGAGTTTGTATTTACAAAAGTTGACAAATTATCTCTTGCATTTTGAACGGACTTTCTCAAGCCTTGTAAGGTGGTTTGGGAACAAACATCTTGCTCATATAATTACTTCAGGGTATCGACCCCCTCACAAAAATTATGGGCGGGTGGGCCAGTGGGAGGGGGGGTGTTAGTATTTTATAAAGGGAAATAAAAAGCAGAGAAAGATGGAAAAAACATGGTTTCTTTTGAAAGAGGTAGATAAATTGCTTCTGGTACTGAATGGTGCTGTTTATTAAGACCATATCCATACTTCATGTCTGTTCCTATTCAAGGAAAGGTTCGTAATAAGAGTCGTTCATTCAAATGAAGATGAACTGTCTGGCTGCAGGCTTGGTGACAAGACATCTTTCGAAGTAATTCTAGTAGGAAGCCGTGTGTTGGAAATCTGTTATCCCTTCTCTGAAGTGTCTAGTTGCTCCTTCATCTTCAAGAGTCTCCTAGCTTGCTTGAAATCATGACCATCTGTTCTCTCCTTATTGTAAATCGGGAGTGGACGACCCAAGATAGTTCCTCAAGTCCGCCACAGTTGAGCGTACAATCTTACATGGAATGGTCTCCAATCCTAGTCTCGTGTAAGCTGCGTAGCGATGACACCCTCCAAATGAGTAATAATAGTCTCCGCCCTTCCGCCCTGTTATCCACAAGATGTCCACTGGGGGAACTTTGTGTCTCTGCTCCGGATCCTGAGAGAAGAAAAGAAGAGTGTTACTCAAAACAGATTAAAGTAACAATATAGAAATTCAAAAGACATACGCCACTGAGTAGGCTTTTCTTTTTCAATTATAGCCATGAAAGTAAGCCCCGAGTCAAATTCATTTAATCATCATCCAAAATGTAGGCTTCGGTGAAAAAAAATAACATCCAGTCTCAATTATGGAACTGAATTGTAACTTTAGATATAATCAGGGCTGGATTAAGTTTTGCGTAGGCCCTACTGCGCCCTAGACAACAGCACCAATTTCATGTTGATGCTAAGCTGTACTGAGCAAGCCAGTCATACTGTGATATTTTCATAGGCACTCAAATTGTTCATAGGCCCCCATATTTTTTGTAGGCCCTAGGCACATGAGTGACTGTGCCCAATGGATAATACGTGCCTGGATATAATATAAACATTGTACGAAGAGTTTTTGCGGAAGTGACTATGCACCTTAATCGTTTCCATTAGCGACAGAACTTTGTCGTCATCGAGTACCGATGGCAGGGGTCGTATCAGATGACGTATCGGTACCTCGTGGATCTTGTCAATGTGACCCGCGTGAATACTGGTACCCTCATCGTGATCTTCACTGGTTCCCATCTCAGCTGGACCATCAGTGGCCATTTCTGAAGTGCACTGTGCTGGTGTATCTCTCTGATCTGTACTCACAAACATCTGTTGAGGAAAAAATAAGAAAATATAATTGTTTTTGTTCCAAGTGTGGTGCGGATCCAGAGGGGGGAGGGTGAACCCACCCCCCCCCCCTCCCACCAGCTCCGTCTCAAAATCTTTCTTTGCATAGAAATACATAAAAAAGTAATTGAGGAACAAATTCAGTGTAATACAATTGTAACATGTGAATTCCCGATGAGCTTAAGCTGGAGTTACTCAAGCTAATTCAATTCATATATCATTATCAGAACATATTTTGTCACCCAAAACTGTCCACAAACTAAAGCCAACTTTACGACTGCGGGAACACCATGAAACACTGATGTTGTCCTTCTTGCATATCTCAAAATTGACATTGCGCATTTGTCGAAGTCCTCGTCTAAGAAAAAGTCAGTAGCAGACGACAGAATGTGGCCTACTTCCTGCGATAAAGGTGAACAAACTTTTCCTGGCCAAACAAGTGTGGTGACTGTACAAGGACATTACATTTTAAAATTGTTTTGCATGCACATCGAATTACTGCGCACCTGTATTGTGGATCGACTGTCTTTTTGAGGCTTACGTCACAAACATGACCCCCACATGCACAAACGTTAACGCATAGGCCTACGCGTACATTGTACATCGCTGATGCTCTGTGTTACTCGTTTCTAGTAAATTGTGGCCGAAAATCCCAATTATGGCTCTGCGGATGACACTCAATCGGGCTGTAAAAGTAAGTACATGATCGAAATAAGTTAACCGACGCTAACGAACTGTAAAATTTGAACAATATCAGCAGTGACAGATTTTTAAAGGAAATAATGCAAATATCCAGACGCTACTCCTAGAACTATGAGGCTCCGCGTGAGCGGAGCCTCATAGATCAAGAAGCCCGCAAAATTGCCTGCAGCACAAAACACTAATAAAGTACAAAAACGTCCATCAAAATGCAGCCATTTCACACAGAACCGCTGCACAGTTTGCCCCTATACTCCGTACTTTATCTCTTGACATACTCACGTATCTTGTGCGGAACTAACATAGGTGGATTCTGTCGGTTTTTAGGCCAAAATGATGAAAAATATGCCCTTTCCGCACTGAGCCAACCTGACACTTGAAACGTGCATGCATGATCGAGCGATGATTTTCGGTTCGCTCGGAGCGCGCCGCGGGGGGTACGGTACAAGCGAAATGATAGTATGCGCATGCGTACAAGTGCAAGTACCGTAAACCGAAAATCATCGCTCGATCATATGTGTGCACGTTTCAAGTGTCAGGTTGGCTCAGTGCGGAAAGGGCATATTTTTCATCATTTTGGCCTAAAAACCGACAGAATCCACCTATGTTAGTTCCGCACAAGATACGTGAGTATGTCAAGAGAAAAAGTACGGAGTATAGGGGCAAGATGTGCAGCGGTTCTGTGGGAGCCTCATAGTTCTAGGAGTATCCAGACGCCACTTCACTGACATGACTGAAGTCTTCAGCTGTTGTGTACAAAGTCTATGGGATCTAGATAGCTGGGCCCCTGTTTTGTTTTGAGCAAATTAGAATCAGGAGGTTTTTTATTACTCAAAAAATGACATTTTCAACCTGAAGCAGACTTCTCTATAATAATGCCACCTTGTTTGTAATTCTTGTACAGTTTCTGGGGTAGAAATTCTGATTTTCTTAGCCCGTTTACGGTTGGTGCCATGCCATTCAGCGCGCCTTGCGTGCTCAAGGTATATCACGTGGTGATTGCGATCTTCATTTTTGTGTTGCGTTTTGTAGTTGTCATCGTCATTTTATCCCCAAATTTCCCTCAAAAATTCAAAACCCTGCCCTTTGTCTATGACGTACATACCTGTATGTTCTTAATGTCGCCAACTAGTTTGGTACGGGTCAAATAATTTAAAAGTGGATTTTGTTCCGGTTATAGGAACCGGGCCCGTAGATACACGATCGCTGTTGCATAGACATGATAGATTATTAGTATACCCGTAAACGTGGCTATATAGCCACGGTTCGTTTGTCTCTGGACTTTCGACATGTTTTCGAAATCCCGGTTGGAACCCTTCCACTTTAATACAGTCGAGTACAATAAGCACTTTCACAGTAATATGTACCATCTTGCTTATGGCGCCCGCGTCTAGCAACGCGTGTTCGTTTTGCCCCGTGAACAAGATGGCGAATATTCCCGTGAAACTGTTTATCCAACATTTGTCCAAGAACTTCCAGATCTGTCTGTACACTGTGTCTGTGCATGCCATCATGCATGGGTTTCTCTGTTATAGTGTTACAGAAAGAGAATGACGCTGCTGTGAAAATTGGTACAAAATCTAGCAATCATAGCAAATTTCCAAAAATATTGAAAGAGATTTTCAGTCCCAGAACCATGTTTTTCAACAAAATTTTAAAAATCATCATATCATCACAAGTGCACACATAATTACATCCATACTTAAAGATATAGTCCATCATTTGTAATTTGTGCATTTTGTTCATTTGAAGCAACAAAGGTGTTCAAAATCTAATGAAGGATACTGAGCAACTAACCTGATGAAGTTTCAGCTAAGCTTTAGCTGTATATTCCGAGAAAAACAGCATTCTAGGATCTCAATTTCAAATCAAAAGTTGCTGAATCAAGTTTTGAATTGTTTTGAATTGCAACTATACGTGATGTCGCGCACTGATCCGACGAATTATAGCAACCGTGCGCGCATGTGCGTCGTGCCAATCCTTGCGCGCGCTTCGTCGAATAACAAAACGAACTACTGATTTAAATTTCCTACGGTGCGTTTTAAGACGCACCGTTGGAAAGGCCTTCTTTCGTTGATTACTTCAAAATGACAGCTTGCCAGAAAGAATAATTTCACAGGGAGTTTAGTCCACTTACTATCTTTCAACCAAGTATGTTTTTCAACAATAATTACATCAGTTACTTTTCGGATGGCTGCAAATGATGGACTATAGCTTTAAACCCTAAGCACTTGCATTAAATTGTATTACACTGTATTTGTTCCTCAATAAATCAATTAAACCAAAGAGTGTTGGGGTTGTCTGGGGCGGTCTGAGGAGTAAGTGGCAGGGCGGTTGCGGGTGCTTTGAGGGCGGTTGCGGGTGCTTTGAGGGCGGTTGCGGGTGCTTTGAGGGCGGTTGCGGGTGCTTTGAGGGCGGTTGCGGGTGCTTTGAGGGCGGTTGCGGGTGCTTTGAGGGCGGTTGGGGGTGCTTAGAGGGCAGTTGTGGGTGCTTTGAGGGCGGTTGTGGGTGCTTTGAGGGCGGTTGTGGGTGCTTTGAGGGCGGTTGTGGGTGCTTTGAGGGCGGTTGTGGGTGCTTTGAGGATTAATGGGTTAAACTCTCATAAAGTATCCACATTTCCTGCATGCATTCATTCATTTGGATATTTGTGTTTTTGCTTTTCTTACAGGCCCTATCCAACCAGCTGCCTCGATCGCAGACTGCGTTAGCCCGGTGCCGGTCGACAGCGTCAGATCCTGAGGCTTCTGCGAGACAACCATCAGCCGGACTGGCTTTTGGTACATGATGAACCTCTTTTTATTTTGAATTTCAAGATTTGAGAAACTCTCATCATAGATTTTGTACCCCTAATAACACAGACCCTTGCGCAAAGTGCCCTCATTGAGGATATTTCTTGTTAGTTTCAATGATAATGAAAGTGCAGAGCGTCTTCTTACATGTATGCGCATCTTGGAGGAACAAAGATAGGTCGTCAGTAAGGAAAAAATCAGCTTTAGGGTGGCATGGGTTGCTAGTTCGTTAAGTGCTTGCCTCTCGCCACTGTGGCCCGGGTTCGATTCCCAGCTTGGGCAATATTGCGAGGAGAGTTGTACGTTGATTCTCTCATGTGCCACGGAGGTTTTTCTCCGGGCTCTCCGGTTTTCCTCCTTCAACACTGACATGGGTCATATGGCAGCTGCCTGAGGTACCGTTACATGCCTTTGGCTCAACCACCTTGTAGCTGCATCCTTTGACGAATAACTTCCACCCCCTTCCCAACTTCCACTCGACAAGCCCCACCCCCAACTAATTATAGTGCTGATAGTTACAACCATTCTTAATTTCCATTTACAAGGTGTCCCAAAACAATGTCCCAGGGTGTACAGAATTCTTGTAATTAAAACAAAATTCAATTCAATTATAGAATTGATGAGCCCAAACATTTTTCTTTCTTGTGTGAAGTTTTTGTTGAATAGAGCAAAATGAACTGGTGTTACATTAATGGCCTCCATAGCGACAATTTTGTGGACACCCTGTATATAGCAAGGAATGGTCTTAAAGGCCAGGCATCTTGACATGACTAGATTAATTACAATCTGTTTTCTTCATGTTTCTTGTCAGAGTTGAGCGATGAGCAGAAGGAGTACCAGGAGTTGGCTCGCAAGTTCACCAGAGAAGAGATTATCCCCAAAGCTCCTGAACACGACAAAACTGGCGAGGTATGCACCTTGTCAGCTAGGCATGAGATTTGTCAGATTTTGGTCTGAAATCAGACATTTTGAATCGAGAGAAATACTTTAGTATAAACAAAACTGCATCTTTCAGACGTTTCATCCAATAATTAGACCTGTTAAAATGACAATCTCACCCCTATTTGATAAACAAGTATTTTTGCAATCATAGAATTGTGCCCTTTTTGCTTACAGTTTCAAATAATCAAACAATTGATGTATTTTTTGCTTCAATTTGTATATTTGATGAGAGAATTTGTTTTTCACTCTAGTATAATATTCACAGACAGATATGAAGTTGAAATTCACAACTTGTTAATCAATGGTCCGAGATTTCGCTTGCTCAGCGGCAAAACTTTACTGGTTTTCATGCTTGGTTTTACGGTTTACTTGGATTTGTACATTTTTGTGAGAACAAATTCAGACTGCAGACTTGTGGTAGTTTCAGAGTTACGGATAAGAGGATGTCGTGAGACAGTGTCTTCCGTTTATGCTTACACTTGTCATTGGCCTTCCATCACACATAACAGGCGTAATAACTCCAGACATCTTGCTCATTATGTAATATTTTGGTTTGTTTGTTTACAAATTGTTTGTTTGTTTGTAGTATCCGTGGGAAATTATCAAGAAGGCGTTTGACCTCGGATTGATGAATGCTCACATTCCAGCCTCAGTTGGTGAGTTCTTCCATTTCATCTAATTTTCTATAAACGCTCCTTGTAACAACAAGAAGAAAGGGAAAGTAGTTGTATAATGTGACATATTTTTGGAAATTTCCATGAAAAGTTGGCTTGTAATTTAGCGAATCTGTGAATGGGTGCGTGCAAGTATTGACACGATGCACAGGCATGCTGTTGCTATTATTTGCGGCTCAGTGCTTGACATCGCATAGCTGCAATCAGCTGAATGAGAACGTGTCCCGGACGCTGATTTCGGGGGCAATTCAAAATATGACTCGGAAACTTGTGAATTGAAACCGAGATCCTAGAATGTTGTTTTCTCGGCATATACAGGGTGAGTAAAAAAAGCGAAACCCAAATGTTGGGACCATTGTTTGAGGGAAGTTCTGCATGTAGCATCTTCAAAATCTAGGATATGAAAGTCCAATTCATAAGCTTTGTTGGTCATTCTATAAATTTGGGGTCCAAAGTGTGACATTTTTCCCGTCCCTGTTACCTTGGTACTTTGTAATTTGCCATTCAAGCATCATTAAAAGTGACTTCAAATGATTGTTTATTTGTTGGGTAGGTAGTTTGCTATTCATAATCACTCTTGGAGGATGACTGCATTAAGGAGTGCATCAGACATGTCAGAATTATACAATCATAGATGTCAGATGTAACAGGGACGGGAAAAAAAGTGGACCCCAAATTTATAGAATGACCCTTCTTTTAGTACAAGAATCATTCAAATCACTCATTTAATTTCACAGAATTTTAAACACAACCACCGTTTTAAGGTTCTGTCCACGGATCGCAAAAAATTCAGTGTTCTTTCAGCAAAATGAAAACAAATCACATAGGGATGTGTGTGAATTGTTTTCGTTTTGCTGAAAGAGCGCACACTTTTTTGGTGATCCGTGGACAGAACCTTAAAACGGTGGTTGTGTTTAAAACTCCGTAACTTGAAAAGTACGTGAGTGATTTGAATGATTCTTGTACTAAAAGAAAGCTCATGAATTGGGCTGTCATATACTAGATTTGGAAAGTGCTACATGCAGAACTTCAATAAAACAATAGTCCCGACATTTGGGTTTCGTTTTTTTACTTACCCTGTACAGCATTCACAGAGCTAAAAGTTCATCAGGTTAAATGTTAAGCACCCTACTTGAGATTTCGAGCACTTTTGTTGCTTCAAACAAAAAATGCACAAATGACAAA
The DNA here is from genome assembly GCA_029964075.1 of Patiria pectinifera. Lineage (NCBI taxonomy): Eukaryota > Metazoa > Echinodermata > Asteroidea > Valvatida > Asterinidae > Patiria > Patiria pectinifera. Next base: position 885,072 of record CM057138.1, on the reverse strand, counting down.
TGATCGACCCTACCTTCAAGGAGCCACATTTCTCTGTGTTGTTGTCTTCAGGTGGTCTGGGCATGGGCATCTTAGATTCCTGCATCATCGCGGAGGAGTTTGCTTACGGCTGCACAGGAATACAGACGGCCGTCGAAGCCAACTCGTTAGGGGTGAGATTTCAGTTAATTGGCAGTGTAGCAGGTTGCGGCCATTCCGTCCCAAAACCAAATAATTGTTGAAACATTGCTTGAAGGTAATATACAACATTTAGTTTTGCTGTAATTTTCAGAAATGGATGGATTTGGAGGTTAGTATTTTATAGGATATATTGTAACATTGACAGAGCCAATTTCAAAGAGCTGCTTAAGATTCAAAATTTGCTTAAGCACAAAAAAACTTGCTTAATATAATCAGGTTACCGACCCAAACTCCATGCGATGTACATTGCTTGCGACTGGTGTTTAGCTGTTGTTTACTCAGCATAACAATCGCATGGAGTTTTGGTGGGTAACCTGATTATATTAAGCAAAGTGTTTCTGTGCTTAAGCAAATTTTGTGCTTAAGCAGCTCTATGAAATTGCTGTTTAAAGGTTTGTGTTCACAGATGCTGGAAAAACCAAGAAAAAAATGTTGTTCTTGCAGTATGTGATTGCAATATTGGAGTGATGGACTTGGAATATTGCTGAGACTGTGTTTTAATCAAAGACAGTTTTCGATGCTGAATATTTATATTATCTTAGGTATGGATTTTTGAATGTTTTGTTGATTGAGTTGTTAATTGATTTCATTTGATTTAAAGTTATTAGGCCAAGTAAAAAAAAATAAACAACTTTCTTGTCCCCGCCCGCTTCACTTTTTCCTGGTTGCCCTTTTTTCCCCTTATCAAACATTTGCAGTATCTTTTGGTTTTTAAGTTCTTCTAGCAAATTTGTAGCTGTGTACAAGTTTACAATCTGTTAAAAAGCATTATGGCTCCTTTGGACAAAAAAGTATCAGCAAAGATTCAAGAAAATTGAAGAATCCATCTTTGAAAATCCGCCTTCTTGAAGAAAATCTGCCATCTTAAAAATGAGGGGGGGGGGGCCTCCTCCCTTTTTTTCAAAAAGCCAGGACAAGAAGAAGTTTTAGTTTTTTTTACTTCACCTTAATAAAATTAGGTTGTTGCGGCAAATTCAAGTGACGAGATACTGAATGATTGATTGATTGATTATGTTATTGATTTTTGAATGCGTTGATTCATTTCATTATCCAGCAAATGCCAGTGATATTGGCCGGCAACCCTGAGCAACAGAAGAAGTATCTTGGTCGCATGTTGGAGGAACCTTTGATGTGTGTAAGTCAAACCTGGGGACGAATGATAACAAGGGAATGCTATTGTCTCAATTCATTTGAAGAACGTTTTTCTTGACGTGGAACGTGATGACTTGTGATAGACTCGTGAGGATAAGCCATTTGCAAGTTACCTATGGGCTCCGTGCGCTAACGAAAGAGGGCGCCCTTTTACCTAGCAACGACGTCCCATGGGCGGAACATTTAGCTGGTTGACGTGCACCGTTCCTTGTGTGTGATGCATGTACACCGGGGGATTTGTACTATGTGCACGCAGTGGTACAGCCGCGCGTCGCAGCAAAATTGCAGTCGGGCAAGATGGCGTCGGTCGGTCACCCCCAACTGTCCCTTCTTTGCCGGTGAGGGGGTACTTGTGAACGGAGCGGATACCCTTTGGGATTAAAATTTAAAAACATCTGGTACACTGACTTGCTCAGAATGCTTGGCGCATTTTAACTTTGAATTCTCCAGACCAAAGACACTGTTGCTAATCACATGATTCGGGGCAAGCTCTTGCATAGTTACGTAAGAGACGCTCAGCACCAATACATTGTTCACAGTGGGTGACAATGGCACAAAGACACTAGACCATGCCGGAGCTGGGGGTTGCCCCGAATCAAGTGATATAGTTACAGTCTCTTTGGTTGGGAGAATGCAAATTTAAAACTTGCAAAGTATTGGATTAAGTCAGCGTTCCAGATTTTATTCAAATTGAACTCGCAAATGGCATATTTCTGATAGATTAGAAAACACTAGACCATGATGCCTTTAGCGTTTGCAATAGGGCTTTCTGACTGACCCACATGACCCGGCCTGCGTCTGGGTTCTGGAAAGTCAGCGGCGTCATTGTAGTAGGCATTGATGGGATAGGGGCATGCAGTAAGTAGTAGGCAAACCTTCAAAGCTGTGATGGATGGCAAAAACTGTGAGGAAAAAGGATGAGCCAACACCCAGTGCTTGGTCGGCACTATAATGACAACTGTACACGGCACAGGTAGTGACCATTATGCCATTTGATAAAGAATTAGTTCTTTTACCTGAAAGTAAGCCCTAGTCTAGTTTACAATGACATGGTTGCTAAACGAACGCTTGCCTACTGCAATGGTGGCCACTCAGAGGGCAAGTGGAAGGTCACATAGTACTTTGATGTTGTATGTTCAGAATGTTTAGAACTCAAGTGGGGCTGTCTCTTGCTTCTTGTTAGGCCTACTGCGTAACTGAACCCGGTGCCGGCTCCGACGTGGCAGGAATCAGGACACGAGCTGAGAAGAAAGGTGACGAATACATCCTGAACGGAGGCAAGATGTGGATAACTAACGGCGGCCATGCTAACTGGTACTTTGTCCTGGCGCGGACCGTTTCCGATCCCAAGGCACCGGCATCCAAGGCCTTCACGGGGTTTGTTGTGGAGAGAGAAACCCCCGGAGTAATTGTTGGCAGGAAGGTTGGTTAAAAGTTTAATCTTAAAGTTGCTTTCTTGTACTATTTTCCAATTTCATCTATAAAATAGATTGATTTTCTAAATTGTTGTTTTTCCAGGAATACAAAGGTTATTCACTCTGAGTGAGACATTAACCAAAAAGATCGGCCCATGTTTAGTTTTTGAATTATTACATGCCGATTTGGATTTATTTGGCAGGATTATATTATTGCGTATTAGAACATTGCTATGTGTTTTGCATTTCTCCATGTGACAGGAGTGGAACATGGGCCAGAGAGCATCTGACACACGAGGCATCACGTTTGAAGACGTCAGAGTTCCTAAGGAAAACGTCTTACTTGGAGAAGGAATGGGCTTCAAGATTGCTATGGGTGCCTTCGACAAGACCAGGCCTCCTGTAAGAAGACATAACAGTTTCATTATTGTTTTTCTTGCTATTTTTGCCTATGAATTAAAAATTGAAATTATTTTTATTTTTTGGGGTTGTAATATGCCCATTCACAGTATAGTGCACCACACGGTTTTAGTCTTGTATCTCATAATCGACTTACTTCACGTATTGTCCAATAGTTTATGGAGTCTCATATGTTACCACGAAAACACCTAATTCATTCGTAGAAACCTTGTAAATAATAATCATAGCTATAATCAGGTTGGCATAGCGGTACTTTCCTCGCCTTCCACCACTGTGACCCGGGTTCAAATTCCGCCTGGGTCAATATGTGGATTGGGTTTTCAGTCCCTACCTGAGTCAGTGCATTTTTCCTAAAATATGAATCTGGGGTTTCCGCCTACAACTAAACTTTGATTTCCTTGCACATCTACCAAGGGACCCTACTGGAAATAAGTGGAGAGACTGTTGTGGGCCATCCCTGCCAATTGCTGAATTATCGCAGACGAAGACCGACAAAACAAAAAATGATATCACCACCTATGCCTCTCAAAAAGCAAGTGATGAAACCCCTCTACAAGTGCGTGGCCAATAATACCTTGCAATGACTGCATGTGAATTGCGACTTTTCCTTTTGTGGTAGTATTCCAGTATTTTAAATTAGCTTTTTATTGGAAATAACTCGTCCATTTTTTGGGTTTTGTATTTGATATTGCTAGGTAGCAGCAGGGGCTACTGGTCTTGCTCAGAGAGCCTTTGATGAAGCCACAAAATACTCCATGGAAAGAAAGACGTTTGGAAAATACATCTGTGAGGTAAGGAAACATTACGACACCGTGGAGATATGAATGGAAGGAGTCAGAACTCAAGTACTTCAACGTAATATATGATCATCGCCGCACTCGAAAGCAACAATAAAAAGCACCTGCAGCCAGGGCCAAGTTCGCGCAAGGACTATAGTTGACCATTGGTTAACTAACGTTTACCCGAACTCTGTCTAGTCGACGGTGGTTGACTGCGCTAGTCGACTATTTGGAACCAGCCTACTGGGGTTGGTTGCATCGCTGGTAACCAAAAGCCGCGCGCATTTATAACGCTAGCAGAGAGCCAGGATCCAGAAGTTTTGCGATGACATTTTGACCAGCATTTGACTAGAGACATTCGCACGTTGCTATCAGTGCGCAGGCGTAAGGTACGTCACAAATCAACCACTAGTCGACTAATGGTCCTTGCCCGAACTTGGCCCAGCTTGCTCAGTGGTTCAGTAAGCTAATCCCTATATAATAGAGATCCATGCTCATTAATGCTAGAAGAAAGAGCTTGCGTTGCTTTGTGGATAGCACCATGGTAATACGCAGGCGCAGTTGTCATACATCGCCAAAAATGAATGAGTTTAAAAGTGTTTGTTTGGAGTTGGCTAATACTGGCTAACAATGTGGTCAACATCACTGAAACAATCATTTCATGACGAACTAAAATCTGTCACATTTCATACATGATGTATTGCCAATTGACGAACAAATTTCTGAAAAGACATGACAACTTATTGGAAAAAAATATCAATGTATCTTCAAATTACAGAAACAGTTAACGCTTTCAAGGACCAACAACTGCACATTGCTAACTTGAGTTCATAACTCACATCAAACAACTGCGCATTTGTTAAAACCTGTCTTGTCATAGAGGGATTGGAATGTTAAGAGTTCTGTCTCCTTCCCTTCATATCTCCATGATGAAATATTTTGGTTCTACATATTTTTTAAATATGAAATATTATTTTTGGGGTTTGGATTCCGCTTTTTTTTACTCACCCGGTTTATCCATTTTTTCAAATGACTATTTTTTTGCTCCAACTTCATTGATAGTTTTTATTGAAGGGGAAAAAGAAGGATAAAAACCCTAAATGTCATGATGTGATTCTATGTAGTTGTGTGGTCCTGAATTATTAGATGCCAGACATCAAAAAAAAAAAAAATACTCACGCAACAAGCCATTCGTAAGATGCCAAATGGCGCACCGTGCTCCATCCGTGCAAAATAATGACCAAAAAACCTAATAGTGTGACTTCACAGGAGAGTGTAAATGATAAAGAAAATGACTGCTTTACCTTTCTTAAAGATGTTTGTTGTGTTGTTATGCACTTCTTTTCTATGACTATATTCTTGTCATGCAGCACCAAGCCGTAGCCTTTATGCTCGCTGACATGGCCATCGGTATTGAAGCCTCACGTCTCATGACTCACCGCGCAGCCTGGGAGATTGACCAGGGCAGACGTAACACCTACTTTGCTTCCATCGCTAAAGCCTTAGCCGCTGACGTGGCTAACAAGAGCGCTACGGATGCTGTGCAGATCTTCGGAGGAAACGGCTTCAACAGCGAGTATCCCGTGGAGAAGTTGATGCGAGATGCCAAGATATACCAGGTAAGATGCAGAAGTATCTTTATGTGGACTCACTCTCTCAATTTAAAGGTAGGGTAGATCATTTGTCATTAGTGCATTTTTTTTTCGTTTGAAGTGAAAGTGCTCAAAATGGAAAGACAGGTATTTAACAACTATTCCAATGAAGCATTAGCTCTCTGAATGCTGTATATTTTGAGAAAACACATTATTCTGGATCTCGATTTCAATTTTAAAGTTACTGATCGAGTCATGCCACAATTCCGAAATCAGCACTCAGGACATGATTCCCATTGAGTTGCTTGTTGCTGCATGATGTCACACAATGAGCCTATGACTCTTGCTAGTAATAGCAACTGCTCACGTGTGTCCATAGTGTCAAAGCACTTGCAGCCATTCACAGATTTGCCCAATTACAAACCAACTACAAACGGTTATTGCCAGAAGGAATAATTTCACAGGGAGTTTAGTGTCATCACTCTCTTTGAACCAAGTAAGATTTTTTGACTTTTTTTTTAATTTTATTTTTTTAGATTGCTTTTTTGACAGCTGCAAATGATATACTCTACCTTTACCTTTATACTCTAAGTTGCAGATCACTTTCACACTCACCTTGCACGTATAAAAAAGTACAATGCATAATTTTGTGCACATTTTCACTGCTCTGGGGGCCAAATAAAGAGTTTGACTGGATTGCTCAGGAATTTCTGCCATGATCAGTCTTTGTTTGAGGAAGATGTGCGCAGTAATGTTTGAGTCAGACAAAAAAGTATTAGGTGGGAACTTTCTTTTTTGGTTGAGTGTTCAAGTGATAATGGGACCAATAGAGTGGTACCCCTATCTTAGTGGTCACATACAAATGCCACTTTACACAGAGGTCCTTTAGTTTGAAGATTATTACATTTTCATCTTTCTTTTCTCTTTCTCAGATCTACGAGGGGACCGCCCAGATTCAGCGTGTGATTATTTCCAGAGAGATTCTCACCAAGGCTAAACAGATGGCGGGCTAGATATCAGGTCAAAAGTGGGACTTGAGCAACTCCGTAGTACTGGAGGCCCAAAGTGAGTGTCCTGTACATATCATGCAAAATTAGGTGGAAGGTAAAAAAAGAGGAAAACAAATCAACTTTCATTACCTCGGGAAGATTAAGTCATTGGCATATCTCCTGTTGAATATGAGCTCATCAGATTTATCTTTTTCAAGAAGTGTGTTAATTGTCTAACTTTTGTGGGTTTTTTGTATGCGTTGCAATGCACCTAGCACCTCCAATTTTAAGTCCAGTTGCCAACATCTTACATGCGATCCCTTGGTACTTAGTTTTGTCGTATTTTAATGTGAAGATGCAACACAAGGGGGCGCTGTTGACATTTTGGCAGTGTTTTAGAGAAGCTGAGGGGTTTGATCAGTTGCTGCTCACTTAGGGCGCTCTTGTATGGTAGTGTTGAAAAAGAGGCTCTTTTTATAAGTTCTTGGCCCACACAGTAAAAATGTCAAAAGAGTCTTTCTTATGCAAGTGTCGCCTCGCTTTCAAGATGACAATTTTGTACATGTTGGCAACTGTTTTGATTGGACAAAGCCTAATAACAGTAATGATTCAGACTTGGTTTATATTTGTTTGCAAGTTAATAATCTGAGATTTACTTTTTGTTTTTGTCCATTTAAGAACTTATCCCAGTAAAGAGTACATAAATGTAGTTATGCTGCAAAAAAAAAATTACAAACATTAGAATTAGGGCACTCAGCACTGATGATTAAGATCTCTGAATCTTTGAATATCTGCATTCAAATACTGAAATGGGACGTGAAACTTGTATCCTTATGCAAGACACTTTACTCTAATTTTATTTTCTTATAAACAGGAGTTAAGGACCTTTGAGGGTAGAAAGAAATGGTGTTCAGATCTTGAACTACTTCATAAACTATATTCATATTACGAACAGGAATAATAGTTGTGTTTAAGCCCTGCATTATGATTGCTTTTATGAATGAAATGGCTTCTGTACATACACTGTCGCTCTGAAGCACATTGTACAGCCCTTGATGGCTTGTAACTTTATAGTCTGTAGCACTGTTGTTTTACTGGACAATTTGTTCATTCACTTTGAACTTTAATCACCTCACCTAATGAAATATAAAGCCAATAGTAACTGTATTATGTCAAGTCTCTGAGTCCTACAAATTAATGTGTTTCTGTTGTGTTGGATATACTCTTGGTATCCTCACAGTAGCTCAAGATAGACTTGATGTTTTGCTATGAAACGTGGTACGTAACATGCATTAGTTCTACATTTGGTTTACTACAGGGTGAGTAAAAAAAAAGCGGAACCCAAACCCCCAAAACTATATTTTATATTTAAACAAATATGTAGCACCAAAAAATAATAATGACTGGAAAGCAAATTTCATGAGCTACTTTTAGATGAAAACAAATTACTGAAATTGCTCCCTTTGTTCAAAGAATATCACCATTTACACGCAATGACCCTAAAACCTGTTTCGTCCAACAACAAAAAAAGCAACTGTATTCTTACTGTTTAGAGCAACAAAGAAAATGACACAGAATACTTGTTTCAACAACTGTCAACTTCTGTAGTACACAATATCGTTATTAACAACCCTGTTAAGGCAAACAATATGATTTATAATATCCACTTTTATAAAAGGAGCTAATTGTAATATGACAAAGCAGATACTTTCACAAAGAATACATGAACTTAGATCGCATGTACCTGTATGTACATTTTGTTGTTAATTTTGATCTTTTTGTTTGTGGTTGATGGATTAAAAAAATTAAACAGTCTCAATTTATGCATGATTGTTTGTATTAATGCTGTCCTGGATATTTGCTGTCAACAGAGGGCGCTAAACACTTTATAGGGTCTGTTATGGAAAATTTAGTGTAAAAACGACGGTCGATAGAGGGCGCTAGACATTCCTATTGAAAACGGCAAGTTCCCATTGTTCTAGAGCAGAATTCACCCAAAACTACCATTGTTTGGTGTAAAAAAACCACCGTCGATAGAGGGCGCTAGATATTCCTATTGAAAACGGCGGGTATAAAGAAACGCGCATACCTCTAGGGGCGACAATATGGTCGCCCCCAGAGGTACGTATTGCTGGGGGCAACAATTATTGGTCGCCCATAGCGGAATTCTATCCTCTAGGGGCGACAAGAGTCGCCCGTAGCGGTACGTACCGCTGAGGGCGCTCAACAACAGTCGCCCGTAGCGGTATACCTCTGGGGGCGACCAACAACAGTCGCCCGTAGCGGTATACAGAAACGCGCATACCTCTAGGGGCGACAATATGGTCGCCCCCAGAGGTACGTACCGCTGGGGGCGACAATTATTTGTCGCCCGTAGCGGAAATCTATCCTCTAGGGGCGACAACAGTCGCCCGTAGCGGTACGTACCGCTGAGGGCGCTCAACAACAGTCGCCCGTAGCGGTATACCTCTGGGGGCGACCAACAACAGTCGCCCGTAGCGGTATACAGAAACGCGCATACCTCTAGGGGCGACAATATGGTCGCCCCCAGAGGTACGTACCGCTGGGGGCGACAATTATTTGTCGCCCGTAGCGGAAGTTCTATCCTCTAGGGGCGACAACAGTCGCCCGTAGCGGTACGTACCGCTGAGGGCGCTCAACAACAGTCGCCCGTAGCGGTATACCGCTGGGGGCGACCAACAACAGTCGCCCGTAGCAGTATGCAGAAACGCGCATACCTCTAGGGGCGACAATAATGGTCGCCCCCAGAGGTACGTACCGCTGGGGGCGACAATTATTGGTCGCCCGTAGCGGAAGTTTTATCCTCTAGGGGCGACAAAAGTCGCCCGTAGCGGTACGTATACCGCTGAGGGCGCTCAACAACAGTCGCCCGTAGCGGTATACCTCTGGGGGCGACCAACAACAGTCGCCCGTAGCGGTATACAGAAACGCGCATACCTCTAGGGGCGACAATATGGTCGCCCCCAGAGGTACGTACCGCTGGGGGCGACAATTATTGGTCGCCCGTAGCGGAAGTTCTATCCTCTAGGGGCGACAACAGTCGCCCGTAGCGGTACGTACCGCTGAGGGCGCTCAACAACAGTCGCCCGTAGCGGTATACCTCTGGGGGCGACCAACAGCAGTCGCCCGTAGCGGTATACAGAAACGCGCATACCTCTAGGGGCGACAATATGGTCGCCCCCAGAGGTACATACCGCTGAGGGCGCCCGTTATTGTCGCCCCTAGAGGTACACACCGCTGCGGGCGACCGTATGTCGCCCCTAGAGGTACATATACCGCTGCGGGCGACCGTATGTCGCCCCTAGAGGTACAAAATGTCAATAGAGGGCGCTCTGTTATCCATATTTAGGCAATAAAGCAGGCGCTTAATTTTATACAATTTGATTTTACCACGTGCAACACAGATAATCGTTCCTAAATATGCTTAAAGCTTTTTTTTGGGGGGGGGGGGGGAGTGAGGGATAGGAAACGCGATTTACCTGGCAGTTATCTTTTAGTGAAATAATAAGCACAACACACAATAACATCTTGTTGAAGCAGAATTTATCAACATTGACATAGAAAAATTATAACTGCAAAATAATGTATTCATTATATTCCCCTCGTACACTGAGAAAAAAAAATCTCTGCACTTTTCCTACTGTATATATTAGTCCATGCGGCGTTGAATATTTTATTGACAGATAACACAAGAAAACAATCTTTTAAGGGCATTTTCAAAATAAATCCGTTAAAAAGGAATGAAGGGTTTCTTTACCCATAGACGTTCTATAAATCTTTTTCGATCTCCAATTAAATAATAAAATAAAGGAATATCTAGTTTCCATAACAGTATCGGTAATTCTTAATAATTTAAACGTTTGATTTGACAACAATTTTCAGGTCTCAAATAATAAGATAAATTTAACAAAACATCTAAAAAGTGTTACATCTGTTTTATTCCTAATTAAACCCTTTTCCTAATTGCAATTCAATGAAATAAGTTTAAACCACTGTTTAATTTGTTAAATTTAGCTTTTGGTTATGATATTTACTCTTTTTCTTTGTTTTAGGAGGGGTTTTGAATACCCAAAAAAAATAAACGGTATTTTTGACTTAAATTGTGTTAAGTCAAAACGGGTTCGAATCCCGCTATGTGGCTTAGACCGCTAGGCCATCTAACTAAGAGGTTCAACTACAGTGATAAGTAGATTATCTTGATTTCCGAGGCAAGGTGGTGCGAAAAAGTGTAGGAGGGTACCTGGAAGATTGAAAATGAGTATTTGAATAGGAAAATGAACGTGCAAAAAAATAAAATCTGCATTTATTTTGTTAAGAAAAATCTTTTTCCCGAACGTCCTTTGTTACTAGCAGCTCAAATTTGGAAATAAAACTGAAAAATTATTTCTGCATTGTTTAGAGAAAAGTCAGTCGACTTTGGGCCAAGTTTGTGTCACACTAATTCCTCGTGTTTTTTAATTTAAGTTTCGCTAAATTTAATTAAAACTATCCCCTTTTATTGTTCAATAATTGCTTGAAACTTGTAGGAAATATTGCTTAGGAACCACGAATACATTCCAAATCAATTTCTCTGGAGAGATATATTAATAAAAACAAAAATCGTGTCAAAAATGCAGGGTACATGTACATTCAGAACACATTCTAATTCGATTTCTGGACACGTGTTCATTTTAAATTCAGTCAAAAAAATTTGCTTTGCTTAACAAATCGATACTTCTTGTCCAAATCGTCACAATTGACATGCAGAAGCTCCTGCCACGGCTTAAAATAAACAAAAAAAACTGCCCAAACTCCCAGGAAAGATTGCCAAATGGCCCTACTTTAATAACTAATACAAGTTGCAATGAAATCCAACTCAAGCAAATTCAATGAGTGGTTTGTCAAATCTAAAAAGCACCCATACTATGAATCTCCGGTCCAACGAACTACATGTGTTCCCATGTGTAAAAACACGTTTTTTTATAATATAATCCAGTCCTCAACCAACAGACTTGTAGCGCACTCAGTTCTTTCCCACCAAGTACATGTATTGTTTTCTTTTTTGTTAGTACATATATATTGTTTTTGTTTTTAATTTTGAATTTTTTTATTTTATTTTAAATTTGTTTTTTTTTTTTTTTTTTTTTTTTACTCCAGCCTGTGGGCTGCTATAAGCAGTGTTTTAATAAACCACAAATAATAATAATAATAATAATAATAATTAAAACTCGGTATTTACAGCCGTGTGGTTGCGAAGGCGATTTAAAAAGGTCACAAAACATGATTTTGAATTAAACTACAATGTATATGCATACACGTACACGTTGGCGGGCGAAATCTTTGAAAATTAATTTCAAACGTTTGGAAGACCGTATCTTCAAGGAACCTTCAGGGTTTATTTCCCAAAGTATGTACTAAAAATTCGTTGTGATGTGTTCTTTACTTTTGAAATTGAAAAAAAAAAGGCCTGGCTACGTGCATTTTTGAAAGCTGTAACACATGGCGTTTGAAATATCTGGCAATATTTTCAAGCCGCACGAATATCAATAAGGTTCCTATATCCATTATAGTGTGCAGTAAACATTTGGAGAAAAGCCTCCTTCACGAGTTATTAATTGAGAAATATCACCCTTTTTGCCGGCTTCCATTGGTCGATACCGAGACCCACGCCAAGTCACAGAGTGATCACGTAATGAATATGCTAATATGCCCTTCGTCATTGTGTTGCCGGGCCGAAATCGGTCAATTGTATACGGCGCTTTGCTAAACAATGCACGCTAAAAAAATCCTCGTCGAATTTTTCCGTGGAGTCAGTTTAATGTGTATTAAACACTAGCGTTTGCAACAACAGATTAAGTTGAAATTCGGAATAAACTTATACGATGATAATAATAAGTGTTCAACTACTCGTTCGGAAATAGCAACTTGGAGAAATTCCTAGAAATTGATAAATACATAGATTTGGGGACGTTTTCAAACGATTTCTTCCAGACTTAAGGTCAGCTTTACCAGTAACCAGCATTGTTTCGGCATTGATTACGGCAATTTTTTTCAGTGTCATAGGGCATAAAGCTTAGAATTTCTTCTTCCGTTAAAATTTCAATCATACTGAGCATATTTCTGAGAAATACAACGTTCAAATGGCCATGTTTTTTAGGGTGCACGAATTTCACTGCTCTGTTACAGCGTCTAAGCACGTCATCGGATTAGCTTAGTTGCTTGACAACCGGCACGCTTTCGCGTTCGCAACCACACGGCGTTTTTTTTTAATAAACAGATATTGTTAAAAATGTTAAGTGTTTTCCCCTCAAACTTTGATTATTTTTTACCCAAATATCCCCCTTTCGGTGCTTGAATATTAACTAATGAATATTGACTTAAAATATGCTCCTCTTAGCTCTGCAGGAATTTCTGCAATGCTTGGAAAAAAGTCACGTTTTGGACGAATTTAAATACAAATGTAAGGCCAACCCCTTACATTTAAACCAAAGGGGAAAAAAACGTTGGTGATATAAAGATATACAATTTTTTTTTATTTCAGTGTAGGTACAAACAAGTTCAGCACTCCTAAGATGAAAAACTCATAAAATCTCAATAAAAAGAAAAAAAATAAATACAGAGGAAAACATTCGCAAACCAATGAGCTGGTGTTGGTCATGAGAACACACAAGTAGATAACTATGACATGTGTACATAGGATTATTTCACTGCAATGGGAGACTTTTGACAGATTGGTGGCAGCAAATACACCAGTCTTTTTCAATTGTTTGCGTCATGCTGAAGCTGATGTGCGCATGCTCAATATGAGTAAGCAATAGAAAAGGACCGGTATGTCTGCTGCCACCAAGGGTCTCAAAAGTCTCCATTACTAAACAAGCCGAGGCAAGTTGAGTAAAACTGGTCCCAGAGTGCACAGAATTCTATTCAATTGATTCAGAATGGTTTTTCACTACAAGTCTTTTGATGCATCTACTAGTCTACACAGTGGGGCGGATTTTGCCCATTCTTGGACATTCTGGGGTAATCCTATACAAGAGCACTGCCAGGCTAACAGTCAATTCATCAGTGATGATTGAAGCTAATACGAGGACACTAAGCTAGCACTCTGGGACTAGCACAAATATATACAGTAATTTCATGTTCACAAACTCCATGAAATCTATCAAAGTTACACAACACAGTACTGGTACACAAAATATCCGCATGTTTGTACCGGTAGGAACACCACCTGTGCCAAATGAGTTAACAGGAAAATCAAACCACATTATATATTTTTTGGCACTTCTACATTTTTATTTAAACTCTGTACATACATCTATGTAACGACAATTTCAACAGTCCAAAGCATGCATCTTTCTTTTGTTGATGTCTTCTAATTTAGAATGTTATTCCTAAACTATAGCTGTCACCAACTTACAAAATACACTCACACACTGCTGGGACTATCCACATCTGTGCCAATTCTTGCCCTCAGTTGACTCACTTGGGAAATATATTTTGGTTCAAAATATTCACAATGCTCTAGTTTTAGTTGAAGCCACTACATTAAGCACATTTGGCTACAGGAGCTATATAAAAGTTGTCTTTTAAAGAATTGTTTAATCAATATTCCATGAAATGAAACCATTTTTATAAAAAAAGCAACGATCTTTGGATTTGACTACATGTATCAGAAACAAGGGAAGACAAAACCAATGAAAGGAATGTCAAGGAAATCTACAAGGGAAAAGGACTTTTATGTTAAGATATACGACAAAAAGAACATCCTGAGATTAAAAGCAGGTTTAAAAATAACGTTACTAACTGTTATTTGTATCTTTAGTAAATGTGCTTAGACTCACTTAAAAATTTACACAATTCAGCCCCCCAAAATGGGTCCAAACCATACAGCTATATTACATTACTAGAGCACTGACTCGATGTACAAAGTGAAGCCTGCTGGGCGCATCCTTGATCGGTCTGTGTATCCTATACAGCATTATCGAAGCCGATACGGCTAAAAGCAAAACACTTGACTAGTAAATGAGCATTTCATTTTGTTCTGCACAAACAATGCAAACGCATGCGTGTAATCCAATACAGATGACTTTTCACTACACGTACAAGTACAAGAGGTAGCTGCACAATCAAAAATTTTCAAAATTGGCTTCATGGTTTCAAAAACAGCCAGACGGACCCTTTTTGGGGGACATACTGTAGTTATTGACAGCTCTATGGTCTAAACAGACAAACCTACCATTTGCATCAGACCTGGCTAGGAACCAGACTACTATAGCTTCCCTGTGCTGGCTTTGGGTTGCATAAATGAGAGGTGCTTGGGTACCATACAGTCAGGTGCCAGGGCAGGATTACGCACCAGGCCCAGGGCAATACCTACCCGCATCGCCAGTGAGGGCGCTCTCACTTTGTCGGATGGTGTCGGCATCACCTGTCAATGTCCAAAAATGTTGAAAAATTAGTATGAGTGGAGCAGCTTCTTGTGTTCAATTTGGAAGGAGACCAAGAGGGATGCTTAAACAAATGGGATGGAACTCCGTATTATCGCAGTACTTATCACGTTTCTCATTTGAAATAGAGATATAACCTTCCCCAATTGTCCTGTCTTTTGTGTTGTATAACTCTTCCTTTTCAAATTGATATAAACAAATCTGACGGTGGTGTGTTTATTCCATGTACAATGCCTGTAAAAATAGACATGCTCAGAGTGTGTGAACGGAGGTGGACTCCTTATGAATAAAGTCTAACATTTTCCCTGTAACGTTCAAATTGGTTAAAAGACTATATGCCTGCAGGATGATTTCTTAAGACCCTGCCCCTCCCCCGAAAGGAGAACAAAAATCAATGAGACAACTCTACTGATTGGCGATTGGGGGCGCCATTCACTTTACATGGTGTGCCGTTTTATTTTGTTAAACGCGCTGTCCTTATTTCGATCCCGTAAAAGTTGTTACGATTTCGCAGTGGAAATATCGTCCTGCAACTTCATTTTGTGTTTGCAGCTGTAGGAAACCTGACAATGGAACTTTCAACTTACATAAGGGCATTTTCATGCTGCAAGTTCAATTACATGACAGCTTCACAGTGAGTGTAAGATAAAGCTTGCATTTGTTTCTCCTAGTAGCAGATTTTCAGTATTAGTTTTTGCCCTGTACCAACGTAGTTCTAATAAGCTGCAGGTCAACATGTTTATGTTATATACCTTGACATTGTTCATTTCCCAGCATAATCAACTGTTTATTACACCCAGTTTTTTTTGTATGACACTCTAGAGTGTTTCTCTTCATTTTACGACTGATAAACTTAACCCCAAAATGCCTCTAAACCTGTTTTCCAGAGAGGGGGAAACACTGTGTGGACGTCGTCGCTGCTACCTGGTTAATGTTGACATCTTTGTTTGGAGTCCACACAGTGAATGTAATGCTTGTACAGTGTTGTCCGAGAACACTTGGAAAGGTAGTGTTTATAGAAATGTACGCTCTGACACAAAAATCTCCCTGATGCGAAAATACCATTATCAGTCATTCTTTGTGGTACCCGCTGCTATTCAGATTCGAACCAGCCAGCCAACCCCAGGTGGTTAAGAGGACTGCACTAGAAAGCAGGAAGTTGGGGGTTCAAGTCCCATCCAAGCAAGCATGTGATTTTTTTGCAAGCTCTCGGACAGCACTGAGCATATAGTGCTTATAAAAACTACGTTGTTGAAGGGTAAAACCCAATATTATAAACATCTCCTGGACGTGAAAATGCCATCAGCATTCACAGCAGAAGTGTCGCACATATTCCAAAATGTTATTGGAATTAAAAGTTCCTACAAATTGGTCCAGGAACTAAAGATAACAGCATAAACTCAAGGACTAAAAAAGTCAAAATTGAAATGGCTGAGGCTTCATTGCTGCACAGCAGAATTTAAAAATAATTAGGTTGTCCCACTTTAATTTGACACCAAAAAACCATCTAATGGCAACGATCAGTATGCATTGGGGTCACTGTGTGGTTTTGTTACAATTGTTATGCTTGTCATTAAGGCTACATTATGAATGTTACCTTGTCCATTTTGTGTCGATGAATGAGACCATCCACTCCAAGTTCAAACGTGGAGAAAGCATCAAAGTATCTGCAACGTCAAAAACATTTGGATTTACTGAATTGGCTCCAGTGCAATGATGGAAACAATGCGGAACATTATAGCAGAAAGTGTAAAGCAACATCCTTGTAAGCAATGATTCTTACATTTTAATTAAGAGAGAACCCTATTCTTATCCTCCAGTGTGGGTGGGGCAAGATGAGTGGGGGGGGAAGCATAATACTCACCTACCAGGGTGTTCACGTCTCAATGGTCTGATAACAGCTGGGTAGTGGAACTCTCTTAGGGGTGGGGCAAGGTAAGGGGGAAGGGCTTAATACTCACCTATCGGGGTGGTTGTGCCTCCAGGGTTGATGACATAGCTGTGTAGTGGTGCTATTCTCGAATGGGGCAAGTTAAGGGGTAGGGGCTTAGGGCTCACCTTTGTGTATACGTCTCTAGGGTCTCACGACATAGCTGTGTAGAGATGCTCTTTTAGGGCGTGGCAAGGTAAGGGGGAGGGGTTTAATTCTCACCTATCAGGATGTGTACGCCTCCATGGTCTGATGACACAGCTGTGTAGTTGTGCTGTTCGAGACAGGGCAAGGTAAGGGGCTGGGTTTAAGGCTCACCTATCAGGATGTGTACGCCTCCATGGTCTGATGACACAGCTATATTGTTGTGCTGTTCGAGACAGGGCAAGGTAAGGGGCTGGGTTTAAGGCTCACCTATCAGGATGTTTACGCCTCCATGGTCTGATGACATAGCTTTGTAGTGGTGCTGTTCGAGACAGGGCAAGGTAAGGGGGAGGGGTTTAAGGCTCACCTATCAGGGTGTTTACGCCTCCATGGTCTAATGACACAGCTATGTAGTGGTGCTGTTGGAGACAGGGCAAGGTAAGGGGGCGGGGTTTAAGGCTCACCTATCAGGGTGTTTACGCCTCCATGGTCTGATGACATAGCTATGTTGTTGCGCTGTTCAAGACAGGACAAGGTAGGGGGAGGGGTTTAAGGCTCACCTATCAGGGTGTTTACGCCTTCATGGTCTAATGACACCGCTATGTAGTGGTGCTGTTGGAGACAGGGCAAGGTAAGGGGCGGGGTTTAAGGCTCACCTATCAGGGTGTTTACGCCTCCATGGTCTGATGACATAGCTATGTAGTGGTGCTGTTGGAGACAGGGCAAGGTAAGGGGCGGGGTTTAAGGCTCACCTATCAGGGTGTTTACGCCTCCATGGTCTGATGACATAGCTATGTAGTGGTACACCCTTCACCCTCCATCTAGCCTGTATCTGTCCTAGTTCTAGCTCAGCTGTGATGCGTAGTACCTCCATGCTTGAACCATTGATGTAAGCAGCACACAGATACCTCATTCCGTGGACACTTGCTTTGTATGCCGGCAGTCCTCTGTAAATTCAAACAAATATCAGGGTTGGGCTTAGGCTGAGCAAACTCAGAAAGTTCTGGTACTCAAAGTTCAGTTCAGATAATCCAGGGTTCGAAATTAGCAGAAAACCCGCTAGCCAAATGCTAGTCAAAACAGCGGCGGGCTAGTCAAACTATTCCTTAAGTAGCTCGGCTGGCGAGTTAAAAAAAATATTCGGACACGGCAAAGATGAAAGGACAGGAAGAAATAAATCATGAAATTCAGAAAGCAAACCTGTACTGCTGTATCGATTTGTGTATAATTTATCAACTGTTTTAAAGGGTTAAATTGTTAGATCTGTTTATCAAAAACACTGACAAAATTGCCTCAGAATAGATGAGAAATCAGTTGGAATTGGGTATAAACGGTTTTACTTACGACCTATTTTCATATTGCATACTTGCATGAGAACGAAAATGATAACGACGCGAAGATTTGCCTACGTACATCCGATGGATTCTAGATTTATTCAGGCTCATTTGGACCACGTTTTAATACAGTTCTTATCAACGGTCATTTTAGATTTGTTTTGTAAATGAAAACTAAATCCTTCAAGTTTATTAAAAAAATTGTCCGTCCCAAAAGACATTTGAGTCTCCTGTTTAAGTTTAAGCCTTTTACCCAATGACCGCCACAAAATTATTTCATAAATGTTCATGCTTGAAAGAGTGATCGAGTTCCACGAGTCCGCACGGAAGTTTTTGATATTTGTCTTGCACGTCATGCGATTTTTCAGTTTCCATAAAAATCTGAGGGTGATTTTCTCTTTGAATTTTACCATTTAATTTTCCTTTTCGAGGGGTCCTGAAGCGCGCCACCAGGGTTCAACTTTCAGGCTCTTTACATGTTTTACATGTATGCACATTGTTGTTTATGAGACACTCTATAAAAGAAAAAAACATGCGGGCTAGTGAAAATGCCTGCGGGCTAGTTATGAGTCTGTTTCAGTAGCCCGGCTGGCTAGTGAAAGTAAAAGTTAAGGTCGAACCCTGGATAATATTAATGTTAACATTCTGAAAATAGTTTGAGCAAACATGTGAATTTCATCGTGACTTTTTACGATTCATTCTTAATCTTGAAAAGCTTTTTCTTTCCGTTTTATGTAGCTTTGTTTGAGTTGTTAATTAGTCAGTGGGGACCTCAAAAAAAATGTGGTGTCACTTTTGTCCTGTTACTGAAGCTATCGCCTAAAAGCCATGCTTCCCCTAGCAGAAAAGTTCTCCTGAGTTGGCTTCGCATGTGTGTGCACAGAGATTTCTTATTTCATCTCACTTTTATCTCAAATGGTCAAAAGAAAACTGAAGCTCTGGTGTTTTTTTATATTCTGAGTCACAACTGAAAACTTAGACTCCAGTTTATAGATCTTGAAAAACTTAAGGGGCGACTCTTGATCACAATATAATGAGGAGAAGTAAACTTACTTGGTTTTGAATTTCATAATCCTGTTATCAAACTCGACTGAGTTGGCATACATGCTGAAGTCGTGAGAGTCTTCCAGGAAGTTGGGCAACTGAAACCAAAAATGTCAGCGTTAATTTTACATTTATTCTGAAAATTTTACAACTATGGCAAAAAGGATGAATTGCTTAAAGCAAATTTTTTTTCCATAGGCGGGACGCTCCAAAGTCATGAATAATTCAATAGTATCGACCGGGCCAGTATGTTTATTTATGAAACAGAACAATGATATCAAGAGCATTGTTGTTATTTAGTCAACCAGTTACCTTTAAAGCATTTTAAATTACAGGCGTCGTCGAGCTACCACACAGTATTCTAGTGGATAGTGTGATGAGCTATGGATACAAAGATCCCTGATTCGAATTCACGACGTCGCTGCTCATTTTCGACTGTTTTTCTTCTCTGAATTTATCGTTGAGATAATTTATTTTTAGGGAAAAAAGATAACGATAACCTAAGTGTCTTCCAACGATTCAAAGGTAAACTGAATTATACATGACTTTGGAGCATCACGCCTACGGAAAATAAATTTGCTTGCCTTAAGCCGCCCTCAGGTCCACCTTGCGACGATTCAGAACAGTCAGCAAATGACTTTTCAGGATCAAGCTGCGTCTTAAGACCGTCAGGAACATATCAGTCGCTGATTTTTTTGCGACCTGGGTAAACTACGATGATATTAAGACAATCGGCATCAGTCAGCACTCAATAAAATCAACATCTTTTGCGACATGTTCCCGACAGATGGCAATCAATTGCAGTTGACCGATGTGAAATGACAACGTCATGTGCGCACCAAAGTCATCTTGTTTTATTGTCAACCCAATCAGCATGCAGCATAAAGAGCTGATTGGACAGAAGTGGCCGTGGATGATCGTTGATTGTTATCAACATGCTTTAACGCTACTGTAAAAGAAGTCACCAGATAGCCTATGCCATGGAATTGTTGTTGCGTCGTGGGTGACATGGGCGTGGTTGCGATTATTTTGTGTCAATATGCCACTTGTTCCACGAGAATTACACAATTTCAATGATCATTATTTTTTGGCTTGATGCGGACAGTTCCGGCTCGGCGCAAGTAAATTGCAGGACGACCTGAGGCCGGCTTCATATGCTGTTTTAAAACAAGAAACGCCCTTCCATTTGGGATATGTACTATTTACCATGTGAATGTGCATACAGAGCAAAAAATCTCAACTAACTCTCTTTGTACAGGGGAAGTTGTGCATGGGGCCCGTAAAGACAAACGCAGTCTTTCAATTAAAAATAACTTGTAATAAATCATCTCTGACTAGGGCTGTCCATTTTCGAATATTTTTACTAATAGTATTCGATTACTCGAAACTGCATTTGACAAACTATTTGGATATACTGCCAGCTGCAAGCTGCACCATAAAAAGGTGCATTAAGAGTGTGTTGAGGGATGCTGTAGTGTTCCGTAGTATTATTTTATAACTGTGAACGGTTTTAACCTGCTGATACGATGAGAACAATGAACCACCGTCAACAATTTTTTTTTTTACTGTAAACAAAAAAGTGGCGCCTGGCAATAAAGCATCGCAACTTTACAATAAAAACATATCACAGTTTTGTGTGTGTATGTGTGTAGTTTTGTTGTTTACAAATATTCAAACCAGCAATAAGTTATTCAATTATATTCGAGTATTCAGTATATTTGTGATAGCCTTAGCCCTGATTCTGCCAGACGCAACACAGTGCATCAGGTGTCAAAGTCTGTGGGAACTTGCTGCACTGAGCCATCAACACCAGTGTATAAATGGCCAATTCTGAAACAATGACAGCTAGTCTCAATGCCACAGCTGTCTCCTGCTGGATTCAGTGACCACGGGCTCTGATGAGGCAGTTTGGCCTTGAGATTTGTGACCTGATGGATCTTGCTTCTCTGGGCAGGCTTGTCACTTCGACAAGTGTTGTACGTCTCTGTTTGAGCCAAAGTACCGCAGGGGGTTAGGGTTAAGACATTACAAAATCTTCAACAAGCTCACCTCCTGCACAAGCCGTTCATACATGAGTAGTATCTGTTCTTTGCTCGGTTTCTGACTGTCGTTGTCTTGTGGAGACACACTACTGTCTTGCTCTGTCAAGCCAGTGTCTGCTTTGGTAGTCGCTGGCTGACGATCGTCTGCTGAGGACTGAAGACAATTAGGCTCTGGGACGGCCGCTACCATTGGGACATGGTAAACTTTACTGGAAAGAAATTGCAAAAGTGTAATGTACATTCATAATCAGTCAAGGAATTGAGGACTCTCCATTCAGTGTACACAGACCTATAATAAATTACAAGAGCACTAACTGGCTGTGCAAATGAAGCCTGTTGGGCCCATCCATATTTGGGCACAAACCTATGGACAATTGGGAATTTAGTACAGCTTTAGTACGACATTTGTTTTGGGCAGTGCAACATTGTCACGCCGCAATTTCCACTCGCTAAATCTTTTAAAACTTTTCAAACTGCATCATTATTTTTCATAAGCTGTTTTCAATCTTGGACAATTATCAGTCTTTGGTAGCAAACGGGGTATCAAAATGTACCTAACAACATTCCCCAAAGGTCTATATAAATGACGATATCATGAGACGATCAAATTCAAAATTATGACCCCTCCAATGAGTGTGGACTTTCCTTTTTTTTTTTTTTTTGCAGTGTTTAGCTCCATGATATTAATAGTCAACAACAGAGCAGGACCAAATATGAAATTCTTTGTGGGAGTGGTTAGGGATAAGACAAAATCTGCTATGTGATGCATGTTATTTGGAGTTGGGGACTATAATGTTCATCATACATGTATGTCAGTAGAAGAGACCAATGAGTTAAGTCCTGCCGTGACCCATAACGCTCTGACCTACATATGTGACAGCATAATTAATGTCCGAAATGCATGCACAAATGTCCAACATGTGTGCACTTGCATATGATGCATGTTGCTGGACCTTGAAGTGCTGTATAAGAGAATGAGGCGCAGTTGATGCTGCCCATGCGTGCAATAGGTGAGGCCAAGGGACCTATTGACTAAACATCGACCACATAGAACGTTGCATACACTTACTTGAAATACAGATGTGTCCTGCACACATGTCGATGCAGACCAAAGGTTGGTTGATTATTGAGAGAATCAGTCAATTGAGTGATGCCCAAACAATGGGAAGATAGGTTTGCGAAGCCATAGTCTTGTTTATTGATTGGTTGCTTGGCTATGATGTCATCAGTTCCATGACGCTTGATTGGCTGGTTATTGCGAATGATGATGTCATCGCTGCACGCGGCATCCCAGGGTATGGCTGCAGTCTCGTAGACGCTCTGGATGTGCATGGTAGCTGACAACCTGCGTAGGGTCGCAGTGATGTCCTTAAAGCCATCCTGGACAGGCAGTGAAGACGTCAACAAGGACAAGACGTGAGTGATGGTGCCTCTCTCAATGGAAAATAGCACAGGAGGCTCTCGGTTCTCCGTGTCTTTGCTTTCACCAATGTTTGCTGTAGAACCTTCCTCTTGATGAGGCGAGAAGTCTGACGGGCGGGGCCCTGCGGAGCAACAACGGGCGGAGTCTTTCAAGCACATCAGAGATGTTTCCCTTCGATCCCAGTGCAAAGATTGTGATCTACCTCCACTAGAAGCTGACCTTGAAGCCCATCTGTAGGTGTGGCTCTCTGAATGGGTCCCCACATTGGTGCAGATTGCTGTCAGTCTGGGTTTGCTACGATAGATGTGTCGCAGGTACATATGACGTCCTCGGCCGATGGAGATGGCAGGGTTGATTAGGGCATTGCAGGAGGAGTATGTTGAGCATGTGGACCCTCTAGGTGTGAGTTTTGAGACCTGGTGTTGGCCAAGATCCTTATATACAAAATTGCAAAAAGAGAGAAAAATTAGCTATGCCCATGACTGAATGATATTCTTGTGATAGTTGTGAATACTACTTTTTATGACTCACCATAGAACAATGGAATCACACAAAAAACAAATCTTCGAATGAAAAAAAATGAACCTATTTTCAATTAACACCTAAATTCTCACAATTTATGTACAGGAAATTAAAAGTTGCATTAAATATAAGTGTTCATTGACTATAAAAAAAAATGAAATCACATGAACAATGAACATTTGTTTGAAAATACTCTAACTTATTTTTTTACGCTAAAGGCATAGTAACTGGACTTCTAGGATTGCTGCTTTATAACCTGGTAGGTACCGGTAGCTTCCATAGTGAAAAACAAGTAGAAATTCCATGTCAAATTTGGGAAACCAACTGCTCAATTTGAGTACGCATTGTTGGGTGGCTAACAAGTCCACACATTGAGGTTCAACATCGGCAGATCCTGGACCCCCCCCACCAAGATGTGACTCAAATATTTTCAAATAATGTTATTTTTCACTTGAGTGTGCCGTTTATCTCCCCAGATTCGAACCAGCCAACCAACCCCGGGTGGTTAAGACGACTGCACTAAAAAGCAGGAAGTCATGGGTTCGAGTCCCACCCGACCAAGCGTGTGATGTTTTTCTTGCATGTTCTTGGACAGTGCTGAGCATACAGTGTTTATTAATACTACATCGGTGAAGGGCAAAACTCAATATTAAAAACATCTCCCGGGCATGAAAATACCATCAGCAGTCACAGCAGAAGTGTCAAAGGAGCAAAGTTTATAGAATGCAGGGCCACGTCGGAAAAGTTTTTTGGGGGTTTTTTGGATGCGATATGAGGAGTGGGGTTGTTGAGCAGAATGGCACTCCTTTGAGAACGATGCGACGTTAGGAATTGATTGATCAAAGGTATGAGACAGTGAATGGGCATGAAGTGGATGTATACAAAATAGAGGGCAGTATAGAGGGTGAAGGGTATTAATGAAGTAAATTGTGATCAATAGAGGGCGCTATAGAGAGGGATTTATTGACAAGTACGTAGTATTGAGTGAGATGGCTCGGGATGCCTTGAATGCGCGGATGCGGGGTGGATGGGCATGAAGTAAATTGTCATCACTACTTTATTTAACCTAGGACTCACTACTTTATTTCCCCATCTTTATCCGACCTCAATCTACCCACTCACTCCGTCTTGGATTCGCCGATGCGCGGATGCAGGGTGGGAAGGAAGTAAACTGTAGTCAATAGAGGGCGCTATAGAGAGCCAAGTACGCAGTACGTATGTACACTGAGTGAGACATATACAGCTTAAGGTGGGTGCAACTATAGAATACAGGGCTCATCCATTCTACAGGGTGTCCCAAAAAAAATGTTCCACTCTCCTTTTTTTTTACAAATTCAAGCAAACCTGAGCTGAATGCATACATTTTCTTATATTATGCATGGTAAGAATGCTAGGAAAGATTTCCATATACGAAGTTCACTCAACACCCTGTGTACAAACCCTATGAGATTGAACTGAAAAATTCTAAGTGTTTTCTAAGAAAATGCTTGTATTTTCTCACTGCTCAAAAATTGACTTTGATGACATGAAATTGCTATCTGGGGACTTGTTAGTCAATACAGAGGAAAATTAGTGAACTTCGCATATGGTAATCTTGCCAAATGCTATGTGTCTTGGTTTTATCTACCGAAAAAATTGGATCATCCTATCAATCCACTAGGGACAGAAATGCTTAAATATGAACTCGCCTCCATTTGCCAACTGCGCTGGGGACTCAAATCACCAATTTTAAAATGTCGATTTTTGTCAAGTGTGCTTTTCAAAAATTCTACTTGGTATCTAAAGACCAGTCATCACAGACATTACTCCTAGAACTATGGTAGTGGAGCCTCATAGGTTCAGAACCCCGCAAAATTGTTGTCGGCACAAAACACTAATTAAGTACAAAAATGTCCATCCCAACCAAGCTTTTTCCCACAGAACCGCTGCACAGTTTGCCCCTAAACTCCGTACAATACCTCACGACATACTCACGTTATGTGCACCCAACAAACATCGGTGGATTCTGTATGTTTTTTGGCAAAAATGATGAAAAATATGCCCTTTCCGCACTGAGCCAACCTGACACTTGAAACGTGCAAGCGCGCACGCGGCACGCTCAGAGCGATCACCCGAAAATGACTGCGATCATTCTGCACGCAGACATCAGTTGTTATCAAGCATACCAGAGAAAACCAACCAACCATGACATTGTCCATTTATTGGACTTTGACTAAAAATACCTATTTGTAAATCAACCACACGTAACAATTGTTCACCTATCATGCCTATGGCTGATTGTTCACACATTCCGTAGGCCTAATCGGTATGAACAAGTGCTTGTATTATCATGCCTGCAGAAACCAGAAAGCAAACAAATAACGACTTTAAAAGGGATATTTCTATTAATCACCATGTTGCACACCCCTCTTCTCAGGGCTCCCTCCCCCCCCCCCCGACCTGAACCCTTGACCTGTCATGCCTGTTCAGCTGTAGTGTTAATGTTATTTGTTAATAATCAATGGCATGTTCAGTTTGCCCTTTCTTAATTTATCTTACCGATGTACAAACACGTCGGACGAATGCCATAGTCGCCACAAACTGGCAGTGTCGTGCGGAAATAATACACATGAACATCCTCCGGATTGGAAGGTACAATTCTCAGCATGAATTACATGTCAAGCTCGCTCGTGTGAGCTCAAATTCTGCTCACCGTTTATAAATTCTGGAAAAGTTCAGCTTCTACAAATTTCCACCCCAGGCGCCCTCAAGAGGCGACAATCCTACAATATTTTAATGGACTGATAACCTGTCCTGTCAAATGGGGGCGTGACTGTTCTGCGAAAAAAATAGGCTGCGAAGTTCAGAGCACTTGGCTGTTGCTTGCCACGGTAAATAAAACAATCCCAAAAATTTATTTTGATACATTCACCCCATTCAAAGCGTAGTGGGAACATCTGAAAGTTGTATGCCGATCATGCGCGCAGTTTTTTTAACAGCGCCACCAGATGTGTCAAGGTGTCGATCAGGCCCCACCCCTTTTTCGTATTTGCAACTGAACGTGTGGGAAGTTTTAGGATTTTTTTTGTTGGGGGGGGGTCATATCCTCAGTCGTCAATGTACACACGCCATTACTAATTGTAACCTGATGATTAGAAAAATAAAGTTGCCGCCAAGCCTGATCTTTATATTGTATTGTATACACTACTGATATATAGAATCGCTATACTTGCCGAGGCGGCGATCGAGGCCTAAGTTAATTCTAGAGTATAGTTCAACTTCGGCTTTAGCTGTATTTGTAGCCTTGGCAGTATAACCTGGAATTACACATACGTTTAAGCAAGTTATAAAATGAAACTAAAGAAATCGAAAACAGATCAGAAGTACGTGGTCCATGAGTAACTCTTTTATTGGCCTGATTCCTCTAAAAGCAACCTCTTAGCATTTTGAAATTTGAACCAAGTGCAAACAATGAACTGGTTTGCATTACTAAATTCGCAAAAGACTTTTAATCACTTTCTTGAGCAAGGTTTCACGGAATTATTATCTTTACAATTTGGTGAGAATTTTGTGAAAATGGTGAAATTCGCACATGATCGAATTATGTTTTTAAAAACATGTCAAATTTTCCTAATGAGGAAAACAGTGATGAATTTAGAAGCACCAATAAAAGCGTCATTTTCTAAACGGGATCTACAATTCAGTACCTTGTGCATATTGCTATGGAGTACCGAAGTGAATGCGTCACGCGCACAAAATGTGTGTGAAAGACATTAGCGCGTGATTCAGCCCGTGAACCAACACGCGCGCGTACTCCATTCGTTTGCACTACACTTTCTGGTTCTAAATGACGTCACACTTCGGTACTCTATAGCGGGGCAAGTTCTTTTTTTTCTGTAATCTCAAAACAACGAATATGAGAGACCATAAAACCAGAAAGAGTTTTTCTATGTCGGGGATTCCATGTCAGGGATCCATAGATCCTTCTTAAGAGTGGTCTATTGTAGTTTATTTTAGACCTTAAAGTAGGAACTCAGTAGTTGAATTGGGATTGTTAGAGATAAGTGGAATAAGTGTCGCACTGTTCTAGTAAAACTAATTGTTATTGTATAACTTATAACTTATTTACTATAATTTTTTAAAGGTAGACGGGCTTGACAGAGTCATTAGTCTGTTCCTGCCCAGTCTAGCTCCCTGTCTTCAGCGTCTAGCAAAGCTCATACACTTCCTCGTAGTAGCATCCCTCGTGGCAGCACTCCTCCGTCAGACTCCTCTTTTCCACGCCCCTCTTAAGGAAATTGTTGGCCTCATCTGGTGATACAACAAAACAACAACCATAATACATGAAACTCTTCATAGTGTATTGTTGGGATGGTTACGGAGGATGCGAAATTGTGTACAAAGAGGAAAATAGCGGATATAATCGTTTGTTTTATTCAAAATAATTATGCAACATTGCCCACTTACCGCTTTTAAGGAATGTGTGATGGTTGCAGCTACAGAGGGTGCTCTTTCGGTTATTCAGAGCGGTTCCGCACCAATAGTTTCTGGGAGATCTCTTTTCCAGGCCAGGGTTGTCCAACCTGCGAAGAAACCAAGACCAGCCATTAGGAAATCGAACTGCAAAACAGCACAATTACTAATACCAACGGTGACTACGCAAATAATACATCGTCACGGCAACTTTGAACGGTGGAAGTAAAAGGGAGACTTGCAAGGTTGTGCTGCAAGAACGAATTGACGTTGTACTATACTGCCCTCTTATGTATTTTTTTAAACTTAAGCCTAAGTTTATATTTTCTATTGTTGCGTTTTCATTCACAGACTGATACCTTAACACATTCATTCAGACGCAAACAGTCTGTTTCAGTAACCAACCTCCGCCAATACTAAAGCACGAGGGCGGTTTTGGTACGGCAAACTATGCAAAATAATGGCAGATATACGGACTTGATCGGATCGGAAGTTTAGGCTCAATACTTCAAAAGCGCTCGCAAATTGGACACCATAGGTCAGGGAAGGAGGATGAAAATGAAGTCAGACGCACCATTCAACATTTCATAACGAAGGTATCAAAGTAAGTACCCGGGTTAGTTTAAATATTTTGCTAATCTCTGAGCCAGATCAAGAAAGCGGCATATTATGTATTGGTCTGTGTGGAACTCAGGATAGGTAAAATGTATCCGCGCCGTTAGATCGGGGGAGAAGTATAATGGAAAAATTGACTTACATGACTTGTCTCAGTTCCACAAGCATACCGCAGTGTGCGCTGATTGGCTCGCCTGGCTTACGTGGCACACCAGACACTGAATCAAAAACAAACGAGTATACAGACGTCAACATTAAATTTCAAACGTAGAAAAACCCAATCCACTTTGCATTGAAACAAACGGGCCCAGTAGGCCTACTTCGCATCGGACAAAATATCTGCTGATTAGCAAGAAAGTTATGCAAAAATTAGGCCTACAACACGAAAACCTTAACATAAAGTAATTCATTACATATCCTGGTGCTTATAGGAGGATCTTTTATACGTGAAGTGAAAGCTTATGTAACGACTCCGATCGAAGGTCGGGTTGCGCAGACACTTCGGAAACCATTTGTCAAAGGAGCTAGGGCTGCGCGCGCGTACTGCGGCGAGCGTAGCAGTACCTCAGTTTTAGGAACAATTTCTGAACCTCTATACGTAAGTATGTGCAAGGACTTTGGATGATTTTGATCTGGATCTTTTTAGTGATTTTGATATTAGTGTCTTATCAATTGCGACCTGAGCGGGTTGAGACACAGATGAAAATTCCCGGTTGGAGTACATGTAGTATGAAATAAGTTAGGGGAAGTTTCCAACTTCAAAGATCTTCAACGGCAAACGGTTTAGCTTCAGTGGCTCAGTGGTGACGTTTAATGGTTCATTGGTTCATTTCGGAGTCCGGGTAATTTAGGGAAATAATCGAGAAATAGCAATCTCTGCTCCCCCGGCCTCCTAAAAAAAAAAACACGTAAAACTGGAAACAAAACAGCAAACAAAAATTAAAGAATCAATTGCTTGTAGTGAAAATGTATCAAGTATAGTTGGACAAGTTTTTTCTCATTGAGAAAAAAAACCTTTCAACTTTCCCGGGACAAATTTTGTGGCATGTTTTCGCCAATTTGTAATACTAAAAACAGTGGACCCTAAACCTAAACATGATGATACCGTCAGTGGACTTGTTGCATCGGTACTTACCCTGGTAGACCACAGTAAGGGCGAGTACGGTGAATATCAGTAGACGATTCATGCTTGCAGTTTCAGATCAATGCACGCAGTGTGTCCAGTCCGCTCAACCCAACTCTTTATATACGCGACTAGGCAGATGAGGCGGGCTGTACTACTGCGCAGTTAGTTACCAGTGCGTTGGCTTGTGATGTATGTCAGTGACGCATGCCATCATGTTTACTTGGCTATTAAATTATGCAAATTTTGCCCGTGCATTCAAGGTTTCTATTAACTATCTATTAAAAATCTGTACACGCATGACGAATTGGGTGATTGGTAGGGCTGATTCGCTCTGTCTTTTGATGGTATAAGAAATACAAGAAATTTCATAAATTTGACGAAATTGTCTTTTGAAATTTACTTCAAAACAAACTGTCAAGACTCGTTGATTTGACTAAATTTGATAAAATGGAGAGGCTGCGCTGGTTTTCGTTTGGGGTTAATGCTTTTTTGTCGCTGTTCAGTTCATGGTCAGGTACCTATGGCATCTTCGTCATTTTTCATTATTATTGATCGAAACACGTTCTAACAGATCAGTGTTCATCGTGATTAAAATTATTTTGCATTTTTTTACCTGTGGAATGATATTTCGAGGCCACACCCACTAAGAATGGATATAAGAATTACTGTGGATTCCTTAAGACTCTATGGAAAGTACGGTTCTATGGAAAGTGCTATAGCTGCTTCCATAGGCGAGTGTGTCATTTCCAGCCATATAGCCAGTAATTCGTACATGCCCTTAGAAGCCATAACTGACGTGGAACCACGCTCGAGCGCAGGTTCTAGGCGCGCGGACTCAGTGCGCCTTTGACCAATAGGTTTACTGGAATGCGCGCGTGTATAAATTAATAACGCGTGTGGCATGTGCGGCGCGCGCGTGATCGTCACGTTGACGCCAACTCGTTTAACAACCACTACAGGGGGACCCAAAATAACGTAACCCTGAAACATTTGCCTTTAAAAAAAAACGTGATCGGTGAAGTTTTATGATTATGGATATCAGATTAAAGCTGAGAGTTTTTTCTTTCAAATACTGAAAAAAATTATGAAAACAGCACATTGGGTTGTGAGAAAATGCCAATTTATGTAAAAGAGGTGATTTTTCATCCTTTCCAATGGTGCTTTTAACCACTGTGCAACTATCTTTCATTCAGTGGCGCACCCGGGGGGGGGGGCGGGGGGGGCCTCGGGGCCCCCAAGAGGTTGTCAAGTTTTAATTATTTGTTTATTTTGGTAATGGTTTTTGAGTCCCACGATTTGACCTTTGTGATAGGCATGTGGCCTATTTTTGAGTATTATAATAGGAATGTAAGCGGAGCCACCAACATCAAAATTGTTCCCCCCCCCCCAAAGAATGAAAGAAAAATAAACCTATTTTTTTCAGCGGCTAACCATTTTGGGCAAAAAAATTGAAAATTTTTTTTTACTCCTTAAAAATTTGAAAAAAAAAACCAATTGTGAGCCCACCCAAGCCAAATCCTGGGTACGCCACTGCTTTCAATTGTGCAATTTATTTAATATTTTGACATACTTATAATGCCGAAAAGGTTTTAAAATAGGACTAAAAAGGATAAAATACCTGTTCGGGTCAAAAATAAAAGGCATTTCCATCAAATTAATTTGTACTCTAACATACTGTATAAAATAATGTGCCGTGTTGTTTGTAAGGCCTAGGATTATGACACAATGCGCTACTGCATTTCATGTACAAATATTGGAATGGACCAAAAAGGAGTTGTGTTGCATAATTGGCATTTTCTAAGCAACCCAAATGTGCTGTTTTCATTATTTTTTTAGTACATTGTTTTTGAGAGAAACAAAACCTCAGCTTTAATCTGATATCCAAAACATAACAATTCACAGAAAAAAAAGCAAACGTTTCAGGGTTGCATTTTGTTTTTGGGTCAACCTGTAGATAAGATTTTTGAAAATGCAACAACACTCCAGTGGTTGAAGCAGTCTTTTACGGGTTTTTTTACAAGAAGTAGGATATGGAAACTTTCCCCGAATCAATAACTGACTTGTTCTTTATTTCTGAATTCGAGTTTAACCTACCCGAAGTTACACTTTGGTTCCAACTTTGTATCTATGTGCTGGTTATCTTTGACCCGTTAAACACCTGTGCGGCAGGAAATTAATTTTGTTTCTGAAGTACATATTAAGTGGATATTTCCGCGGGCATTTTTTCTCTGCTATATTTGTTGAAGGTAACGTTTAATAAGAACTACTTCAACGGTCACAACCTCCCGAATATGCTGGTATTAATTATCTTCGTTCTTCGCAATTTGAGCTAAAATAACTTTTAAGAGATCAATTCACTTTTACGAGCTGAATTGGATCTGTATCGGATTACAAACAGTGACCTCACGCCATTGGATTTCTCTGTTTCTATTTAACATCCAGCATCGATCTAAAAACTACTCTAAATGTGATGCATTGTACATGAACAATGTATCAAATAGCAGTGTACATTTTTATTCATGGATGATTCCAGAAGATTTAGTATTGCTTACATATTATCGTAACGAGAAAATTAACAAAAAAAGTAAAGAAGAAACTCTGTCAGCCGACTATCCTCAAAAACTAATTACATTTTTTATTTAAAATAAACTTCATATCTGACCAAGGTTAATCATACCAGCAATTGTTATCCTATTTTTCTATTTTGTGACGATTGCCGTGGATTATTATCAAGTTTGATTGCAAATCTTACAAGGCCAAGTATTAATTGTGGCCAACTATTAATTGCGACCTAGAATAGAAAGGACCATCCAACTTTAGGATTATTTTTCCAGCCACGGATATCGTTAAGTTTCAAATACAATTAAATCTTTTACTTTAAGTATATATACTTTCTGTCGAATTTTGTAGCTTGTGAACTCCAACCCATTTCAGTTTTGTTCCTTCATAATATTTTCATTCCTCGCAAGAAATTTGTTGACTTCATGGTTTCTATGGCAATTTTTTTTTATGACCATATGCGTACCCATGTTGGCAAGGGTATCGTGATCCTCGTTTATGTATAGTAACTAAAAGAAAATAAATTTATTTCGGGGAAATAGGGGGAAAAATTCGGAAAGATTTCCATATACGAAGTTCACTCAACACCCTGTGTACAAACCCTATGAGATTGGACTGAAAAATTCTAAGTGTTTTCTAAGAAAATGCTTGTATTTTCTCACCGCTCAAATTGACTTTGATGACATGAAATTGCTATCTGGGGGCTTGTTAGTCAATACAGAGGAAAATTAGTGAACTTCGTATATGGAAATATTTCCAAAAATTCATTTTGAATCTTAGGACAGCCTTCGCATATTTTGAGGGCTCATCTATTTTCCAACTGCCTATGCGTTCTGTTATGGAAGATATAGTGTGTCATAAAAAGGGGACTGACAAATCAGGGGAAATTAAAAAAAAATCCCTGTGTACATTCATCTCGTCAGAAAAAACCAAGGGTCTTTGCCGATTGTTTTATAGGTGAACACACTGTTGATATCCCATTCCGTTTTATAGCAAAGTTAACAAACGACCCGTTTAGGACCATACGAAGCATAAATACATATATTTGAATACCTTGAAAAAAACAAAAACGAACTGGTGAATCTTTTTCCCTCTGGAACAATTGCTGGGGTTCACTATAAAAGTAACGAAAGCAACGAAATTTTGCAGATGTAATTATTTTTCAGATCAGTAAAGATGAAGGTAGTTATGTATGGTGGCCCTGAAGGGACATCGCATATCGCAAACGTGTGCGCATACGTATGCGATGTCGAGAAATTTATCGCGAATGTGTGCGCACACGTATGCGATATCGCAAAATTTATCGCGAATATGTGCGCACACGTATGCGATGTCGCGAAATTTATCGCGAATATATGCGCACACGTATGCAAGTTTGAAACTTGCGCTCGCAATTTTCAAAGGTGCGCAAGTAGCAAGTTTGCGCTCGACAGTACTAGTAGTAACGATTGCACGAGGAACAGCGTGCGCGCGAAGGTTTATTAGTCAGACCCTATTTATATCTAACAGTACGTCTAGATTCCAGACTAGCTGCTACAACTCCCCAGTTCATTAGGAATTTTACTGAAAGGTGTGCGACAAGGTATGCAATAAAATTCACGACATTGCAAACAAATTCGCATACGTGTGCGCACATATTCGCGTATTGTTTCACGACATCGCATACGTGTGCGCACATATTCGCGATTAATTTCACGACATCGCATACGTGTGCGCATATATTCGCGATAAATTTCGCGACATCGCATACGTGTGCGCACATATTCGCGATAAATTTTGCGATATCGCATACGTGTGCGCACACATTCGCGATAAATTTCGCGACATCGCATACGTATGCGCACACGTTTGCAATATGCGATGTCCCTTCAGGGCCACCATAGTTATGAACTTGTCGGCACAAGGTTAGTATTTATTGCTGCCGATTAATTGCCATATTAGAATGATCAATGACATCTAAATGATATTTAGTTTACTAAAGTCTTCCACTCAGGGTTAGGATTAACCTGCATATTTGCCGTCAATTTAGAGAAGCGAGTTATAAGTGCTTTTTGCTAGCAGTTTGTGCGCATCTCCGGAAATACTTGCCGTAATTACAACCCTGTCAATTAAGAGGGAAAATAGGACCTTGATTTTTTAAATCGATTTTCATTTTTAATTGCCGAAACTCATCTTTGTATGAAACGAGATGAAGGTTAATCAGTTAAAAAAAACCTCATTTGTTTTCGGAATCGCACAGCTCTCGACAGTAATTGACTAGAAATAAAAAAATAAGCCGGATAGATAGGTTAGAATAATAATTGGCCATATTCTTGCTGGTATCCTCGAGCGTGCTGGGTTTAATTAGCTTCTTATTTGGCCGTTTTGAGGAAACAGTTACAGGACAATATTAATTTTTTAGTTGTTTGATAAGACAAAATTAAAGAAAAAGTCCTAAATATTATACGAGAGTTTTTAACGCAATGTCAATGTTCACACGTGATCAGTGTTAAGTTTTGGAAAGAGTATTCGTAAGTTCTTCAACAAGTGATTCATATTTCTAGAAAACTACAAAGTTTGAAAAATGGCCTCAGGTATGGTGAAGCACAATGTACATCTATACCAAGTTAAATTTCCAATTAAGGTTTGCAAACCTAACATTATGATACCTTCGCTCGTACAAGGGCTGATGAGCTTCACAGAATCTTGTAAAGAAAGTGGAGATGGCAATCATGGCAAATGCTACCCGAAAACTTTCTGAAATGCATACATTCCATACCGGATGTCATTTCTTTTTAACTGCGGGCCATGTGGACAAATTTGAGCGTCGCGTAATATGCAAGTTAAGCCTTCGTACGTGAATTCGAATCGAAACGGAGCCTGCGCAAGTGACGGGAATTGAAACTTTACAAAACAGATAAGTTTCACAGATTTTCATACATTTTAACGCTTTCCAACGAAAAATAAAAGCATTTATGAATGAGAATAAAAGAGTACACATGGTGACTTAACGGCCGTCTAAAATCTTGCAGGGTCGTGGCCCGTGATGGCTTGTCACGCAAAATCTATCCAATCAGAGCTCCCTTCCCAGCGTCCTGTTTGCAGGGGGGGGGGGGGTAAGAGCAAATCTCATGCTATGGTCACTTTTAAGTTGCTAATGCCTGATATTGCATACTGTATCTTTGGAACAAACCGATCGCTGCTCAAAGACTTTCTTTCTAACTGGTCGTAGCACTGAATAGAATTAGCATAAGTGTACACGTCATGACTGTATTCGACCAATGGGGTTGATCAATATTCAATCCACGCGTTTCGTCAAGTACCCGCACTGCTTATAAGAGCGCCGTGTGTGCAGGTTTGGATCACTCTGCCTGTTGGGACCCCGTTGATCACTGCTCCCACACACGCGCCCTCTGCCGTCAACTTTCGCCATGACTCGTTGGATCGTGGCTCTGCTTCTCTGCGCCTGCGTGGCGGTTGCCTTGGCAGGTAAGATTACGTATTGATAGTGGGCAAAACTGTAGTGGGCTTTCGACACAGCAGGTATTGATTTTGAACTAAATGTCTAATATAGCTACCCCAGGTTCACATTCGTTTCATGTTTCATTTCTCAGCGCGTAAGAGTGTTTGTAGTCGAGTCAATCACAAGTCCATCTCATGTCATCCGATTCTCAAGTCAAGTAACAAGCTATTGAAATGAAACGTGGCAGAAGCATTCTCTCTGTCTCTTTTCATCCACTTTTACTTGAGAACGGACTTGTGACCGAACTTGTGTGGTGGACTCGACTGGATCAAACTCTCAGGCCGACGAACATCATCATTATGGTGCGCGTCTTTAAATTTGTTTCTGTACATTGTATGCTGTTTTTGTTTGTTTGCTGGTTGGGTTGCTTGTTTGTTTGTTTTAATCTAAAATGTACATTGCCTACGCGGGTTCCACACATTTTTACGAATTTGAAAGTGCAGCAAATTTCTCCGGTAGACCCTCAAATATAAGCGGATCGATATGTGAAACAGCTAGGCTAATTTGGTACGAAGTAAACAGCACAAGACTAGTGTTCCAACATTTTTTTTTTGCTACAGGCAAGGGAAGAATGTGCTGCATCCCAATGCATCCAAAGAAAAGCAGAATTCATTCCTCGCTCCGCAGTTCACTTGAATGCTCTTGCATATTAGTCCATGTCTTAAACCTAAACAGCGTTTACCCGAAATGTATGCATAGCTTAAAATATTCAATCTTCTCAAAAGTAAATCACGGAACTTGTACTCGGGTAAAAGAATGAACTCGGTAAAAGGTCCCGACTTTATAAAGACAAATAAGTCAACGCTAATTTGGTTTGCTCGAGGCAATATACTTGTACCAATTGCTGTTATTTTTTTGTTTTTGACGATTTCAGATAAAGCTCCATCGGCAGCTACCTGTGAGGCTCTCGCTGCTACAGTCAAAGCCGAAGGGTAAGTCCACTAGAATTAGTAGATAGACCTTATTACGATTCTGATTTCATATTGACTTCTGATTAAATACTGATTTGCATTTCTTTGAATTTGTGTTCAGCAAGAAGCGTTGGGATGGACCGGCTCACACATTTTGCGGAGAAACTTTGACCGAGAAGGCGAACGCTTACTGCCACTGTCAGGTCGTGCCGAGGAAGAGGGAACTGGAGCTATCAGGTAAGCAAGTCTTATTCACTTAAATGAAACACAAAAGCATCGTTGTTATGTAACAGTCTGTCCTTTCTAAGAGCCTTATTACTGAGGTGTGAGCACATTTGATTGCATTCGATTTTGCCTAGCATTGGCAGATTTTATATTAAAATTGGGTATATCCTAAAAAGTGAGATTTTCGTCCAATACAGGGTGTGTCAAAAAAGCGAAACCCACATGTCGGGACCATTGTTTTAGTGAAGTTGTACACGTAGCCCTTTCAAAGTCTATGATACAAAAGCCCAATTCATAGGCTTTCTTTTAGTACCGTACAAGAATCATTCAAATCACTTACATGTATATACTTTTCAAGTTACGATAGTTTAAACACAACCACCTTTTTAAAGTTCTGTCCATAGATCACAAGAAGGTAAGTGTTCTTTCAGCAAAACGAAAACACATCACATAGGAATGTGTGTGAATTGTTTTCGTTTTGCTGAAAGAACGCACACCTTTTTTTGTGATCCGTGGACAGCGGTGGTTGTGTGTAAACTTCCGTAACTTGAAAAGTACACCAGTGATTTGAATGATTCTTGTACTAAAAGAAAGCTTAAGAATTGGGCTTTCATATTCTAGATTCTTGAAGTGGTACATGCAGAACTTCACTTAAAAAACTCCCAACATTTGGGTTTCGCTTTTTTGACTCACCCTGTATAGCAAAGTGTGTTGAAATTATCTTACTTATTCAAGCTTTATCCTTTAAATGGGAAGTGTACTTGGTCACGTTTCGTTTAATCACGTGATCGACCTTCCGAAGGCAAGGCTCATAGACGCCCGCTGATTGGACAAAACTTGTACGACGAGGATTCAATACAGATATCACATTCGCAGCGTATCTGTGTGCAAAAACTCAACATAAATAAAATTTCAGTCATTCACTATTTATCACATTTCTGGTTTGGGGGCTCTGGTGGCAATTAAGGGCAATTTTGTTTTTATAAATTGCACATGACTAATAATGGTTACCAAGACATGTTTTGTCTGCTTGACAGAATTCTTGACTCCAGTCAAGGCCAACTCCTTCCTTTCTGGTCGTAACATTGCCAAGCGAAGCCTGACCGAGGAGTGCTGTCATGAAGGTTGTTACTGGGAGGAGATTGAGGAGGTCTGCTAAGAGGCGATTATCCACGGATGTTGCGCTCGATAAGCCTGCTATTAATCCCTCTTTAATAATCCAATTAACAAGGAAACGGTCTCGACAAACGAATCCATTTTGAATTTCTAAATTTTATCTTTCAAGCCTCGACTGATTTTTTTCCCAAGTTTTAGTTTATCTTCCTTAAAATCTTATGAAAGTTATATTAATTGGATTATTGCGTATACTCATTGGTGTTTGGTTAAATAGGGAAAGTAACTGCAAGTTTATTGAAATGGAAAGGTGTTCGCATGTTTTGAAGGTGAAATAGTAAAATATTTATCTAGTTAATAATTTGGCTATGAGATATCCACGGAAATTAACAAACAAAACAAATGAATAGTTTAATGTTATTTTATTGAGGATTTGGGTGATACGGCTTGTATCCTTTCTGTTAAAGTTGAGTGAAGTCGAAGAGGCGTCAATATCAACCCGCGACCACAAAAAAGATACGGATAATTTGCATGACAGATGACGAAATAAAAATGAAGATTTATTTTATTCTATTTTGATCAAATAACAAATATTGTAATCATTATTTTATCTTCTTTGCTTTTAAGTCTATCTTTTAAAAATTGTACAAATATGACAGTTATTGCCCATTGTGTAAAGGTGTAAATAAATATTTGACAGTGACCTACAATAATGGCGTCTTTTATAAAATTATCTCGACTAGGGTTGGTCAAGCTTGAAGAGGCATCCAACTTACTTATTCTTCAGTGATTGATTTTGGAGGATTTACGGAGATTCAAGGCAAAAATGTGTAAGCCGGGCCCTTGTTGTTTTCCCATAATGATTTTCATGGGCGTCACTAGAGGGGGTACCGGTATGGAGTGTTATTTTCCTATGCATGTTTTTTTGTTAGCACAGTCATCGTCCTGTATGAAAAATCGTTTTACGTTGAAAGGACCAATGATATGATTCTCACTTGGGAACACATTTTGTGCAACTTTCTACCCCTCTCAAATTTATGAAATCTAATTAACAACCCTTTTTAGTTAATTTTATCGAAAAGCGCACTTTTTAAAACATGAAATATTTTCCATGCTTTTCCTGACAAATGAGGGCGCAGTTGCTGTGATGTCATTTCAGGAAAACACTGTTCAGTTTAGGGGTTTTCTGTTCAAATTGTGAACACAAAAATGTCCTCATTGGAAACATTTTGAGAACATTAATATTTAAAATAAGATGGACACAAAGGCCTCAATGATTGCATTACAAACATTGCATGGCATGGACCCTTTAATTGTTTTTCATGGTTCGTTCACCGCTTGTGACAATACTTTCGTGGAAAGTTACATGTGTTTCGCTGGTATTTTGTGAAGACCGGGCTAAATGACGCAGCTTTTCAATTGTCAAAACTTCAAGAATTTGCTGGTACAACTCATCATCATGTCTCAACTTTTGCAATAAGACTAAACGAAATACATATTTTTTAAGAGATAATGAACTTTTTACAGCTTAATTGGATCCTTGTTGAGGCAGGGAATGCATGGTTGCACAAGAGGACAATTTCGCGGGTAGACAAAGCAGATCTAGGATTTAGATGATATCAAAGCGCGGCGCCGTGCGTCGTACGTAGTTGGTTTGGGTCACTTTCTGATCCGCCACAACGCGCCCTCTGCCGTCAACTTTCGGCATGACTCGCGGACCGAGGCTCTGTTTCTCTGCGCCTGCGTGGCGCTTGGTTTGACAAGTAAGATTTCACGTATTGTCTATTGAAAGTAAATCTGTACACTACAAAACTGTACTGAGCTTTGGTTATTCTTAAGGGGCAGATAAGGGATATTTGGGGGAATTACGTATTGGCTTTGATGATACAAGCATGGTATTTGGCATACAGTCAGAGTATGTCTTATTAAAGATGTTTTGATTTAATGGCCTTAGCACATTAAAAGTCTTTTGGGAAAAAAAAAGTTGGATTAAGAAGCAATTTTCAAAAGAATGCAAAATGGCCGCCACTGCTTGTTATTCTGGCGATCGTGTATGTAGGGCCCCTGTTTAGATCAAATTAGAGTCAAGGTGTTTTTTATTACTAAAAAATTACCTTTTCAACCTAAAGAATACTTCTCTCAGTATAATGACACATTTTTGTAATTTTTGAACAGTTTCTTGGGGTAGAAACGATTTTCCTGCACGGTTTACGGTTGGTGCCGTCGGCGATTCAGCGCGCCTTGCGCGCTCACAGTACATCACGCGGTGTTGCCATCTTCATTTCCGTGCTGCGTTTTGTCGTTGTCATCGTCATTTTACCCAAAAAATTCAAAACCCTGCCTTTTATCTATGACATACCTACATGTTCTAAATGTCGCCAACTAGTTTGGTAGGTCAAATAATTGAAAAGTGGATTTTGTTCCCTTATATAGGAACCGGGCCCGTAGATACATGATCATTCTACCCATACTATTTCAAAGGGCAAGTTTGCGATAGCGACAAAATATCTTTCCCAATGGCACCCAATGTCGTAATGGTGTTCGAATTGGGAACAACGAATCCTATTCGGAGTCAGTAATGTTCAAACTGGCACAAATGTATCGCGAAACTCATTTCCTGACACCTTTTTGAGGTGTCAGTGTGCTCATGGCAATGTAGTGCCGGGCATGCGAATTTCAACGTTGTGTTGAACCAGAACAGTTACTTCAAATTAATGCATCAGCAGTCAGGGTTCCAGCCCCAGATTCCTCATGTAAAACGATCATCTAATGAACCATACACAAAAAGCTTGTGTCAAGCAAGTTCCTGGACACAAACCTTCACATTCAGCAAAATATAAAGAACCTCCAACTCACCGAAATCCAGAGGCCACAGTTCCGCATATCTACCATTATGCTGTCTGCCTGTCTCGCCACCGGCAAAATTAAAAGCGGTAGGCGAATTGCGGCTCTCCCCCGATGTTTCAACACGCGCGCTTTGGCATCGTTTGGCAACGTGACCACACACCGTGCATGCTCACAAACCACCATGTGCTTCGGTTCCATGGGTTCCCAGACCAAAAAGATTCTGACTATATTTCTGAGTTTGATCAATGGTGGTGGTCAAATTATGTTAGGTGAACCGCGATGTTACAAAAGTAATCGTGCTGTCTACACATGGAGGTAGACGGCAACTTGTCCTTTGTAGATCACCAGCCGGTCTCACCGGTCTCACCAATATGGCGTCAAATTAATTCATAATTGTGCGGCTCTTTATCCGCTATCCGGTCTTCATAGAGAGATCAGCGGGCCGAACGCCCATGTTTTACATGTACGTTATACGCGTCTCTTTTGTTCACCAAACGTTACGCACGTAGTATTGATGTCACACAACTATACAAGGTGTTTCAATAAAAAGGAAACCCAAATTTAAAGAACCAGTATGGACAGACTAAATGTTTACTGGCTATAAAACTGGTACCATCTGAAAGCGCAATCTCTATGCTTTTCAATGATACCTTGTTTACTTTTCCAGGGTCATGCATCACTGAGCGCCACTGTCATGAGATTATGATGCAAAATTGCAGTTGGTTCACTTCCATGTCAAACACAATAGGCATGGTGTGCATGAGAATAAGTATCCAAGAAGAAGACACGAGTGCATAAAAAAACAAAAACAAAAAACAAGTCGGGTTGGTTTCAAAACTGGATTTTATTGTTTGCCATGAATTTCTCGTTTTGACCAAGCCACGTTCGAAAAAAATGTGCCATTTTCCCGAGGATTAACATTCAAGCCATTTCACAGACATTTCCGTAACAATAGGCACACCGTGCCCAGTGGTTTTTTTTTTTATGAAAGTGAACCAACTGCATTTTTGCATCCAGTTTTCAAGACAATGATGCTCAGTGATGCATGACTCAGAAAACCTAAACACGGTATCATTGAAAAGCATAGAGATTACGCTTTCAGATGATACCAGTTTTATAGCCAGTAAACATATCGTCTGTCCGTACTCATTCTTTGAAGTTTAAACACCCTGTATAAGTGGCGCCATACGCACTTGCGTACACAGGCCAAAATGTTTTATCTTTTATGAGGAAAAATAGTGGCATTTTTTAGGGTTTTTTTGCAGCTTTTTTGCGAACTGTTCGTTCGAAACAACTTTTAACTTGGCACTGCACATTCTTGAAAAATTCGCTCATGCCAATTTCATCCAAATTGCACAGATCTACAAGCTCACAGTCCTGTGCACGGCTTCTACCCTTATTTTTTTTTACCAGCCCTCAAGTTCATGACCCACACTATGTTCAAATATCGAAGATTTTGAGGGCATGCAAATCGCAATGTTGGACCAATTTTTTGTAATACTGGCCTGCACTCACAGAAGTTTTTGCGGTGGTGACCAGTATTTGTGTAGCGCGCCCTCTTTAGGAAGAAATTGATGTTGGTAAAATGTACGGGAGTGCTCTTACATACACACACTGTCGTTTTTGTTTTTGTTGTATTATTTTTTTCTTGGACGGTTTCTGTCGAATTTGAATTGTATTGTGTCGTATATCACAGTCAATTATGGGACGCAATTTCAAATCAGTGCAATGTGTTTTTCTGGAGTTATCGTCTCCACAAAGTGTGCTTTATTTTTGTTCCATTAAAAGTGGCTCGAATTCCAATTGAATTTTTCGCGATTAGTACACTATATTTCTTTAAATCATAATAAATTTATTCTTTGATGAATCCCGTCGAT
Organism: Patiria pectinifera; assembly: GCA_029964075.1. NCBI lineage: Eukaryota > Metazoa > Echinodermata > Asteroidea > Valvatida > Asterinidae > Patiria > Patiria pectinifera. Next base: position 842,432 of record CM057138.1, on the reverse strand, counting down.
TTTCAAACCATTTGTGTACCATATCCTGAACAATTATTGAACGAAATTTCAATTCAGTGCACTGTGTTGTTCTTGAGTTATTGTCTCCACAAAGAGAACTTTATTTTTGTTCCATTAAAAGTGACTCGAATTCGAATCATTTTAAATTTATTCTTTCATGGTTCCAATTGATTTTCAACCCATTTGTGTCCTATATCCCAAATAATTATTGAACGAAATTTCAATTCAGTGCACTGTGTTGTTCTTGAGTTATCGTCTCCACAAAGTGTGCTTTATTTTTGTTCCATTAAAAGAGACTCGAATTCGAATAGAATTTTTCGCGATTAGTACACTATATTTCTTTAAATCATATTACATTTATTCTTTAATGAATCCCGTCGATTTTCAAACCGTTTGTGTCCCATATCTCGAACAATTATTGAACGAAATTTCAATTCAGTGCACTGTGTTGTTCTTGAGTTATTGTCTCCACAAAGTGTGTTTTTGTTCACTTTTTGGGGGTCCAACTGATGACTTTTAGGAGACATTTCCAGCCGAAGATGATCACCCCATTAAAATAGTCCTGAAGCCAATCACCATTTTGAAAAACGATGCCTGCACTCCATTGCAAACTAGAACGCTTTTAGGGCCCCAATTTAATCCAAATTGCACAGATCTACAAGTTCACAGTCCTGTGCACGGCTTCCACCCTTATTTTTTTACAAGCCCTCAAGATCATGGCTCACAATATGCTCAAATCCTGAAGATTTTGAACTTTTGTCTCCACGGAGAAAACCTGCCTGCATAAACAATATACTCGTTTACCGGACGATAACTCAGGGTATATCCATTTTATCGAATTGAAATGTCGTCTTGTGAATGTTCGTTACATTATTACCCTTTTTTCTTGAATATCGAGAGAATTCGTCAAAACAATAAAACCAAAACAATCAGTGTATTGTCCGTGAAAAACAGAAGAGGGCGCGCTACACAAAATAGCGGTCGCCACCGTAAAAAAAAAAAGTCGTCACTGGTAAAAACCTGCTTACTAGTACTACAAAAACAATACACTCGTTTCCAGACGACAACTCAAGAAACAACCGTTCTATTGAATATTATTCAATTATTGGTGTTTATATTAAGACTTTTTCTTGAATATGAAGGGAATCATGCAAACAATAAAAAGTGATTTCGCGCTCAAGACACTATTCTTTGAAATCTATTTTTTAAGTTTCTTGGTACACTGATTTTTTTGATATTTATAAGTCGTCTTTGATTACAGGCAATTAACAGAAGTAATTTCAATGTCATCAACAAATTATTGACTTATCTCGGCAAGGCAACCTTCAACCAAAATATTGGGGGGGGGGGGTGGGGGGCATGGCCCCCGTTGCCCCCCTTGATCGGCCCTTGCCCGCAACGAGTGATTTTATACAAGGTTTGTCGTAGTCCATGTTGCCCTCCATGGGCGTCGCGGGGGGGGGGGGGGCAAGGGGGTGCTTCCCCTAGACAGGCAAAAAAAAAAGAGGTGGGAAAAAGAAAAGAGAAAAAAAGAACAAAAAGAGGCGCGAAGTCATATTGTTGTTAATTTAATGGGTTGGGGTGGCAAATGTCCCCCCCCCCCACCCGCCCGCCTAGAAGAAATCCTGGCGACGCCCATGGCGCCCTCGATCCGAGTTAAAATGTTCTGTGGATGCTTATGCTGTTGAGGGAAACGCAGATATGGCATGTTTTCTACGCCCCTTGGCTCGTATTCGCTAATGCTATGGAGGGAAACGCAGATGTGGCATGTTTTCTACACCCCTTGGTTCTTAAGCGCTAATGCTATGGCGGGAAACGCAGAAATGGCATGTTTGCTCACCCCTTGGTTCGTATGCGCTAATACCATGGAGGGAAACGCAGATATGGCATGCTTTCTACGCCCCTTGGTTCGTATGCGCTAGTGCTAGTGAGGGAAACGCAGATATGGCATGTTTTCTACACCCCTTGGTTCGTATGCGCTAATGCTAGTGAGGGAAACGCAGATATGGCATGTTTTGTACGCCCGTTGGCTCGTATGCGCTAATGCTATGGATGGAAACGCAGATACGGCATGTTTTTTACACCCGTTGGTTTGTATGCGCTAGTGCTATGGAGGGAAACGCAGATACGGCATGTTTTCTACACCCCTTGGTTCGTATGTCGTATACGGTAATGCTGTTGAGGGAAACGCAGATATGGCATGTTTTTTACACCCCTTGGTTCGTATACGATAATGCTATGGAGGGAAACGCAGATACGGCATGTTTTCTACACCCCTTGGTTCGTATGCGCTTATGCTAGTGAGGGAAACGCAGATACGGCATGTTTTGTACACCCCTTGGTTCGTATACGCTAATGCTGTTGAGGGAAACGCAGATATGGCATGTTTTGTACGCCCGTTGGCTCGTATGCGCTTATGCTATGGATGGAAACGCAGATACGGCATGTTTTTTACACCCGTTGGTTTGTATGCGCTAGTGCTATGGAGGGAAACGCCGATATGGCATGTTTTCTACGCCCCTTGGCTCGTATGCGCTAATGCTAGTGAGGGAAACGCAGATACGGCATGTTTTCTATACCCCTTGGTTCGTATACGGTAATGCTATGGAGGGAAACGCAGATATGACATGTTTTCTACACCCCTTGGTTCGTATGCGCTAATGCTATGGAGGGAAACGCAGATATGGCATGTTTTCTACACCCCTTGGTTCGTATGCGCTAATGCTGTTGAGGGAAACGCAGATATGGCATGTTTTCTACACCCCTTGGTTCGTATGCGCTAATGCTAGTGAGGGAAACGCAGATATGGCATGTTTTGTGCGGCCGTTGGCTCGTATGCGCTAATGCTATGAAGGGAAACGCTGAAATGGCCTGTTTTGTACACCCCTTGGTTCGTATACGCTAATGCTGTTGAGGGAAACGCAGATATGGCATGTTTTCTGCACCCCTTGGTTTGTATGCGCTAGTGCTGTTGAGGGAAACGCAGATATGGCATGTATTCTACGCCCCTTGGCTCGTATGCGCTAATGCTGTTCAGGGAAACGCAGATATGGCATGTTTTCTACATCCCTTGGTTCGTATGCGCTAATGCTAGTGAGGGAAACGCAGATATGACATGTTTTCTACACTGCTTGGTTTGTGCAGTGAGCTACAATCTGGGCAATGAAACGTGTTTGGCGCCCTCAATATTGAGGGCGCCAAACACAGTACGGTTTAATTGCCAAACACGCCTTCTTGCGTGTAGGTTGTGGTTTATTTAGACCCCTCCAGTTTTATGCTCTTAATTTCATTATCATATTTCTGTTTAATATTCATAGGACTGTAGACATGGTATAGAAACAACCTCCGTCTCTCTCCGTTCCTTTGGAATATATTGAGTCTTTAGATGAACTCGCGGTTACGGTCATGACGCGACGGTCATGACGGTTGTTGAGCCAAGGAATGATTGAGGAACGGTCATCGCCTGTCATCCGGCATCCGGTACCGGTGCAGGGCCTTCAACCAACTTTCCCGAGACCCAAGGTAGAAAAATTTCCTTAATGTCACTCAGTGTGAGTGTTTGCCTCACTGGAAAAAAATGTTGCAACCTGACGCCACTTCCGCGATTGCGTGCGTGTGTACAAAGTCTATGGACAGGATGGAGAGTCAAGACAATTTGCAGAGTTATTTTTCCTAACACTATTGCCAATTGGGAATGTTTCTCAGTGTAGCCCAATAAATATGTGGCCAATTTACTGGACAACCTTCGTAAATAAAGGGGGGTCGGACAAGTTGACCGTTGAGACAACTCGACCGTATGTGCGATAAATGGAAAGACAAGTCGACCGTTGAGACAAGTCGCCTCGCATGTTTTTGGGCCTAGTTTTGGGGGATAGTACCGGGGATTTTTGACGGCGGCTGATCGCCATTTGGGAGTGATGACACATGAGTTTTTTTGTTGCATATAACAGAGCCGATATAGCGCAGCGTGATTGTCCGTGCACATCGTTCGTTTTTTCCGGGCCTGTGCGCGCATCCCCCGTCAACGTGGCCGTACCATGCACTGTGACGGTGGCATCGTTTTTGCCGGGCCTGTGCGCCCACCTGCTGGTCAACTTGTCCGTACCGTGCACGGTGACATCGTTTTTGCCGGGCCTGTGGGCGCACTTATCCCCGGTCAACGTGGCCGTACCGTGCACGGTGACATCGTTTTGGCCGGGCCTGTGCACCCACTTGCCGGTCAACTTGTCTGTACCGTGCACGGTGGCATCGTTTGTGCCTGGCCTGTGCGCCCACTTGCCGCGCCAGTCGACGTGCCGTTTCAAACCTTGCAGAGTCATGACCATGATGATTCACAGGTCACGCAGAATCCAACCAATCAGAGCCTGAATTCATCAGAGTATCCCAGCATCCAATTTGCAGGGCGGGGGGGTACGAGCGAAGCTACTTGGTACAAAAATTTGAGGAGGTGCGGCAATAGAGGGCGCTGTTGTAGCTTCCGTGGTAAATTTGAAGGGAAAAAAAAGGTTGACGCGCATGGTTAGAATCAATGTGCGCGCTGACCAGAGACGGACATTTTGTTTGTTTTTGTTTTGGCCTAATCGGAAGCAGAAGTTGTTTTTTTTCGGCCTTAATTATAATGCTCTATATTGTACAATTCTGTTGTGGCTATGAAAACTCACACTTTGGTCTAATACATGTAGTTGCAAACCGAAATAACATATGGGGCATTCATCCAAAATGGGACAGAATAAGCCATTTGCGAGTAACCTATACCCTTTGGGATTTACATTTGAAAAACGTCTGGTACAATGACTTGCTCAGAATGCTTGGCACATTTTAACTTTGAATTCTCCAGACCAAAGACACTGTTGCTAATCACAAGATTCGGGGCAAGCTCTTGCATAGTTACGTAAGAGACGCTCAGCACCAATACATCGTTCACAATGGGTGAGAATGGCACAAAGACACCAGACCATGCCGGAGCTGGGGGTTGCTATCACGTGATAAAGTAACAGTCTCTTTGGTCAGGAGAATGCTAGGTTAAAACGTGCAAAGCATTGTATTAAGTCAGCGTTCCAGATTTTATTCAAATTTAACTCGCAAATGGCTTATTGCGCACAGGCCGTAAGGCTAAAAAACAATAGTGGCTCTCTGGTCAGACCAAAGTTCTGGAATTGATGTGGCGATGCGTTTAAAAAAAATATTCTTTGCTATTTTTTCCCAAGCTTGGATTGTACAGACAAAGTGGGTACATCATTTGCCTTGGTGCCCTTGTGCTCCTTGGTGCTAAAAATTTGAGGCGGTGCGGCACTAAAGGGCGCTGTTGTAGCTACCATGGAAAATTTTAAAGAAAAAAGAGATTGACGCAACAGATCAAAATTGACGCACGGCTATTTTTTTTTGAGGGCATATAATGGAGAAAAATGCAAGTGGGGATTTTGTTTTCTTTTTATTTTCAGATTTAGTGATATTAATAACCTTTGATATGTCACTACTTATATTTTAAGGAAATAGTAAAAAAGATATGAAGTATAAAGCATGTTTAAAGTAAAACCAATGGGCTTGTTTCATTGTATTTGTCATGTAATGCTGCGGCCGGGTGATGAGGTGGGGTAGAGGGCGCTATTCAGGACTTTCTTCTGTCACCTTGCAAGATGTAATGATGCCGACTCACAATAAATTTATATTTCCCGTATTCGTAAAAACTCCAAGAGTTCTCTGAACCAATTTGACATCTGTATTTATAGGACTCGGCTATCTTTATTAAAATTGATGCGTCAGCTCGAAAACTCAATTTACTCCACCGATCCCTATAGTGAATTGGAAAAAACTAGGATTACTTCGTCAGCTCCAAGCTGGAAAATACTTGTCAGCCCCAGGCTGTAAATAAACTCCCCCATTTCCTAACTGGATTTAATTGAGTTTTCGAGCTGACGGATCAATTATAATAAACAGAACTGAGTTATACAGACAATTCTTTGAGGTTTTTGATTTTCACATACAGACTTTGCTGCTAGTTTATTTATGCTTAAGATGCACACTCGCTTTGTTACAAGCAAATAGAACAAAGCCCCTTATTCAGACGTCCACTTTTCATACAATTTCCAGAGCAAAGTTTGGAGGCTGGTTTGAACACGTTTGAGTGTAACTAAATTCCAACATGCCATGGCAATGGTAACAGGCAAATGAGGCAAGCATGTTGAATCGTTAGCTGTCAGTCACGCAACGTGCGGCTGGTGTCATATGAAAATCAGTCACCATGAATATCAAACTATCTTTCCCTTTTGTTGGTTAAATCCTCTCATGTGACCAATCAGCTCCTGATTATCTTCACTTTAAGCATATGTGCAATACTACAAATGAGTCTGTATTTCACAGCAACCATAACTCACGCTACACCTGTCTGGCGGCTGTTGCTTGATCAATTAGGTTATCCGAAAACAAGGTTGTATTTTTATCCATTTCACTCCCGGAATATTTTGACATTGATGGGATCACCCAGGCACAGGATTATTTTTCATGAACCTCGATGCCAGATGGGTGCATGCCTGATATTTCCGACCTCACTCGCTGGGAGCCGGTTGCTGTCATTGCTCTGTCATCCGCTACGAATACCGCAAAACCTTTGTGTGTATACACGTCATCCGACTCGAACTGGTTAACCTCAGGCAATTTTTAACCTTGTTCCACTCGAATTTGCAGGATAACTAATAATGAATACAAGTAAATGTCTCAATCAGTAGCAAACATTTTTTTCCCAAATTGACAATATTCAAATTTCTTGACCAGGTGATGGCAGATCTACCAGCTCACTTCACATCAGAGAGCTCTCTTGAGAAGCACTATAGAAGCACTATAAGGCCCGGGAGAAGGACTGCTTCTCACGGCTAGAACAGAGTCGGACCAGAGCTCTCTTGAAAAGCACTATACGGCCCAGGAGAAGGACCGCACCAAGTACATCACTACCTTGCTGATGCTTCACGGGGATGGTACACACTCAGACCAGAGCTCCCTTGAGAAGCACTATACAGCCCAGGAGAAGGACTGCATCAAGTACATCGATCACTACCTTGCTGGTGCTTCACAGGGACGGAACAGACTCAAAGTACTACAAAGTAAAAAATTTTCATATTTGAAGAGAAAATGCTCAAACTGTACATTGTACTTTAAAACGGTTGAGGGATTAACAGCAAAAGATCTTTCTTGCCCAATTTTTATGCTGAGCACAAAAAAAAACAAAGACAGGACAAAGTGGAAAATCTGTCCAAAGCAGGATTCATCACACTGAAATTTTTGGGGGACTTTTTTTGGGCGTACCTGATCACCTTTTTGAAATGGTAAGAATTATTCTTTGTTTCTTTTCTTTTTTTCCGGACAATAATTCTCTGCGGGTTTTCTCCTAAACGGTTTATGGTATGAACTTGTAACTTTGCACATACATGTATTGACCCTGATCCCAAGTGGTGCATAGAACATGCACTGACGTCTACTTATTACAATTTCTAAACTCAGTTTATCATACTCCAAAATCGTACTTCTCAGAAGGTTAAATTTTGTGATCCTCTTTCTGTTACGATATTCACAAGTACACTGGGCACGTTTCTATGAAAATGTCACCCGATCACCCTGCGTTTGTAACTCAACAAACGCAAATCTCTAGTTATTTTTACATTTGAATGCATTGTACCTGATGCTCACGCGAAGAAGCTCTGGATTTGTGCAAATCCAGAATAAAATTAATCTTGTGTATTTCGCGCCATATGCGCGGGCACTAGTACGGTACACGCAATGTGTCTCTCCAACTAGGGCTCTCAAAAGTTGTCAAAAAGGGACAATCTACTGTTCGTGCACGTAATATTTATAATCAGCCTAGATAAACATGCAGCTAGGGCTTAATACTTTTCAATTATATTCTCAAAGGCGGTTTAAGTTAAAAACGTATACTATTATCAAAAATGCACTCAAATTTGATCAAATTGTCTACTCAGATTATTGCAAACCAATAGTGTCACCAGGATTACCCTTTACATCTTGCTCTTAACTTTCCAGGTTGTTAACTTGTTGAATGCCTTGTACACGCTGTTCGACGCCATCATTTCCAACTATGACGTCTAAAAGGTAAATATTCCAAATGACCCAGCAGATTGTTTTAACCAGTTCACGCTGGACTATTTTGACATTGACCGGCCCCTGACTTGGGATTGTTTTCACGAATCTGGATGCCAGACGGATTCAAGCAATCAAAGTACATTATTATTTGGTTAATACGCAAACATAAAATGATCGACAATGCATTGACAGAAAGCACTTTACCCGTTACCCCTTAAGTTGATTCTACCATCTTAGATCTGTTTTACTATCAGAGTACTTTGCAAGCTATGCTATATGTAGTCTTGCATATTGACTGCTTTGAGTGGCATTATAAAACAGGTCTAGGAGGCTAGTTTGATTACGCCACTCAAAGTAGTCAGTATTAAAATGGAAGGTGCCATAGTCCTTTTAGCCATGTACATGTAGACGGAAAATAGCAAATACTATGTGATGCACACTCTCGGCCACTGAAAAACACAGAATCTGTGGGTGCGGTGATATAATTACAAAAAGTCACTTGCATTATCATTGTCAACATTACTCGGCTGTTCGCAGGCGTATAGTCGTGTTCCCTAACGTGGCGCACTTCGAAGCTTACCCAAATTTCCTCGTGTAGTGTTGCCAAACCTCTTTGTTGACAAACCTCAAATTCATGCAGTGAAATACTGGTACTTTTACCTTATTAATGCTTGCTGTTTAACCTCTGTGAACAATTTCGGTTTCATGAAATTTAAGCCGAAATTAAAAAACGGTGGCGTCCGGAAATTGGGCACAATTTGGCGGAGTGTTCCCTAACGTGGCGCACTTAAATAAATCTCGGAAAATTCCAAATTAGCATTTAAGAATTTCTGTAAACTTGATAAATTCTGATAAATCATTACTATCTCTACCTACGTACCCAGCCAGATGTTTGTCACAAAATTATTTTCTTATTTTTCGGGGCATTTTCAAAGGGTTCACTTTGCACTTGAAAATAAAATCGGAAAATCACGCCAAAATAATGTTTTCTTTTAACTTTGTAGCGGGTAAATAAACTCACGATTTATGAACAGGAGTGTTTATAACTTCAAGAAATTTCACTTTCTGTGAAATTTCAGTTAAAACTTTTGCTCTAGCTAGGCGCTACAGACGAAAAATCAAAGTGCGCCACGTTAGGGGCCGCGCCACGTTAGGGTACATCAACAATAGTCATGACAATCACTCAGAGGTTAAGTCGATGCTACCATGGTTACTAGTTCGGTGATATGTACCCGGTACGTTCTATCATAATATCTGAAATGGGTCATTCCATGCCAACTCAACAAATGGTGCACACCATCACCTCTTGGATTTTTTTCTTTTTTGGTGTACTGAAAGATACTTAGAAGAAATGCAAATTCTGAAAATTTGGGGTCTCTACGACTTTTCGTTCTTGCGCAACAGCCCCAGACATTTCAAACTTGATATTCTGGGCTATTTTTTGCTGTAGATTTCAAATATTTAAACAGAAAAAAAGTAGCTTGTTTCATTTTTAAGTTAGAGGGGCCCCAAAATGGCCCAAAACTCATCTGGACCAATTTTTTGCCTGTAATAGCCCCCAATTGAAACTACTTTCATGTAAAATCTTACACTTATATTAACTTCATTGAATGAGATATAGCCCTTGCAAAAAGCAAATTGTTTATTTTTACGATAACTTGACCCCCCCCCCCAAAAAAAAACAACGTCAGACATTCCGCACCAAATTTTGCTTCATATGTTTGAGGTTTGAAATTAACCAGTGTTGAATAATAATATCTTGCCAAGGTTGAAACCATCGGCGATGCCTTCATGTTGGTCTCCTGCCTACTGATCCGTCATGGCAGCCGTCATGCTGGTATGGTCGCCTCTGCTGCATGGCATCTCCTGGATCGGAGGGCGTTGTTAGTTGATCATGCCACACAAACAAGATGAGAAACTCAAACTCTGCATCGGTATTCACTCAGGTAAGATCATTGCCTTTGCTTGTGGTCGAGATACTTAAGATAGATAGATCACAAATAGATCACAAGTCCAGTCACAAGTTCATCACAAGTCCAGTCACAAGTAAATCACAAGTCCAGTCACAAGTACATCACAAGTCCAGTCACAAGTACATCACAAGTCCAGTCACAAGTTCATCACAAGTCCAGTCACAAGTACATCACAAGTCCACTCACAAGTAAATCACAAGTCCAGTTACAACTACATCACAAGTCCAGTCACAAGTACATTACAAGTCCAGTCGCAAGTACATCACAAGTCTAGTCACAAGTACATCACAAGTCCAGTCACAAGTACATTACATGTCCAGTCACAAGTACATCATAAGCCTAGTCACAAGTACATTACAAGTCCAGTCACAAGTGCATCACAAGACCAGTCACAAAGTACATCACATGTCTTCAATGTAGTAAATGAAGACGTACAGGGTTGCTCATAAATGTAGCAGTCAATCCATAAACATTCAAAATGCTAGCACTCTCTTTTTTGCCAAACGTATCTATAGAGTCTGAAGATGTAGTCTTGATCCCATCTCATTTGGACACCCCAGTCCAGAGATACAGCTAATTAATTGAAAGAACTTGAATTCCGAGTTGGACCACTTGATATCTAATGAAAGGCATTCACTTACCAAGAAGGTGAAGAAAGTGGCCCAAACAGATTTTGACAGTCTTAACAAGCTTTCCTAACTTTCAAACAAAAGGTCCAAATCACACAGAACAAAAAAAACAGTCAAGGGTAAAGAAACACTCTATCATCTCATGGTAATTTGTTTTACCAAAAAAAACCCGCAATTTAGTTTCCTCAGAAAAAAAGGTTGTTTGGCGCCACAGTTTTTGGGACACACCGTGTCATTTCGCTCTACGCAAACAGCACAACGCCTGCGCGTTTTCTCTGCAGATGCTTTTTGCTGTGACATTTTTTGAAATGTCATGACGTGCTTAAGTTGTTTGCATATGTTCTACTTGCGCGTTGCATGTAGAGTACAATTTCAACATTCAATGCATCTAATTTGATTATGTTCTACAAACACGCACATGAATTCAAAATGCCCAGGCCTGCTTCAAAGCGTCTCCGCGCGCAAGAATGAGGAGTTAGCGCTCTAGTAATTTAATATAGCTCTATGAGAACATCAGAGACCAGCCGCAAAGGATCGATACCCAAGTAGGAAAATTACAATAAAAATAGAAACGCAACCCTTAGTACAGCTGGTTGGACTGCCTGTGAAATTATTCTCTATGGCATTACATGCTGTCATTGTGAAGAAAACAATAAAAGAAGGCCATTTCTAAATATATGTCAAATGACACATTTTTGGAAGTTTCCGTTAGAAGTTGTTTTATAATTGGACTAATGGGTATGCACAAGCGGTGACATGACTATCATGCAGCGGTTTCGCAATCAGCTGAATGAGAACGTACGTGTCTCGGCAACTTTTGAATAGAAATTTAGATCCGAGAATATTGTTTCCTCTGAAAACACAGCATTGGCATATCTTTAACTTCATTTGGGGTAGTTGTTAAGCACCCATCTTTAGATTTTGAGCACTTTTGTTGCTTCAAATGGGAAAAAATTCACAAATGACAAATGATCTACCCTTCCTTCAATTTTCACTGCTGCAAATTCTCAAGTCCATCATATTTCCAAGGAAACATGAGATAACTGTTTCAATCAATCTCTTATCTTTTTCCTTTCTTTTATTTCAGGGCAAAGGATGAAAGCCTGACGTACTGGCTCGAGGGACATGATCCAAGCTACAAGATCGACCAAATCAAGCCACCCAAACAAAACTTGTTAACAACCAGAATACTATCCCAACATTATCTGCAATGCATTTTGATCAGCAGTTTTTTTGGTAAAAAACACAATTAGCTATTATAACACAGCGTATTCAAATTCAAATTAACACACAATTTTGTATTCACCAACAGTTTTGTTGTTCGCGATTACAGCTTTCATTTAGCAACTTTAAGAAAAAGGTTTATGAAAGAAAAAAAGGTTTAGGCCTCATCACACTTGTAATTTTGATGGAGTCGCTTTTTTACAAAGACTGAAGTGTTTTGTAGTCGCCTTTTAATCTACTACCATGTGGAAGTTAAAACAAAAATTCCGTCATCAAACAAACTGACTGTGAGTTCGTAATTATACTGTTGAGAGTCACTAATTTGGTATTAAATTGTACTTGAACATCACAAAAAAAGAAATGTACATATAAACAACATCGAAACTTATTGTGTAAACCAGAATAAAGCAATCTTGCTCAAGAAAGAAGAAGCAAGGTTTTTATAGATGTGTAAATAAAGATGATACTTGAATTGTCATGGTATTTGTAAGAACAAAATCAGTATTATCATACCAAAAAACGCGACTAGAAATTATCTTTAAATTTACCCCGGTTAACTAATGCAATGTGACATTTGCAAAACAAAAATAAAAGAATGTGAGGACTCGTGTAATATTCACTTTTGTAAATAGAGCTTTAGCAATTTTGGACGCACAGATTTTTATAAATTTGTCTGGAACATGTGTAAAATGTGAGAATGTATACAGCAATAAAATAAAACACAATCAGACACATTTGTACATGGTGTGAATGGAAGATTTTCTATTGTCCCTGTTCCCTTTTCCTTTGTTTATACTTGAACTTGTTTTGCAACAGCTCTCAAATATGCCAGGCAGCTTCCAATTCGATTTCTGGATCGAAAATCTGTTAAAAAGGGATATTTGACAGAAAAGTAATTTTTTTGCCATATTCATTAAAAAAGTAAGGTTATTAACCCTTGTGTTTTTTAGCTCAATTTGGGCAAAAAAATGAAATTATATACCGCTAGGGGCGACAATCATGGTCGCCCCCATCGGTACGAGCGTTATTATATACCGCTGGGGGTGACATTTATTGGTCGCCCCTAGCGGAAGTTCCTCTACAGGCGATCAATAACGGGCGCCCCCAGCGGTACGAGCGTTAATATATATATATTGTCGCCCCTAGCGGTATATATTAACGCTCGTACCGCTGGGGGCGCCCGTTATTGATCGCCTCTAGAGGAACTTCCGCCCCCAGCGGTACGCGCGTTAATACATATACCGCTTGGGGCGACAATAATGGTCGCCCCCAGCGGACGTTCCTCTAGGGGCGACAATATGGTCGCCCCCAGAGGTACGTACCGCTGGGGGCGACAATTATTGGTCGCCCGTAGCGGAATTCTATCCTCTAGGAGCGACAACAGTCGCCCGTAGCGGTACGTACCGCTGAGGGCGCTCAACAACAGTCGCCCGTAGCGGTGTACCTCTGGGGGCGACCAACAACAGTCGCCCGTAGCGGTATACAGAAACGCGCATACCTCTAGGGGCGACAATATGGTCGCCCCCAGAGGTACGTACCGCTAGGGGCGACAATTATTGGTCGCCCGTAGCGGAATTCTATCCTCTAGGGGCTACAACAGTCGCCCGTAGCGGTATGTACCGCTGAGGGCGCTCAACAACAGTCGCCCGTAGCGGTATACCTCTGGGGGCGACCAACAACAGTCGCCCGTAGCGGTATACAGAAACGCGCATACCTCTAGGGGCGACAATATGGTCGCCCCCCAGAGGTACGTACCGCTGGGGGCGACAATTATTGGTCGCCCGTAGCGGAATTCTATCCTCTAGGGGCGACAACAGTCGCCCGTAGCGGTACGTACCGCTGAGGGCGCTCTACAACAGTCGCCCGTAGCGGTATACCTCTGGGGGCGACCAACAACAGTCGCCCGTAGCGGTATACAGAAACGCGCATACCTCTAGGGGCGACAATATGGTCGCCCCCAGAGGTACGTACCGCTGGGGGCGACAATTATTGGTCGCCCGTAGCGGAATTCTATCCTCTAGGGGCTACAACAGTCGCCCGTAGCGGTACGTACCGCTGAGGGCGCTCAACAACAGTCGCCCGTAGCGGTATACCTCTGGGGGCGACCAACAACAGTCGCCCGTAGCGGTATACAGAAACCCTTATACCTCTAGGGGCGACAACAGTCGCCCGTAGCGGTACGTACCGCTGAGGGCGCTCAACAACAGTCGCCCGTAGCGGTATACCTCTGGGGGCGACCAACAACAGTCGCCCGTAGCGGTATACAGAAACGCGCATACCTCTAGGGGCGACAATATGGTCGCCCCCAGAGGTACGTACCGCTGGGGGCGACAATTATTGGTCGCCCGTAGCGGAATTCTATCCTCTAGGGGCTACAACAGTCGCCCGTAGCGGTACGTACCGCTGAGGGCGCTCTACAACAGTCGCCCGTAGCGGTATACCTCTGGGGGCGACCAACAGCAGTCGCCCGTAGCGGTATACAGAAACGCGCATACCTCTAGGGGCGACAATATGGTCGCCCCCAGAGGTACGTACCGCTGGGGGCGACAATTATTGGTCGCCCGTAGCGGAATTCTATCCTCTAGGGGCGACAACAGTCGCCCGTAGCGGTACGTACCGCTGAGGGCGCTCAACAACAGTCGCCCGTAGCGGTATACCTCTGGGGGCGACCAACAACAGTCGCCCGTAGCGGTATACAGAAACGCGCATACCTCTAGGGGCGACAATATGGTCGCCCCCAGAGGTACGTACCGCTGGGGGCGACAATTATTGGTCGCCCGTAGCGGAATTCTATCCTCTAGGGGCTACAACAGTCGCCCGTAGCGGTACGTACCGCTGAGGGCGCTCTACAACAGTCGCCCGTAGCGGTATACCTCTGGGGGCGACCAACAGCAGTCGCCCGTAGCGGTATACAGAAACGCGCATACCTCTAGGGGCGACAATATGGTCGCCCCCAGAGGTACGTACCGCTGGGGGCGACAATTATTGGTCGCCCGTAGCGGAATTCTATCCTCTAGGGGCGACAACAGTCGCCCGTAGCGGTACGTACCGCTGAGGGCGCTCAACAACAGTCGCCCGTAGCGGGGGCGACTGTTGTTACTGTATATATGCTAGGGGCGACCAATAACGGTCGCCCCTAGAGGAACTTCCGCTAGGGGCGACCAATAACTTTAAAATAAAATTAAAACATTTTTGTAATAACTGGAGTTGTTGCCCCCCAAACGAGTTTGGTGGTGGATAATTATCGAGACCCGCACTATTTATGTGGCGCGCCCTCAATTGAAATAATATTGAATATCATGAGAAACAGTCAAAAAATAATATATCGTAACAATGTAGTGTTTTACAAGCTCACATTTATTGAAATTGTTCCCAACTTGCAGGACAAATGTCCAACGGTCCCTAAAACACATTCCTACACGTTTTCTGGACAGATGGGGCAACATCAGTGAACATTGAAAAAATTTTCACAAAATAAATTATTTTGGCCAAAAATTCAAAAGCTGGTACCCACCTTTCCAATGGGGGCGCTCTTCAAACCTTATATCCATCCATACTGCAAATTATATACCCTACCCATTTTCACGACGCATTGTAATGGTTTTTCCGCGGGGTGTGGCAGAGTTTGCAGAAAAGTCGTCTTTTGACCAAATTTAGTGAAAAAAAAATTTAAGGTTAGGCCCAAGACCATGCTATTTATAATCAAATTTGGTCAAAAATCGCTTTTTGACCTGGAATTACCTGTTGATGCAAGATAAACATATATTTTTTTACTCCAATAACTGATTATTTTAGAGATTTATTCAAAATCTTGTGAAACACAATTATATTTTGTAAGAGCAAGGTTAATGCCACTGGGAACAAGATTAATAGCACCTGGGAGTAAGGTTGATAGCCCTGGGAACGAGTTGATGCCCTTGGGAATGAGGCTGAAAAATGCCTAAAACACAAAAATAAACAACTCATGGTCCAAAACTCGTTTTCCATCAATCATTTATACTGAAAAGCTCTTATGAAACCAGATAAAACAATTTAAAACATCTCTTGTATCAATAAGCATTTCTAACTTGTTTGCAGAAATGTTGATTTCTGGCCAAATTTAATAAAAAATGTAAGGCGACGGGCTGGCGACCCGCTTGAAATTCTTTTCAATTTTGGTCAAAAACTAAAGTTGCTCAAAACTTGCAGGAAAGATGCCTTAGGGTCACTTACACACATTTCCACACATTTCCTGGGAAGATGTGCCATTCCAAAGAAATAATGAATACAAATTTGGAGCAAAACAAGTAAAAAAATATGAATACTAACAATTGTTCGACTTGCATCAACTGATATTTCTGAGGCGTTTGCAGGAAAGAAAATATTTGGCCAAATTCAATTTAAAATGTAAGGCTAACCCATTGCAATTTTGTTTTTCATTTTTGGCCGAAAAATACAGTTCCTCAAACATTGCAAGGGTCCCTAAAACATCATCTTGAAGTCTCTTGCAAAGCATACCTTCCACAGCAATGTAGTGTTGAAAATATGTTCTGACCTGAACAATTGAAAGGTTAACCACTTGCAATTTTTTCCTTTGTAATTTGGTTGAAAAGTTTTGAAAATTGCAGGAAAAACATCTTGCGGACCTTCATAAATATTCCCAAAATATAAACAGCTACTACATGATAACATTGTATAATAATTAAAGGTATATTGTATACAAAGAACTTAGGTGGTCATTAACTGACGCTTAAAAGAAGTGCTCATAAAATAAGCACTTTTGAAGGGGAAATTATCAACATATTACTGAACAGTTAAGTCATATTTAGAGTTGATATGCTGAAGAGAAATTTCCATCAGAAACATCTATGACTTTCAAAATGTAATTTGGAAACTACGGATAAACAAGCCCACATTTTTCATAATCAGAAGCAATTAATACGAAGCATTTAAGATATTCTGCATTTAAAATGGCAATATATGAGGATAATACACCATTCATTAAAAGCATTTAGCAAGTAATCTGGACCTTGTTGTCAATGCAATGATATAAAAAGTGTTAATATGTAAATAATTGTAGAATTAGGAACAGTGAATACATTTCTTAAACAAACTTTCCATCTTTGAATTTTAAGATATATAATATAGTCAGTATATATGTCCTTATCTTATTCCTAATATTGACTATATTAGTTTCATGGTCCAAAGTTCTGCTTCTTTCATTCACTTTGTGTTATATACATGATAATTGTGGAATAAAAATGCAGCATTTCCTATCATTTTGATGTGTTATTGGTCTAATGAATATAAACTCAGCTATTTGGATGAATATATATACATTCTCACATCAGCTGAAGCTAGGGTTAGCTTGACCTCAGTCTAGTGGTAGATCATTGGATTGTAAGCAACACGACCCACCATCCCATCATCATCCTGTGTAAATCAAAACAAGATCAAGGTATATTAAGAAATATATCGCTTCAATTCAGATTGGAAGGTTTGCACAGTGAATCCGTGTGAGTTTACGGTTGCACCATTAGAGTTTATGTGGCTGAGGTTCTGAGAAGAACTGGTGGAAACTTAATGTTTAAATGTTTGGAGCAGATCAGAAATGAGAATAAACGTGGAGGTGTGACAGCTGTGACTCAACAGACCTAGCTGGGGGGGGGGGGTGGAAACTCAACGTTTGGCGCAGATCAGAAATGAGAATAAACGTGGAGGTGTGACAGCTGTGACTCAAAAGACCTAGCTGGGGGTGGAAACTCAACGTTTGGCGCAGATCAGAAATGAGAATAAACGTGGAGGTGTGACACTGGGGGTGGGGGGGGAAACTCACGTCAGCGCGATCAGAAAGAAGAAAGAACGTAAAGGTGTGGTGACAGCTGTGACTCAAGAGACCTAGCTGGGGGTGGAAACTCAACGCTTGGAGCAGATCAGAAATGAGAATGAACGTGGAGGTGTGACAGCTGTGACTCAACAGACCTAGCTGGGGGGGGGGGGTGGAAACTCAACGTTTGGCGCAGATCAGAAATGAGAATAAACGTGGAGGTGTGACACCTGTGACTCAAGAGACCTAGCTGGGGGTGGGGGGGGGTGGAAACTGAACGATTGGAGAAGATGAGAGATGAGAAAAAACGTGGAGAGGTGACAGCTGTGACTCAAGAGACCTAGCTGGGGGTGGAAACTCAACGCTTGGAGCAGATCAGAAATGAGAATAAACGTGGAGGGGGGACAGTTGTGACTCAAGAGACCTAGATGGGGGTGGGGGGGGGTGGAAACTCAACGTTTGGAGCAGATCAGAAATGAGAATGAACGTGGAGGTGTGACAGCTGTGACTCAAGAGACCTAGCTGGGGGTGGGGGGGGGGGGGGGAAACTCAACGCTTGGAGCAGATCAGAAATGAGAATAAACGTAAAGGTGTGACAGCTGTGACTCAAGAGACCTAGCTGGGGGGGGGGGTGGAAACTCAACGTTTGGCGCAGATCAGAAATGAGAATAAACGTGGAGGTGTGACAGCTGTGACTCAAGAGACCTAGCTGGGGGGGTGGGGAGGGGGGGGGGGGCGCCAGGGGATGCTAGGTGATCAGTGGGGCGTGTCAGTGTAGTGGATAGCAGCAGACAAGAACCACACTGATATGATTTCTCCTATCTGTCTCCTGCATACTGACTGAAACCTTGAGTTGCCCCCCAGTCCTTTTCAGAAGCTCACGTACAAGAGAGATTTGTTATATTTGTTTAACTTAATCTTATTGCCCTCTTCAATCTTCAGATCTTATCTGATATGATTTATATCGGTGTATTTCTCCCTTGATGATATCTTCATATCAACTCACCCTTGGATCATCAAAATCTTGGTAATCCTGGTTAAATCCCTCCGTTCCGGTCACGATGTACGGTCTGATGAAATCATGTCTGCTTGACAAACCCTGACAACAAAAAAAGGAACAAAATTCATGCATAAATTTTCCTGAGAGTAGATGAGTGGCCGGACTGTATCTCATGAGTTGTACCTACCACAAGTCAGTCATGAGTCACAGGGGACGACACATTACAAAGAAATGTGACCTAACTTGGGGCTGGAGGACTTCTGATTGACTTGTGATCAAAAGAAAGCACACATTTAAAGAAAGCGTGATCTTGTTACGTCTTACGGATAATCAAGGAAAACTTTCACCTCCAATTTGCCACTCATGAACAAAAAACCCAAACACGCCCTGAATGGCACATGCACAAAGTACACGTTGAAGTAAGAAATCCACAATGGGTTTTGAAATAGCACAATTCCTTGAAGAACTTTCTCAGTACTCTGTGTTGTACTTGATTCATTCAAGGTCTTCACAAGTCAATTACAAGCCATGAGTCTCCAGTCAAGTCACAAACTATTTGGGATGGAGTTGTGATGGCCTTGTGATGGCCTTGTGATGGTCTTGTGATGGCCTTGTTATTGACTGTGATTGACTTGTGATGGACTTGTGATAGACTTGTGATAGACTTGTGATGGACTTGTGATGGCTTTGTGATGGCCTTGTGATGGACTTGCTATTGACTGTGATGGAGTTGTGATGGACTTGTGATGGACTTGTGTCGGACTTGTGACGGACTTGTGACGGACTTGTGACGGACTTGTGATGGACTTGTGATGGACTTGTGATGGACTTGTGGTGGACTTGTGATGGACTTGTGATGGGCTTATCATGGGCTTATCATGGGCTTACGATGGTCTCAACCACAACTGTGTGAGTACTGTAATCTTACCTGCTGTAAGTATGGTGAACGACTCATAACATTCATCAGACGATCCATTCTAATCTCTTCATCTCGCATTGCTGATGTATCATAGCCGTTATCTTGGTAATAACTCTGATCGGTGTATTCTGACAGACCATAATTGATCCTGGGACTGTCAGGTTTCTGCCAGCCACGAGTAGATGCGATAATATTACGACGTCGTATCAGAAGACAGAGGCACAGAAGTAACACTACTACTGCCAGGAAGAGAACAACGCATGCAACAATGATGATGACGATTACTTCAGTTGATATGCCACCTGGTGACTCTGTTGTTGTCGCTGTTGGAACTTCAGTGGGGACTGGAATGACTGTTTGGCAGCGTTCACCGGTGAATGAAGTCCCACAACTAAATTATGAAAACAAAATATCAGTGGTAAAGATGAGCAGATAAACTTTACAACGGATGGGACAGGAGTAGATTTCTTTTATCACTCTAAATATCAGAAGATCAAATACATCCAACATTCAAACAAAGACTTTTCACGGCTGTTGCTGGTTAAACTTACAATGAATTTAATGACCACATTCAATCATGTTTCAAACTGGCTGATCAGGGTAGTAGGGCTCAATGACTTAGCCGCAGGTTGATTAAGCACCTGTATTGTGAGATTAGTCATGATCATTGTAGATTACCTGCAGGTATAGGTGAACGTAGACACGTAGTACCCTGACTTCACGCACATTGCACCATTCTGACAATAGTCTGGCGGACAATCTGTTACTGCTGAAAGATCAATATTGAGAAAATATTTCGTCTGAAAAAGTTGACCATCAGCTGCTTACTAAAAGGCTTATGTAATGAAGCATCCTTCCCTTGTACTTCTTCTGATGGCTTTAGGTTTGTCAAAAAATCGCACAAAAAACAAACAAACAAATAAACAAAACCCCCGACTTTAGTGGTACTTTGCTAGGCATGAATGAGTAGTGAATTGATTTATTGTTATGGTATTGTCATCAAATATTCTTTAATTTATTGGCGCTCAAGACTTTCTTATGTTAAACCAATAGAAATAAAACCTTACCATTAACTCGAAGTGCTTGTGGGTCAGTGGTTATTTCTACGACACCATCGGTTAACGGTCTGCTTTCTGACAAGACTCTTTGTACAGCAGTTCTTGGTGGCACAGCTGGGAACTGTAATACCATGGTAGCCACAACACTTCCGTTTTGGATGGAAACACAGTCTGCTGATATCAAATCTCTGGTTGCTGGGTCATTTCTCAACCGCAACTCAACCTGATAGAAATGGCATGAATGGCAGGAAATCAACAAATTCATTAATTCATTATGTGAACTTTGTCCAGAGTTTTTCAGTCACAAGTCAAATTTCCGTGTAGGGATGAACAATGACAAAGGAATGTCTTTCCTATAGCTGAATTGAATAGTCTGTGACGTCACTTGAGACAGGATGACTAGTCATTGATTCAATACAACTCTCTGTGACTGACTCCGTTGCAATTCTGTTTTATAGTATGGTTCTTTGTCGTATACTTTCACTGTCTTTCTTATTGAAGAAAGCAACTTACCAGTTGTTTATAAAGGGCTGCTTTGGCTCTGAATGCAGAAGACCATGGATTGATGTACACTGGCCGGTACGTCTCCGTCAACAATGTGATCACGACAGTAAGAGCAAACCTACGTCGGTCTGAAAAAGAAAGTACAACAGGGTTAGATAAAGGAGAGTCAGGCTGTGTTGTAGTCGAGGAACTTGCGACAAATCACAAGTATCTTCACATTAGGGAATGAACAATAACAAAGGAATGTCTTTGTCACCGTTCATTTGAATAGCTTGTGACTTGACTGGATGAATTGTGTTCTCAATTGTGCTAGACTTGTGATGACTTAACTAAACCACTGGGAATGATCCAACAGTTGACTTTACAAAACTTTCGTTTATCAATGAGATTTTCAAATTTATTTTAAACTTGGTTTTTTAAAACACAGCCAGAAGTTAAGTTGGGTGTTTCATTTCAAAAGCTTGCACTTACCTTCGCATGCGGCTCCTTCCATGAAAAATGCATCGTATGTACGACACTGGCATGTGAACGCAGTATTTGATGGGACACAGTAACGCCCTGTTGCAGCATCCGAGCACTGGTCACCGGTCACACCGGTCAAACACACATTCAGATCTAAGAAAAAAGGATTTGAACATACATTATCTAAGTTACCATCAACTTCTCATCTGTGTTCTTGCTTCTGAATTTATTCATATTTGTGCAGTCCTGAAACCACAGCAGGTTTTCCTCTCTACAATAATCCAGGGATGTTGGATTATATTTACACATACAGTTATATCTGCTCCTTTTTCTTTGACTTATTACTGACTTTTGATTACCAATGTATATCATTAAAATAGTGGATATGGTATCCCCTCTCAGTCAAACAAACAAACTAACCAACAAACCAAACCAACAAGAAAAAGGACTTAAAAGTAATATACAACATTTGCTTTTGCTGCAATTTTCAGAACTGGACGAATTGGGGGTAAGTATTTTAGCAAATATTGTTCCACTGACTGTTTAAAATTTTGTGTTCATGGACTCTGGAAAGAACAAGAAAAAAAACCTTCTTGTAGTGTGGTTCCCTGGTTCCCTGACCTAATGCCTCAGATGAAATGGAACAATTTACAGACGTCAGGGAATTGTCAGGTCAGGGAACGAGACTAACTGGCAATGTGCCCATTCAAGTATACCGATTGCAAACAAAATGGGGACTAACTGAATTCAGTCAACTGGGGCCAGTATTTGAATTAATATTTTTTCCAATGATGGTACAGCCGATCCATTGCTGGAATATGATACAAAATTCCACGTTTCTTGAAAACAACAGGCACATTAATTGCACAGGATGCTAGCTGGAGACTATTATTCCCTTACTGAGTCAAGTCAGGTATTTCATAATAATTTGGCAGTTTTGATTTTAATTTATGATTGCAAATGTTGCACATTGTCTTTAAACATGCAAAATACGACATCCCAACTAAATCTTTTACTGATATTTGTATCGACTAAATAAATGTAAAATACCACCAGTTGTAATAAATTCAAATAATCCATCCATACTAATTTCATTTGACAGTTGTACAAAGCCTATAATTACCTTGACAGAGATCCCCCCTGTGAGTCAGAGGACAGACACACTCACAATACTCTTCGTCGAAAGTGCCTCCGTTCAGACAGCTAGCTGTTGTCAGTGGACATTCTAACAAATATACAAATCAATGATCGTACTTAAAGAAATAAGTCACTTGGAATGGAGTATTTATAGAGTGGAGTATTTATAGAGAGGAGTATTTATATTGAAGGAGTGTTTCCAATTGAACAAATATTCCTTTCACTTTTTGACTTTCAAATTGGAGCACTCATACAGTGTTCTCAAGGTACTCTCAGCTTCAACAGTGTGTACGTTACAGACTTAGAATAGAATGACTCTTGTACAGCGCATTGGGACCTTGTGTGAAATGCGCTTTGTAAGCAGGGTATGTTATTATTATGATTATAATTATAATTTTCAATACATGTGTTCGGACTGGACTTCACCTCGTGTGCTTTGCACCCCTCCGGTGCTACAAAACCATATCCCATATCACAGCAGTCAGCAATTCTTAAATGAACACATTTGACTGGGGAGAATGCAAAATCAATCAGGTGGCAACTCAAGGTTTACCTGGAGGCTGTCCTTGTCATTGACACAACTCGTTTTCTTACTGCCTACCTGTGCAATTGTCTCCAGTGAATGATGCGCTGCACACGCACTGACACGAATCTGCATCTCTGGTTGCACCATTCCCACAAGTTATCAAGCACTCTGCAAAACAACAAATTGAGCTGAATAATTTCAGATATGTTCGCCACGATGATTTGTCTGGACGAGATCAAATTCAGCATTAGATAAAAACTGCCTAATAAACTTAGTGAAATACTGAACACGATGACAGGTGGTCAATAACAAACCCCCACCATCAGGGCTACGAGTTGGGGTAAATTTAAGAAAGAAATCCACAAGAAAATATTTGGCAGAGGGTTTAGAGGCCACCGGAAACCGTTTTTTTGAATTCAGAAATTCTGAAATCCAGAGAATCTGGATAAATCTCACTCCTGCTCATTCAGCAATCCCTGATGACCTGTAACTGCTATCAAATGATTACTTACTGCTTGTAGTCTTCGGGATTTCTAGAACATCAAAGTATTGATATAACTCTGGTGTTTGGCATACCTGTACAAGTATCTCCAGTCCACGGTGGGCTGCACACACACTGACAAGTAGCTGGATCTGTAGTTCCTCCATTCATACAAGTTAACAAACACTCTAGACAACACAATCAAAATGAACGTTGTTGAGATATGCATGGCACAACAATCATTCTCTCTGAAGTTGACAATCAACTCTTTGAAGACGCTGGGTACTCAACAGTCTGTGTGTTACAGACTTATGCATGTTGACTCAGCTTTGCCGCAGGTGCTATGCACCCCTCGTGTGTCAAAAAGCCATATCCTACTGTCAGCAATTGTTTATTATTGACTATGATTAGTGGAGAAGGAAAAAATCAATCAGGCGGCAACTCCAGGTTTATCTGTAGGTTTTACAGGTCTTCCTTGTCATCACAGCATTGACACAACTTGTTTCTTAATGCCTACCTGTGCAAGTATCTCCAGTCCATGATGCACTGCACACGCACTGACAAGAATTTGAATCTGTGGCTGCACCGTTCATACAAGTTAAAGAACACTCTGATGAAAAACAAAATTGAGATAAATATTTTAAGATATGTGTGGCACTGCGATGATCTATTTGGAAGAGGTTTGAATTAAATTATGGCTGTGTTCGAGTAGCTCACCCGGATCAACACGGGTAAAAGCAGACGGATTAACCACGAGAGCTGTGCCAATCAGATGTTAGGCATCATGATTCCCACGTGACGCCTGTAGCCAAGTCGTAGCGATTGACAAGTGCCCTATTGGGGCCGAGTTTAACCTTTCCCTCCCCATGGCCTTACTGTGAGATTTACTACTTCGCTGTCAATCGCAACAAGTCACAAAGTTGGGCTGGAATTAGCCTACCTGTGCAAGTATCTCCAGTCCATGGTAAGCTGCACACACACTGACAAGTAGCTGGATCTCTAGTTCCTCCATTCATACAAGTTAACGAACACTCTAGACAACACAATCAAAATGAACGTTGTTGAGATATGCATGGCACAACAATCATTCTCTCTGAAGAAGTTTGAAGTATAGATCAAATATTGACTTCTGCTTGTGTTAGTGGAATGTAAACATAATGACAGGATTTTCAATTTAATTGCGCCAACCACTCACGCTGGCTTTTGGGCATTCCGGTCAAATTTAAGGTAACGCTTTGTTAACAAACTTAAGACTGTTACTTCATAGATTGAAAGCTATTGCAATACTAACCGTCATACAGAAATTAATCACAACCTGCACCTCAGACTCCTTTCTTATTACTCCTTGGGAATTATCATAGTTATAGTATGTAAACCACATTTGCGCCACATTCACAGAAAATTTGAAAAGCAATTCTCTAAAACTATCTCCCATTCATTTCAACTGAAAAGTTCTATCCTCCACCCTAATTTTAGACAAAAATTTCTGCATGATAACCCCCTTTTTAAACAAAAACTCAAAATGCAGGGACCAACAAAATTCTTATACATTAAATAACAGATGAAGATGAATATCAACTTGTTGAAAATGAGACAAATATTCTCACCATTTTCACAGTTTTGGCCCATGAATCCGTCAGCACACATGCATGTATATCCTCTTGCGTTTACAAACTCATTGACACATGTTGCTGCATTCATGCAGTCATTGCTAGGCTCACAGGGAACTACAAGGAAGACAAATTAGACAAAAATATGCAAGACATACTTCTCACAAGCCTGATTTGAAGCTAGCTTTGTTTATGAAGATTTACAATAAATGCGTCTTCATTGTGCGACTTCATGCCTTTTTAACTTTTTGATTATCACTTAAATATCAAAATGTGTTTAAAATAGTATCACGGAATGCCTCTTAACCATGGACATGTTATAACATTCAGAGTGCTACCAAATGTTAGACATCCACAAAATTGCAGGTCTGTAGTCAGCCTGGTGGAAGGGGAGGGTCAGTTTGACTATTAAGTGGACTTTTCATGTCCAAGAAACAGTTGATTATGCATGGAAATACATATTGAGGTAAATTAAACACGAATGTGAATCGCAAGGACAAAATGGACCTGCAGTTGATTTGGGAGGAGGTCGTCCAACCCCCTGACAATCCCCTGTCTAATGATCTGAGTCAACCCCCTGACCATCCACTGTCTAATGATCTGAGTCAACCCCCTGACCATCCACTGTCTAGTGATCTGAGTCAACCCCCTGACCATCCCCTGTCTAGTGATCTGAGTCAACCCCCTGACCATCCCCTGTCTAATGATCTGAGTCAACCCCCTGACCATCCCCTGTCTAATGATCTGAGTCAACCCCCTGACCATCCCCTGTCTAATGATCTGAGTCAACCCCCTGACCATCCCCTGTCTAATGATCTGAGTCAACCCCCTGACCATCCCCTGTCTAATGATCTGAGTCAACCCCCTGACCATCCCCTGTCTAATGATCTGAGTCAACCCCCTGACCATCCCCTGTCTAATGATCTGAGTCAACCCCCTGACCATCCACTGTCTAATGATCTGAGTCAATATATATACTACTGGGACACAGACAATATCTCGCTGGTCCAAATGTCCACTTTGAAAGTTGACACTGACCTTCAATGATCAGTACCATATTAAAATGTCTTGAAATAAAAACTAGCTACAAGTTTTGATCAACTGGCCTTGCTCAGCCAGTGAAGGTGTTGCACAGCTGTCTACATTATACTGATGATTTGAGGTACGTTACCTATTGTTTGACACTCAGGTCCAGAGTAACCCACAGCACATTCACACATATAGCCCGTCACTGTAGTTGAATCCACATGACATGTTCCATCATTCATACAGGGGTTGTTGTCACACGGCGCTGTAGGGAAAACAGAATGATACGGAAATGGGTTGAACTAGTTTGAATGTTTTGAAATGTTAAATGAAAAGCAGGATATCAGTTTGCAGTTCAAAAAATATTTCATTTCTAATCATTCTTTCTAGTAATAAAACCAAAGATTTTCCAAAAACTGTACAAGGGCTGCATGTAGGAAGCCGTAAGAAGCATCGAGGGAAAAGATGATGCAGAGTGCACAGAGGAGGGAGGAAAACCCTTGAAGGATATTCCCGGGGAAAGCCTTGGAATCAGGTTAACATCCAATCAATCACCCAGTCATTCCACATGCAGCCTGGACGGGATGTGAACCCAGACCATAAGGGTAAAAAGCAATGCATCTCGTCCCCAACCCAACTGTGGAGCGCTGTGGTCCAATGGTTACGGTGTTTGACTCACGTGCCGTGGTACATGGGTTCGAACCCTGATGGGGAACATGGTGCTTGTGTTCTTGGGCAAGACACTTTACTACTATTGCCTCTCTCCAACCAGGAGTATAAATGGGTACCTATGAAGGTACAGACCAGTGCGCTGATCTCGAGCTGCTGTAAAAACTGGTTGCATTGCGTGATAACAGGGTAATAATTATGAAGCTTTTTGAGACCTTCGGTATAAAGCGTTATATAAGCACCACATCAGTATTATCATTAACTCCTTATTAACATGAATGATCTGAAAAAGAAATATTCAGACTATTGAGTCTTGAAGTACAGTCTATTAATATGGGTCTAGAGGTTTTGATGGCTTTATGTAATATGTGTCTATTTTCAGTTTCTGTACTGTACACCACTTCTGCCTGTTTTAGAAATGGCCCCTAAAGGCCTGTTAATACTACACGCAGAAGCAAAAAGTGAAGCGAATTTCAAGATGTCAACAACTGAATTTTCATTGTGGGTTTGTCGTTACCTTAATGAATTCTCTTTGAACTGAAAATCATGTTAAGTATGAACCAGCCTTCAGGAGAAATGCTTTTGGCTTAACAGCCATTTTATTACTGACTATGTATAATTCTTACCAATTTCACAGTTGTGTCCACTATAGCCTGGCAGACAGGTGCACGTATATCCCTCGGGTAATACCGAGTTGTCATCAGCACATGTCCCACTGTTGGTACACGGTGAGCTGTTACACTCTGAAAACAGCACACATTCAATCAATTAATTAATAATCAAAGAGAGTACATTACATATACACAGTGTCTACCGGTGTAATGTACAATTGGATTCAACAAAACCTGCCTACCTTATAATCCATTCAGTGATGTGGACTTCACTATCAGTAATCATTCAATCTGGACATAATTTGAATGTAGTTTAAAGATGTATATACTTCATGTATATACTTCAAGTGTAGGAATTGCATTCGGCATATAGGACAGCACGCCCTTATTTTAGCTCTCAAAAGTATACAACACAGTACAATCTACATTTTCTGCAGGATTTTATTCTTCAATTCTAACTTTTTCATATAGGTCTCTCTCAAATGACTTTATTTCCTACAGACCAGCTACTTGTATCGGCATTTTGAGCGTCAACTTGCATAACGCGCATCGGCTGCGTCGTATTTCGAACACATTTCAAGCAACAAGCACGCATGTTTGGAACATTTTTAACACTGCGCAATGCGGGCTTGATTGCGTAAAATACGCAGTTGCAGTTTTCCTACAGAGATGGCCGTCTTTGAGAGAGACCTATAAGGAAACATGGTCCTTTCCTACTTACTTGGATCCCCAATGATGAATGTTGAACTGACCAGCCTATGGTCTGGAGCCAACTGACCTCCACTGCCCCCTGTCAACTGACTCAGGAAGGCCTGGATGATGGTCTGCTCTGGCTGAGACATGTTCAGATTGATAACCAATCTCAACAAGGCCGTGGAGTCAGTGAGGAGTGATATCTCCGAGATGACGACATCGCCAAAGTAATCAGACAAATCAGAAGACCGGAAAGCTGCTTCAATCTAAACACGGAAATCAAATTAGCAAAATGACGATTTGTAAAAAAAAAATGTGTAAATGAAATAGAGCTCTCTAGCTGTCAGTGAAATTCTTGTGAGATAACCTTTCATGCCAATTAATACCTTGTGAAACTAAGGCTTAATTGTGCAAGTCTCTGCATGGGCTGGGCAAGTTGGAGGGTGCATCAGTGCAATGCTAGAGTGTTCATCGCTTGTCTGAGGATTGCTTTGGTTATCCTGGAGAATCATAACAACTAACTTAAGATGAAAACAATGACTATCCTACAATCCAACTGTAGTCATGTGAACTGTTAAACAGATTAATTTTATTTTTTGACATGTTACAGCATAGAATTGGCCAACGTTTATTATCTGGAAAAAATCCATAAAAACCTTTCTTATCTAAATCAAGATTTGATAAAGGATAAAAGTTTGTCCCCTGCCAAAGGTCAGAAATACCAAACAAAACTAACAAATAAAACATGATGATTACAAGCAGATATACAGGAGCATCTCTGAGAAGGAAGGGAAAATTTCAAGTGGACAGAAATGTTTGTCTCACAAATGAAATGTTCCATCAACCAGGCATACATACCGCGTCTTTTAACTCTGCTCTGTATGTCAAGTAGTTGGCGACAAGATTAAAGCCGTTCCCACCAACCAATTCCCCACTGATGATATCAAACACAGCCGATGCATTGTATGAGACACCACCTGCCAAAATGATAACATTTCAACATTATTCACTTTGATGGACACAAAGATGCTCTGTAAGGACACGAGAACATATGAACCAAAATTGATGATGTTAATGTTATACTTGAGATGGCAGTGAGACTTACTAAGACATTCTGAGTTTTGCTGATAGAATCCCATTCTGCACTGACACTCATGGCTCCGGTGTAGATTGACACACTCCGTATTGGCTATTGACGCACAAGTAATTGCAACCTCACATTCATTTATATCTACAAAAACACCACAAAAATATCAAGGAAGACATTAGACACAAAAACAAATATTTCAATTCAGAAAAGATGAAGACTTTCTTGTTGACTTCTCGGACTGTTAAATGTACATTATAGGAAAAGAGTATTTTTTGGTCAAATCCCAAAACTACAAGATAGTGGTCGGCAGTAAAATTTAACTGATTCTGGGGTATGGCCAAATAATTGTAAGGTTCCTGTCCCCGGCTCTCCCAAGCTCAGAATATATGGTTGGAATAATTCATCGGGAAAGTAATACAGTGTTATACAATGTGAAACAATGTAATGCAATGTCATACAATATAATACACTGTAATACAATGTAATGCAATGTAATACAATGTAATGCAATGTAATACAATGTAATACAATGTAATACAATGTAATACAATGTAATACAATGTAATACAATGTAATACAAAAATATAATGTAATACGGTTTAATTCAATGTAATACAATGTAATCCCAAGTAATACAATGTAATACAATGTACAATGTAGAACATATCAATTCCTTTTCGCTCCTTTGCACCACACGACCACTCGAACATCCCCCATTGGAACAACACATGGAATCAATGTTAACTCCCGTCCAAAATGAGACAATTAAAGAATATCCATCCAATAAAGTAAGCTCTTTTATCCGTGGACAACTATGCACAATGCAATGGGCCACTTCCGCGCTCTAAGCGTTTTTACTATGGAAGAAATTGATATGCAAATGTTAATGGTTGATTAACATCAGTGTAACTGAATCTGTGGTTGTCTTACCATTACACTGATCCAGGGCATCCCTTGTAAGTCCAGATAGACAGTCGCATACGTAACTGCCATCAGTGTTGTTACATTGACTCACAAATACATCACATGAATCCAGATTCAGTGCACACTCATCGATGTCTGGAAATGAAAGGAACACACAGAATTAATGACCAATGCAAAAGTAGGAATATATTCAAGTAGAAGAAAAACTAATCCACATTTTGTGACCCTGAGGCTAAAGAAAACAACTGGAACATCACCCACTTTGCTCCATGGTCTCCGACTGTTCAGTCAGCATTCACTTGCTAGTACAGTAGATTCCCGTTATAGCGCTCTCAAAGGGACCGAGCTGAACCGAGCGTTATAACCGCACAGCGCTGTAACCGACGTACATGTACATGTACAAATACATGTGCACATGTACATGTACTGTATAAAATACATGTATGTACATGTACACACATACACGTACATGCATGTACATGTATGATGAATGTACGGGTCGGACTATACATCATGTAACATGTATTAAAAGCCTGTGATTCTTCTGTTGGACACCTCCATCAAAATCATATTGTTCGTTTCAAAATGGGGAGAATGAATTCTGTTCCCATATACACAAAATAATGAAACATTTCTGTTTATAAAGTCGAATAAAACAGTTGAGAAAATCATGGAATCTACGGAGTTATTTTTAAATTTGAAAATATGAAAGTTTACAAAACATGTATAACCTATAACTGAACAGAATGATTTTAGTTGAACATTGGAACAATTTTGAGGGCCGAATGTGTCGCTTAACCAACGCAAAAAAAATCTACGAAAAAAAAATCTACGAAGAAAAGTCTTGAACGACCCTGGAGCAGACCGACTACGGACTACGGTTGATTTTTTCCTGAGCTGCTTTATACTCGGACAGCTAGCATTTCATGCCGGTATTTTCATCTTCCAACTTCACCAAAAACATCTCAAATTAACTGTTACAGCATTAACATGGAAAACTTTAAACATTTAAAATGATTTTACAAACGAATCTGGAAAACGTTATCCCTACTTCTCTCTTGCAGCGACGAATCAGAAAACCGTACAACCTAAGCTTCATGCACACACAATCCAATCCCACTGTATGCAAAACGCACACACGTGCTCGCGGCTCGACTGCGCTGGGCGGAAGTTGCGCTATGAGCATGTGGCCTCCATTCCAGGCGCTCATTCATGTAGCAAGAATACAGTGTGGCTGAGAAGTGTAAAGTCGGCCTTACAATATGAGTGTACAAATGTACAACACAGTGTGCAGAAGGCTAGTCACTGACCACGTATAGTTATTGCATTGTAAAAGGGTTTTCGTTTTTTTGCTGAAGTCAAACTGCGACACGTATACATTGAACCAGACGGACATGTTACGTTTTTTTCACATCCCGCCCAAAACATGAGATTAATAATCACTGAAACAATTTGTTGAAAAAAAATCATGGGTTTCGGACAAACTGTTCTAAACTTTCTTGGATCTAAAACTTAATTGGAGACATAAAAAACCATGGGTGGACACAATCATGGAAAGAACTTTCAAGACTAGAGTTTTGAAAATAATGCACAAACAACTGAACACTGAGTTGTAGCATGGAGGAAGGTTGTAGATTGGTCACTGTTTCGGAGGGTGACACAAAAAGTCCGTCACCGTCTGTACCCGGACCCGTTGGATATGTCCTGAACACTACATGCATATCGGCACGTACATGTACAGTATCTACATGTACCGTACGTACACCCACTGTGTGTGTGACGATGGACTGCATTGTACATGTACATGTACATCTAGTGTGTGCGACCACGTGGCGTTAGTGGGCAGACCGCGCCGCTCCTTGCGGTTTTCATCAAATCTGCGAAGAATCTGACACTCCAAGGTGAATAGCGTTATAACAGGAATCATTTTACATGTTTTATATTGTTCCTGGGTCTTAAAATAGTGAGCGCTATATCCCGAAAAGCGTTGTAACCGGGAGCGCTGTAACCGCAGGAATATGTACACAATGAATGGGAACGCAGTCGGGGAAATAAAAAATGAGCGTTATATCGGCAGGAGCGTTATATCAGGGCGCGCTGTAACGGGAATCTACTGTAGTCTTCTTGGCATATGAATAGCCTGCCCATTCCATGCTTAGCCTGTCCATATCAGAGTGTTATTTTAACTTTACAGCTCCAGAGTGTTTTTGTAAAGGCCCAGTCAGAGGTCATTGAATCCTGCCAACTATACCCAGTCATTGGGAGGGCATTTCATGTGGCACCTCACTCGTCACTTTTTGTTGGCATGACTGTGAGCTGGATGGGAACTTCCGGTGAAATCGGTTAACCAGTATCCGGTTTGAAAAAAAAAAGATAAACGGATTTTCTAATCTCCGACTTCTCCCACCGCTAGTCGACTCCTTCAATTAACTGGCTTGGTGCGACTCTGGAATACCAATTTGAAAAGTTTGATATATGATCACCATGAAGTAACCTATTCAAAGTGACAATGCATACACATACCCATGCCTATCCATGCACTACAGAACCATGGCCTCTGCCCCCGCACTTGTCTTGTAAATGTACATGCACTCAATTTTACAAAGTTAAGAATGAAGGACATAATCAACAGACAAAAATACAGTTGAAACTACACAAGATGAGAAATAGTGTTGTGATTTACCGTCACATTGACGTCCTGGTAGCATTCCTGGAGCAGACACGTATCCATTCATGCAGGTACATGTATAACTACCAACGTTGTTGACGCAATCAGCTCTACCTGAAGCACAGTCATGGCTATTAGTCACGCATTCGTCATCATCTAAATGCAAACAAAAATGAATTAAAACAGAAGTATAACTTATGGTTGTGAAGGCATATATATATTACTACTGAAGATAGGCCCGTACAAATTTGTTTTTTTTATCGAAAATTTTCAGGATGAGATGAAACACTTGAACTTTAAAATTCACTTTTTAAGAATTCTTACATTATGGTACCTCAAGTTTTTGAATACTTGAAATACTTTGCATGAATTGTTTTGTAATGAATGAACATGGTAATATTAGTGAAGAAAGAGTTACAGAAAGCCACTAAATTTGCTATGATATGATCTGCTAAGGCCAGTTCATACAAATGTGACACAAATTTGTGTAGTCACTGCAAGTATTCCCGCTGCGACATTGCAAAAGTTGAGCACATTTCAACTCCAGTGAAGTTTGCAGAGAATGGTTCATGATGTCAAAATTTTTTTTGGGCATTCGCATTTGAGTGAAGTAGGATCTGGCCGTTAAAGATGTGTTTGTCTGTCTGTTGGTCGGTCTGTCAGGCTGTTTATTCAACTGTTCCCATATATTTTGGCAATTCTCTCTTCAATCTTTTCAGTGCTTCCGATGTGTTGTCATTGTTTCAATGTGATTTATGTAAGGCTTACATTACGATCATTCTTTCATCTAATATGATGACTTCAATGTAGAGTAGACCATATTTTCTCATTGGTGCATTGGTCAAAATCTAAAGACGGGTGTCAATGAAACAAAGGCCAAATTCGCGCAAGGACTATAGTTGACCAATGGTTAACTAACGTTTGCCCGAACTCTGTCTAGTCGACGGTGGTTGACTACGCTAGTCGACTATTTGGAACCACCCTACTGGGGTTGGTTGCTTCGCTGGTAACCAATAGCCGCGCGCATTCATAACGCTAGCAGAGAGCCAGGATCCAGAAGTTTTGCGATGACATTTTGACCAGCGTTTGACTAGAGACGTTCGCACGTTGCTATTAGTGCGCAGGCGTAAGGTACGTCACAAATCAACTACTAGTCGACTAATGGTCCTTGCCCGAACTTGGCCAACGTTGAAGCGTTAGCTCTGTGAATGCTGTACATTATGAGAAAACACAATATTCTGCATCTCGATTTCAATTCAAAAGTTGCTGAGTCATGACACAATCCCGAAATCAACATTCAGGACATGATTTTCATTCAGTCGATTGCTGATGTTGCACACTGAATTTTTGGATAGATGCAAATGGTCTACTCTACCTGTAATGGAGGCATATACTACTTGAAACTTTGATAGAAGCACGCAACTAACCTTCACAGTATGTTCCGTTGCCTTGGTAACCAGAGTCACAATTACATCGGTAACTTCCCTCAGTGTCGCTACACGTTGCTAAGGAGTGACAGATATCTGGGTCCTCCATACATTCATCGATGTTCATACACGAGACGAGTCCATCGCCACGGAAACCAGTGTTACACTGGCAGGTGTAACTACCATCACTGTCCAGACAAGTACTGTTGGCTACACACGAGTGGCCAGTCTGACACTCGTCAATATCTGTAGCGATAACAAATAAACCAAACATTGAAACACATGTCATTTCAGTATCTGAAATTGTTCAAAAGCAACATGTGACTGCTCTCAAGGGATAATTATAAACTCATTTGTGGTGAAACACGTCTTGCAAGTGAGGATTCAAAATCACCAAAGGACTGTAAGATTGGTCCTTAAGCTAGACTACTGCCTTAATGGGGAGATGGTTCCAAAAATGATGAGTCTGTTTTTTTTACGAGGTGATGTAAATATTGAACAGAAGTTCAACACTCTCTAAAAGTACAACATGCAATGTTTGTATTGTCATTTAAATAGTTACTTGTTTTGATTTATTCAGATCTTTTTTTTATTCTAAGCCTTTTCAGTGTTTTACTGGACTTCGAGAAGAAAGCAGATGTGCACCGATAATACAAGATCAGAAAGGAAAGCCTAGTTCAGGGCTACGGGCCATCAGAATTTGTCACTATTGACCTGTAAGTGTACTATGTATACCTACTTTGACAGTGTGTCCCATTGCCTCCATATCCTGATTTGCAACGACAGTCATACGAGCCATGGTCATTGTAGCAGTTTGCAGTAGGAATACAAACAGGGTACAATGGATCATCCACAGGAAGGGTACACTCATCAATATCTGAGGACAAATGTCAAACCAAATCAAGAAAGTTAAGATTGATGCGACGAGTGTCTTTTCCAGTCTGCTAGGATTGCAACGTTTAAGGGCTTAATTACCCAATCTTGAATAAAATTCTCAACGTGGTA
This sequence comes from Patiria pectinifera, assembly GCA_029964075.1. NCBI lineage: Eukaryota > Metazoa > Echinodermata > Asteroidea > Valvatida > Asterinidae > Patiria > Patiria pectinifera. Next base: position 806,899 of record CM057138.1, on the reverse strand, counting down.
ATGGTATAATAGGAGTAGAAAGGGAGTTTATTGTTTAATAAAAAGGAACGAATGACAGTTTAATTTATCTGTTGATTTCGGTTGCATAGAATTGAAATCTATGAATTACCAAACAAACCCACTCAGAAAATAAAATCCAGCATCAGTTTTGATTCAAAACTGAAAAGACTTAACCAAATGGATGACTGATTACCTAGACAATCCCGCTGGTCATTGCCTTGCCTAAAGCCAGCTGAACACAAACACTCAAAACCACCGGCCGTGTTGTTACAGGTTGAGGAGGGGCCACAGTAACTCTCAGTAGCATCACACTCGTTAATATCTGAAATAACAAAAACAAAAACAAATATTTCAAACGCAAATTTGAGAAATGAAATATTCTAAAAATACAAATACTTTGCAAATGATAAAGGTTTCACTATGTGGTGATGAGAATCTCAAATGGTAACGTAAAGTACTCTTTGAAGCATAAGACAAGGTGACACTATACAAGGAACCTAGCTGTAATGTACCCCAAGGCCCTGTGATGTATTCATTCCTACCTTCACACACCATTGGATCAGACGAGTTTTGGTAACCACGGTAACAAAGACACGTCTCTATATCTGCACCATTCACGTAACAGTCTCCATTCACACATATAGCATTCTCAGAACAGTTGGTAGTAGCTGTGAGGGAAAAGCAACGAAACAAAAATGAGAGAAAATCACGCCTATAAAGCGCAGAGGATGTATGGGTGTGTGTGTGTGGATGTACTTTACATACACCCCCAGGTCAGACGGACAAACGGAGAACAGATTCTTTGTTGTGTCAGGAGTTCATCTTTTGTTGAAAACGGGACAGAGGGAAAGACAATGCCCTGTCTTCAAGAGTTAAAGTACAACTGTGTGTGCGTGTTTATGGTGTAAATCTAGGACACACATGTAAAACATCATTGTGTAAGTGAGGACAGGAGTCAAATCGAGGACGTCCTCGATTAGAAAACGTCTACAAAACCAAAGGGAACTGTTGCTAAAAGTATGAACAAGAGATGAACGATGAGGAATAGTAGCAAATCCTGGATTTACACCATAAACAAACGTGACTGTGTGTCTGTGTGTTCACAAGTTGATCATTCACAAGATGATAAGCCAGCAAGCGAATTATCCCCATAAAGCAGGCGCTCATTTCAAAAGCAATGTGCGCAAAGTGATTTCCTTTCAGTGACTCTATGCAACGGACTTACCAACACAATTGCCATCAAGCAGCGTAAATGCTTCATGGCACACACACTCATAGGAGCCTATAGTGTTTCTGCAGTTTTGAAGGCAGTTGTCAATCTCCAAATCACACTCGTCAATGTCTGCCATCAAAAAGAAAAAGTAAAAACAATTCACTTGACCAGTGTTTCTTCCACTCAACATCTACTGTCCAAGGTTCAAATCCAACTAAGTGTGTCAAAGTGCCACCTTGCAATCCACTATAACATTCCTAATGTAAAGCCAGCATTGCATCAGCATGTAATGCTGCCGGTGCAAACCAGATCAGACTAGTTCAGACTAGACCAAACCAAGACTTGACTCACCTTGGCAATCCACTATAACATTCCTAATATAAAGCCAGCATTGCATCAGCATGTGATGCTGCCGGTGCAAACCAGATCAGACTAGTTCAGACTAGACCAAACCAAGCCTTGACTCACCTTGGCAATCCACTATATCATTCCCAATAAAGCCAGCATTGCATCAGCAAGTAATGCTGCCGGTGCAAACCAGATCAGACTAGTTCAGACTAGACCAAACCAAGCCTTGACTCACCTTGGCAATCGGTACCATTCCTATTAAAGCCAGCATTGCATCAGCATGTGATGCTGCCGGTGCAAACCAGATCAGACTAGTTCAGACTAGACCAAACCAAGACTTAACTCACCTTGGCAATCAGTACCATTCCGATTAAAGCCAGCATTGCATCAGCATGTGATGCTGCCGGTGCAAACCAGATCAGACTAGTTCAGACTAGACCAAACCAAGCCTTGACTCACCTTGGCAATCCACTATATCATTCCCAATAAAGCCAGCATTGCATCAGCAAGTAATGCTGCCGGTGCAAACCAGATCAGACTAGTTCAGACAAGACCAAACCAAGACTTGACTCACCTTGGCAATCGGTACCATTCCTATTAAAGCCAGCATTGCATCAGCATGTGATGCTGCCGGTGCAAACCAGATCAGACTAGTTCAGACTAGACCAAACCAAGCCTTGACTCACCTTGGCAATCCACTATATCATTCCCGATAAAGCCAGCATTGCATCAGCATGTGATGCTGCCGGTGCAAACCAGATCAGACTAGTTCAGACTAGACCAAACCAAGACTTGACTCACCTTGGCAATCGGTACCATTCCCATTAAAGCCAGCATTGCATCAGCATGTGATGCTGCCGGTGCAAACCAGATCAGACTAGTTCAGACTAGACCAAACCAAGCCTTGACTCACCTTGGCAATCGGTACCATTCCCATTAAAGCCAGCATTGCATCGGCAATTGAAGCTGCCGGGGATATCGGTGCAAGTAGCGTTCACATGACAGACTGGTGTCGACCCCTCACATTCATTTACATTGGTACAGTTACGGCCGTCACCAGACAAGCCCTCATTACAGGTGCAGGTATAGGAACCCTCGGTGTTATCACACATGGCTTGGATGTTGCATTCATCAGTGTCCCTGCTACACTCGTTCACATCTAACAAAGTAAGAACAATCATTTGAAAATAGCACAAAGAAATTGATAGGAATGGTGTTTGAACCTGCGACCTTCGGATTGCCATTCCGGTGCTCTACCAATGGAACTATTTATCAGTGTTATTTTGGCAGTTGAGGATTTCGTCAGTGGTTTTATTCAAGGGATGTTGAAAAAAATATGATGATAGCTAAGCACATAGGAACATTACCATCAGTGAAGGGCAAAACATTAAACTAAAACCAGGAAATCAACATTACATCATTTGAAATTCCATCCAAACACAAGCTAATACCTGTACATGTGAAGCCACTGCCTTCATAGCCTTGACGACACTGACATCTATATGAACCAATCGTGTTTGAACAGTCAGCAACGTTGTCGCAGTCATTTGTTCCACCGCATTCATTGATATCTGCAATTGTGACAAAATATTCTCAAAATGAAGCTAATGTGCACAGATTTAAATTAGCACACTTTCTACCAATAAACTTTGGAGAAATAAATTTGTTAACGTGCAGGAAACGAGAATACCTAAACCTCACACAAAAACAGGCCTTTTTACTGAGGTATTAAAGTGACAGCGCCAATGAATTTTGAAACACTTCAGACCATCAAATTTATTTCTAAAGCTTGATTCTTGAATGACACAAACAAAAATGTTTGTTGATGTTGATTCAGTCAACTCTCATTTAACTTGTGGCATGAAAAAAATAAATCATTTTGTGACAAATGACCCACCCTACGAGAACCAGGCAGCCAATGATTTGAGTTTTGTAAAGAAATAATTCAACGACTAAAATATTTTTGAATTTTTTTCTACAATGTCTCATTCAAAAGTGAATAACTTTTTTTATATGAAAAGAAATTCATGTAGCGCACAAATAAACTCGTCTAGCGACATCCAAATGACAGCCAATAATTTGATTTTTGCTGAGAAATAATTCAATAACTAAACATCTGTGCATTATTTTTGTTCAACGCCTCGTTCAAAAGTTAACAATTTTTTTTATCTCTGGAAAAATAGCAAGTGAAAAATCAAAACTATTTTCTTTTGGTGAAACTTGAAAAAATTGCACAGGAAATGCATCTTTTAATGAAAGAGGTGAAAAATCAAAATGTATTAATTTTTGACCGACCTTGACAAGATGTGCCATCTCCGCTGAAGCCTGCATTACAGCTGCATTCATAGCCACCTTGGGTGTTGTTACAGGTCGCATCGACTGCACAGCCGTCAGTCTGTTGGTCACATTCATTGATGTCTAAAGGAAACCAAACCCAACCCAAGTATTACCGAATGACTACATCCTACTGATAGAATTACAGTTTGTGAGTTAACTACAGTCAAGTGGCTTGAGCGTTATCTTGTTGTGGTCTGCTTCATAGTTTATTCCAATGATTACATTAGTCTAACCAATGTTTCATACTGTTTTATTGGATACAAGAGATTTTGATGAGCTTGAGGTACAAATTTGGATGTTTTGGCGAATGCCAAGCCAAGATGACTCCAGACGTTGTATTTTCACTGGTTCTTTGGCATCATGCATAATGGTTCATGCTCGTTATTCATTCACCCTCAGTTTATACTTGCCTACAATCATTTGTGTGTCTGATGTACAAACTCATCGTGGTCTCATTTGCGTACAAGAACAAGTCAATCATGCAATAAGACATGTGCTTGGAATACTACTGAATTGAACCTATATCAACAGTAAGTCTCAACGATCGACTGACTCAAGTTTCACGTACCGATGCAGCGTTTGCCGTCAACAAACAAGGAGTAGCCAGAGTTGCAGCTGCAGTTGAAGCTATGGAGGGTATTGACACAATTTTGATCACATCCACGTCCGTTATTACTGGCTGGCTCATCTCTGTACACGACACACTCATCAATATCTGTATAGAAAGGAAACACATTGATTAACATTTGATGCAATTTCCACACCACTAACAAAATCATGTGTTATAATGACAGCCCCAAAATATCAACCTTATATTTTTCTTAGTGTGGTCATATCAGAATGATAAGGCTATGGCTTGCAATTACACATGCACCTATGGAGTAGCTGCAGCCACAGCCCATAGACATGCGTGTTACTACAATCTGTAGCCAAGTTATTCAGATGTGACTTACAGATGAGGCTCAAACATTTATACTTTGTAATGAAAACAAAATAGGAGACTTCAGCTATATTTAAAGTGTATTCTTCACTACCACTCTATTCTATACTTCTCAATAAAGGGACAACTAGCTTAATATGCAAGTAGAAACAGAAGACCTGCGCTCACAGCTAAAGTAAATATGTGCCACAAGGCTGCAACACGCAGTGAGACAGTGTGGGGCGGTAAACATGCAGTTACGTATCCGCATTCGTGGAGGGGGGGGGGTTCAATGAGTTTGTGAGAAGCCATATAAGCATGCTCAGATGAAGTTCTTGCAGAGTAAGATCAATAAATCCTGAGCCTACCAATGCAGGACTTGCCATCTCCCTCTGTTCCTTCAGGACAAGATCCGCAGGTGAAATTGAAAGACGGTGGGTCATCATCAAAACACGCCACTCCCAGGAAGCAGGGGTTGTCTTGACAGGCGTCGTAGTTCATCTCACAGAAGTCACCTGACCAGCCAGGTGTGCAGTTACATAAGACAACCTGGAAATTAAGACCAACAAATGAACTGACATTCAGCACATGCAGGTATCTTGTGTGGGTGCTAGGATTTACAGGAAGTAGTATGGGAACAGGGTCCTGATTGAAAACCCAATTCAAAAATTTCGTGAGCATCATAAACGTAAAATATGCATTGTTTTTCATGTAGCCTGGCTATGTCTGAGAAGTTACTAAGTTAAATTTGTAAAGGTGCTTTCGGGTACCCCATCCCATAATCTGGAACCAATTCCTGACATCAATAGTCGGGTACTGGTGCTCAGGTACCCGGTTCCGATGCACAGCCTTGGTGGATGCATGCTTTCCAAATGTAGATTTTTAAAACCCAACAAAGGTAAAGAAATCAACAATGTCCTTATTATTTTCATGTAAAAGGGAACAATTTACACAAATATGAAATGCTCTGTTTAAATTAATCAGAGATTTAAAATTGTCAAGCTCTAAAATCTGGAAGCAGATTGTGTGTGCAAACGTAACCCTCAAAGACTTTGTGTAGCTTTTAAACACTGCTGCATTAATCATTAATGTGCACGTTACTGCGGTTATACCACAGTGACAAATCCTTACCCCAAAACGGCCATCTGTGATGACGTTAGTACCCTCCACATACTCATCATACAGACATGTACCAGCATTCATACAGTCACAGAGCTTGACTACCGGTTCCAATGTTGCATTCGCTTTCCCATCAGTCACTAGGAAGCCAAGGGTGACCTTTGACCTATCAGCTGGTGTCCATGTGAATTGGCCTCCTGTAGTTAACAGCAAACAGTGTTGGTGTCAAAAAGGATGTCTTAATGTAGGGTAGGCAATAGATTTGTATTCACATTTGTTTTGCAAGGATCCCGGCAATAGTAAGGACCATGCACTGACTCCAACCTTCTTTCAGGACAGTTCCGCTGTTGCAGAGCTGGACAGCGGTATTTAAGGTGACACTAACCTGGCGATGTAACAGTCCCCCCTGGAATCACCTCCAGTAACTCATATGATATGTCATCTCCATCAGGATCAACGGCTTGTATCTGCAGTGTGAAGGGTTGTCCAACAGCTACCTCAACTGTCTCGACCAGTGTGACATTGGGCGGGAAATTGGCTGGAAAACATACAATCATCTTTAAATGTTGGAAAGGTAGATATTTTGGGAATTATTAATTAATATAAATTGGGGGCAGTGTTTGAATGATTACGCGAACATCGGGTGGGAGGGGGGGTTCAAAGAATCTTTAACCCCTCCGGCATGACTCCCCCCCCCCCACCAAAAAAAAAGAAAATATAAAACTGCATGTAAAAACCTGCCAAAATTTAGGCTTGTATCATTCACTGGATGTCCAGTACCAACCTCCCTGTCAACTCTGGCAATTTTTCTATGGCCTGCTGGATATTTTCAAGTTTTTTGTTCGGCTTGGAACTGCCCACCCCCACCCCCCCAAAAAAAATATTGAAATAGCGCTAAAAAAACAGAGAATTAAGATTGGATAAACATGTAATTTGCTTGCAGCTTACATCATTGAGTTTCTTTCAGTTTTCTCCAAAAATGGTTTGGAAAAAAAACGCTACAATTTAAGTAGATTACAACATGAAAACCAAATAAGAATATGACTTACTGGCTGCCATATTGTCAACAGAATTCTGCTCACTGAGTTGCATAGATGCCACACCGATAGCCGTACTACCCGTTGCCAAGGCATCATACAAACACACTTTGTTACTTCCGCAGGCATCTCGAGCAGCTTGGAGTGATGCTGCATCAGCTTCATTCATGAGATCATCCAGGAACTTTGGTGTGAAACTGGGATCATTCATGTTAGAAAAGCTCTCGCCCGATGATGGAACATAGTAGAAGAGGGAATCAGTCTCTGAGATGGCCCCTGCACGAGGTCAAAGGTCATACATCCATCACAATTACATGGCTGTGGCTAGGAATCACGCACATGCCTGTGGAAGAGGCTGCAGCCACTTCCCTTAGACCCATGTGTTATATCCAGCCGTAGCCAAGTAATTCAGACATGGCTTTATAGGCTGCGGCTGAATCATTTGTCTGGAACTACGTCTACGTCTTTGTCCATTACAACTACGTAGGAACAATCTTTTGCTTCAGTAGCCCTTTTCACACATACTCTTTTAATTTGGGGTTTTGCATTTCACTGTATGCTAAGTGCCTTCAAAGAGCCCAAGAAAAACATGTTTACGAGTTAACTAAGGTGGGGTTGTTACGCAGGGAAACGCATCACAACTCTACCACCAATCTTGCCAAAGTCTGCAGGCTGCGGTTCAACTTCATGACACATCACCATTGATCATATTCAACGACTGATGTTGGCTCCCTGCGCCAACAAGAGAGGGCCTTTATGACCACTTTTGAAAGCCGTGGGGACGGGACACATTGCGTGTATGTACTGACTCGCGCGTGCCGCTGCAAAATTGCAACACTTATTTTATTCTGACTACGCACAAAGCAACAGTGTCTTCTATGAACATTAGGCGTTGTCAGCAATGCGTTTGAATGTCTTTCCTGATGAGCACACCCAACTCTCTCTTTCTAACCAATGAGGGGGTACTTGTGCACGGATACCATCACAGCAAATGTGCATGATGGTTTATAGAAACTTTCCTCTGCAACCATCATTGAGGTGCGTGTGTGTTTGTTCAAAAGATATGTAAGAGTAGACTTTTTGCTCATCCACTGTTATTGAATTAAAATTGCTCCCAAAACCTCAAAACTCATTGGTGAATAAGGGTGTATTGACTTACATGTTTGACCAAATTGAAAGAAGTCTTGTTCCAACAGTTCTCCATTTGTACCAGTTGCTGTCTGTTGGGTGTTATCCCGTCTCAGAGCATCGTTACTTGTGTCCCCATCCCATACACCTGCACATAATGCATGCAAATACTCCATGACAATTCTATTTTTATAAACTGGTTCAAGTGGTTAACAAGAGATATTGATGAAACCATGTGATTAGTTTCAGCAGCTGCTGGCACTGTGGTAAATTCAGCACTGTAGTTTGTCTATCATGAGTGTTCATGTCTCCTTGCCCAACTGTGCCAGGTTATGTTGCACCTTGAGGTCATAAAACAACATCAAGTGTTTTTTTTTATTGTCTAACGATATTTCTTTCTTATATGTGAGGCGTTCTGGCAAGACGAGACAAACCGTGGCAGAGATCAAAATGAGGGTTTGAGGATATTAGGAAAGAGAATAAAATTCTTCTAACAATACCCTTTGTTGCACTTCAGTTGCACATTTCGTCGAAAAGTTTTCCATTTATCGATGTCAAAAAGTAAAATGCTGAGGAAAAACCCTTTAAAGTTGCAAGTTTTGTAATCATGAAAATGAAAAGATACTATTTCCTTAAAATAAATGTAGTAGATCATACATATCAAGAATGCAAGTATCACTAAATCTGAAATCACAAACATTTAAAAAAAATTCTCCACTACAGCCTGTGAACAGTTCCGTCTCATTTTGCCAGAGTGCCTCACAAATTATAATGCGTACAATCATAAAGAAATACATTAATTTTAAGATTCGTTACTACGCTACAACGCACATAATGATCTCAAATGATATAAAGTCTACACAGGACATAAATGAAATGCTTTGCTTACCCAGTAATCCCTTGGTTTTGTTCATGTAGTCTTCACTCAGTTGTGTGGTGATGTCAGCAAAGCCGTTACTGACTCCAACAGAGAACTGAATATCTGCCTGGTAGACTGCGATGATTTTGATTGGATCCGCCTCTCTTAGTACGGTGAAATTGCCAATAAGTAATCCTGAAATCATCAGATTGAAATACTCATCAAACGATAAGCCTCTGTACTGATGGCATCACGTCACTGCCACAGTACAGTATGTTTTTATGGATTTGTCAAGTGTAATAGTGTAATACAATGTAATACCCATGCTGATGGGTACTTAAAGGGGTCTGAAGATGAGCAGCATGCATAAATAAGGCTTTAGTTTAGGCAGCAAAAACTTTTGAACCTCTTTCAAACAACATTAAAAAAAAATTCAATACATATTGGGGAGGTTTTCATTCCCATGTAATGATGTAATTAATTCACTTAAGCATTCCCTAGGATGAAATGTGCATGTTTCAATTGTTCTTTGTGTCCATGTACAGCATATAGGTACCGCCAATAATTACTCCACAATGAAAATACCAATTTTGCTTTTTCTATTCATAGAAAACTTGTACACAAGTATTGTTGATGTCCCCTAGTGTGGCCCAGCCCCACTTTGCTTTTTCGCCTCTGGCCCCTTGCCAGAGCAAAAGATTTACCTGAAATTTCACAGTGAGTGAAATTTCATCAATCTCTATAATCATTCCCATTCATAAATCTTGAGCTTACCTACCCGTTACAAAGTTAGCGGAAAATGTATTTTGGCCTGATTTTCCATTTTTATTTCAAAAGTGCACAATAAACCCTCTAGAAATGCGCCCAAAAATAAAAATAAATACTTTTCTGACAAAGTTCTAGCTAGTTGGGTATGTGAGTAGAGATAATAATGATTTATCAGAATTTCTAAACCTTAAAGAAATTCTTAAATGTCAACTTGGGATTTTCTGAGACTTGTTCAAGTGCGCCATGTTAGGGAATACTTAGCTGATTTTGTGCCCAATTTCCGGACACCACCGTTTTGGAATTGCGGACTAAATTTCATGACACTGAAATTGTTCATAAAGATTCAATGGCAAGCATTATTAAGGTAAAATAACTAATATTTCACTAAATGAATTTGAAGTTTGCCAACAAAGAAGTTTGGCAACACTGCATGAGGAAAGTTGGGGGAACTCTTGAAGCGCGCCATGTTAGGGAACACCACTATTAATGTGTAGGAATTCTTAAACCACTGTCCGTGGTATGTAACCAGTTCTCACCATCAGCTGTGGGTGTGACACTCACACCGTTAACTTTGGTTTCCAAATCGGTACCGTCGCTGTTCAGTTTGATCTCAATCTGAAACAAACACAAAATACATCTTAGTGCCAGAGTCAATAGCAAGTCAATCACAGGTTAGGTCACAAGCTATTCAAATGAAATTCTAATGACAAAGCCATTCCTTTGCTGTTGTTTGTCCCTTTACTTGTGACAGGACGACCATGATTTACTTGTGAAATGACTTGTGAAATGACTTGTGATGAACTTGTGATTGACAAATAAAAAAGGAAACTATAAAAACAATCTGCCTTAATGAACTCATCATACACAAGAACACCAGATCATACATGGGATCATACACAAGAAACATCAAGATCGAAACTGATTTGCCAATAGTACCGGTAAGTCCTTTCTACAACATCTTGAAGAAAAAAAGGAGCTAACCCTTGCATCACCGGCGTATTCAGCAGCGAATCCAGCAAAGAATGTAGCTTCAGAGAGTTGCTGGGTTTCAGAGTTCAACACTCGCTGTGTTCTGCCTTGTAGTTCAAACTGTCTCTGACCATCGTCATCTTCAATGAGAGCCATAGTGTATTCACCCAGACCATTGAAGGTGTACTCCAAACCATCCAGTGTTCTGAAGTGTGGGTCGCCAAAGGTCCAACCTACAATTTGGTGAAGCATTATCAATTACAGCATTTCTGCAGAAAATTGCATGTTTTACATAGCACCACTCAAGGTACCGGGGGGGGGGGTTAAAATAACCACAAATTATGTTTGTCAACTTGAATATTATGCTCTGTTGCTTATTAAGTTTAACTTTTAGCCGAGGTCATAATGATCACATAACACTGCTATTACCCATGCCACGTTTCATGAAACTACTTAGCCAAGAAATGTTGCTCACCTAATTATAACAAGCATTCATTTGGAAAAAAACCCAGCCTACTAACTTGCCGCCAGTTCAGTTTGGATATACCAGAGTAGCGCAACACCAAATAGATAAGGAGCGACTCAAGGAAGACCCAAAGAGATGTTTGGTTTCAGACAGGCGACCTTAATACACTGGAGTATTGTGTACAAACAAACGAACACACGATTTTAGCAACAAACCGCCTTTGCATAACACCTATCTCCTGCTGCTTTCACGCCACATTATAAATAGCACGCGCTAAAAAAACCCCACAAATATTTTGCTTGTATGGGTGGATTGTGATGAGATGTCGTATGGTCACTGCTCATTTTCATGCATTTGCATTGAGTTCAATGCTTCATGACTACAAAGGGACGTATGAAATCCAGTCGCTCTTAAGTTGTTCTGAACGACTCCGACAGTCAATCTTTTAAGTCATCTAGCGCATCTATTTGCTCCTAATTGTTTCAGACGTTGGACTTTTCGAGCGCTTAATTCAAATCTTGTGTGTAATCTGGTTTGGCGCTACTCAGGAATGCCTGTCTGAACCGGGTGTCAATTTCAATAAGTGTTTTGTGACAAACTCTCCTCTGATTTTAATTAGCAAATACAGTTTCTTTAATACAAATACTTTTTTCTTAGTAACTCCAGAAATTAGGCCACTAAATTATTCTACAAAGTCAGTCATCTTTGGATCTGCCTGTGGGCTCCGTGCACAAGTACCCCCTCACCGGCAAGAAAGAGAAAGTTCGGGGAGACATGTACACCTTGTGCACATTTAGAATAAAATAAGTCATGCGTACTTTGCGTGCCAGTAGGCACATGCAGTGTGTCCCGTTCATGGGGCTCACAATAGTAAAAAAGCACCCCTGTTGGCTCACGGAGCCCATTGTCACTGACTTGTAGGTAAGCCATTTACAGGGGAATGATAGATGTATTTCAAATAAAAGTCACGCTCAGGCTTTTAAAACCTCCTCAGTGATGTCTGATTTGGCTACTGTTCACATGTGCACATTTGCACCCAGACAAATAGAAGACTTACTCCATCTAGGCGGGCGATATCTCCAACAGCTCTGAATTGGTCTCCACCGTGTGTACAGATGACACAATGATGACTGCTCACAGCAGTAATAGCGCACTAAGACTCCTTGATCTGTCAAGGTTCAATCATACAACTGTTTGTAATCACGGTATTATTTGCAATCAGAGATTGTAATTTTAGTTAAATTTTGCATTGCATTTCTTTGGTTCAATGATCAGCCTGTGAAGGGTCGTGGGAACCAAATGTAGTAACAATGCTGCGGTTGAGGTACTGCTCACCTCGGGTCCAATCCATAATTCGATTTACAAGTTCAGATGCAAGTAACAGGGAATCAACGGTAACAAAGAAATGCCTTTGTCACAGCTATTTTTAATGACTTACTGGTATGTGGCTCTAATCAGAAGAACAAATTATGCTGACATTTGGAGCATTTGGAACCATTTTCTTTAGGGGATTGTTGACTTCTCAAACCCCGAAAAAGTGTCCGTCTAAATATTTTTGAAACAACAAAACCACGTAAATTTTGAAAAAAAATTGTTTTTTAGATTGTGTGAGGGAAATTAATTAAAACTCATATGGCTTTAGGCCAAGATTAGGAGTATCTGCACAATGAACACATTTTCAAAATTTACTTTGTGGTTTTGCTGTTATTTCAAAAATATTTAGGCGGACACATTTATGGGACACAGTGCAGAGTTTATTGATAATAGTCCGAGATGTACTACAAATTGGCTCATCATTGATGAGTTCTTTGAATCAATTAAACATTACCTACCATACCAACTGTTAAATCGACTGGTTGAGAAGAACAAAGGACTTAATTGAAATGGCTCCATGACTGAAGCAACTCCGGCACTCAGTACACCCCTGAGAATATCACATCTGGGTATGTTATAGCAACATTGTGGGCCAGGTAACCATGGCATCTGCAAACGCCGGACGAAGCAAATAGTATCTGAAGTAAAACAAGTATAGAAAAGTAGATATCAATTAAGCATGCAATATAAAAATAACATACAGATACTGTAAGTATAAGAATGAAATAATAGCACTATAGCAATCAAAATACTTGCTTAGCAATGCAGCCATACTATTTCATGTCTTTAATGAGGGAATAAATATGTGCTTGGTCGGTTTTAAACAAGTATGTTTAAAAACCAGCCAAAGCCGAACGCGAAGGAAATTATCGGCAACCAGGCCGCAAGCCAGTTTTTAAACCTTCTTGTTTAAAACCGACCAAGCACAAATTTATTCCCATTCATAAATACCTTTTGGTAAAAAAGTCAAAACAAATCAAAAGTATAAATTTCTACCGATTTTGTTGAACACTTTTACTTCATGTTTTTGTAAACACCCCTCAGCTATGTCTGTGGTATGTGCCTCTCATGAGTAGTACTAAATATCTACATATACGGAGATTGGCATGCACAGGGCAAGAACTGTGAAATGTGACACAGAATGCAGCAGTGCTAGTGTAGTGTGAATTTAGGACTCTATGAAATACGGACTCACTGGTAGTATTGCGCATGCCTAAGTGAGAACTGTGAAGTTTCAACCAATAAAAGGGTAGAAGGGACCTGATTTTATAGGAGTCCAAATTCCATGTGACACTGGAAAAGTGTTTAAAACCAGCCAGTCAGTGTTTTATCAACCTTTCAAAACCACCCACCTGACAGGCTCTCGACCGAAAGGAGAAGTAAACAATTGCACATTTTTACGAATAAGTTCAATGCTATAAAAAAATTTGATAATGGGATATTTTCAAATAAAGACGTCAAATTTTGCTCACCGAATCCTAGCAAAAACTGTGTGGGCAGGACGTAGGAATATGGAATAGATGCCCATGTCCTGTCCCAACGAGCACTCTGCAGACTGCACGGACAGGTGTTGGCATCACTCGCAGCATTCAAATCCAGGGAGAAGTTACTTCGCTGTTGATCATACCAATTATAGCAGAAGAGACGAGGATTGATAAAATTGGCTTGGAGTGTATCCAGCTGGTAAATCCAACGTCCTATCATTCCAGAATTGCCTACAACGCTACCAGGGCGGAACACAGAGGTCCCCGGCGGTAAGTCCACATAGACCTTTTCTTCAAACCCCCTACGGTTGAAACCCAGGATGACGTTTGGGTTAGCTAAGGAGGCTGGGTCCCAATTCATGCCACATGGATCATAGTTGAAGACAACATAACTATGTGCTCCGTTTGTCAATAGTATAGCTTGGAAGGTATTGGTTTCCTGAAAAAAAGACACAATATTGAAACAATATTGTCAAATACATATTGTTTAACAAAGAACCATCCTTCTACAAATTGTGTACTGAGCAACCCGGTACAATCTCACATTGAACCACAGTTGACAGTCAAAGTATAGATTTGCATGATATCTACACTTGATTCAACAATCTTTATCATTGCACACACTTACCATTCTTCAGTGAGTGGAAGAAATTTCATGAAAAATATTCCAATATTTTTTTAAAATGATTCAATGAAAATAAAACAGAAATGGGATGTATACAAATGTTTCTAATTTTAATGAAACATGACTCTGTTGATGAGTCTATAGACTTATTTGGCGACAGCTATTTTCTGAGGTTGCACTGCGGTGGCACCATGCAGGCTCGCGTGAGTCGTGCTCAGGTAGTACGCATGCACTATGGGGCTCCTTCAACCGAAAGTGTTACCAAAATGCGTGCCTCATCTCTAAGAAACAGTGCGGCGTGCGCGAGAGCGTGGCACCACCTCAAAAATGGTTTTTAATTTTGTTCGCTAGATTACATTATAACACCTCACCCACAGATTCTGTGTCTTGATTGGCCGAGAGCGAGTCACATGTTACTTTCTAATTTTGCTATCTTTCTGTGCAGGGCCAAAAGTACTATGCGCATAGCAACCAAAGTACTATACCATTAGCAACCAAAGTACTATTTCCACGGCGCGGTATTTGTGTGCAAATGCATGCTGGTGTGCGTGTTGCGCGTTGTGCGTAGCGCGTATTATTCCAAAGAGAGCGCGCCGCAGACTTCGGTTCAAACATTTCGTAAAGGGGTAGTTTTTAAGAGAGAAATACATTTTCCACCAATTTTGTATTGAAATTGAAGTTTATTTCAGCTGTGTTCAGATTTAAATAATTTTAAATATTAAAATCAAGCAGAATCTGTGGGTGAAGTGTTATAAAACAAATATTGAATGCTTTATCTCGTGGTGAACTAAAACTAGCCTCCCTCGGTGATCCATGGATCATTCTATTTTCCCTCGGCTTCGCCTCGGGAAAATAGAATGTCCATGGATCACCTCGGGAGGCTAGTTTTACTACACCACTCGAAGCATTCAATATTTGTATACTATAGTCAAAACTGTCTCTCTAGTTATCTTTGCCAAGTGCTACAAATCTGCATGATTGACATCACGTTTGGTGAAATACTTCTTCGTAAAGCATATAAAATCCGGATAATCAAGATCATAGACATACTTACAGGAGACAATGAGACAGCCTGGACATTACTCCATGTGATGACGAGGACCCAATTAGCCAAGAAGCTGCCATACTGTGCTGACACGATATTACTCAAAGTACCCAACATGGTACTATCCGTCGAAGGGTTGTCATAAAGCTAGCATAAAAACAACAGAAATAATATAGACATATCAACTACATCATACCAACGGGCAACTGACAGACAGAGTTGTAATGACTCAAGTCAATGACTGGACTCGAGTCTGACTTCAGTCCCATTTTTGGTGACTCGACGCAACTCGGCTCGTGTCACTGCGAGCAAATGACTCGACTCGAATAATAGGGGTGTACCTGTATGTGGCGCCATCAACGTCAAAATAGTCCGCCCCCGGCCCGAAAAAAACCCAATTTTTTTGTGAGCCCCCCCCCAAAAAAGCCAAATCCTGGGTGCTCCACTGGACTTGACTGGAGTCCCTCATCAGAAGACTCGACTCGACTCCATCAGTCACAAAATAGTGACTCACTACAACTCTGTGGACAGGCAACCCAAACATTCAAGCATATTTGCATTTGGCCACAAAATACAGTTAAAATGACAGCGCTGAGTTTGCTAACAGTTATAGCCATCATGTGACAGCAACATCCAATTTTGTAAACAGATATGACATTGTCGACAAGATGTGATGCTTTAATTACAAGGTACTACTGACAAAAGTCAACAGATAGAGGTGTCATCACACACCATAGCGGGCTGGTATAATATCAAGCCAATGATGGCATAACTTGGAGAAGAACTGTACATTGAGGAATTACTAAATTTGAACATGATAGGAATGAATTATATAATTGTAGGACGCGATCGGTCGATGTGCGTGATCAGTCGATTGCGCTGTGCTATCGGTTGATCATGATGTTATCGGTCGATCATGCTACCACCAGTCAAACACTTTTTCTTTCTAATTAATGTCTCTGAAGGATTTTTATTTTAACGGGCAACTAAAAGCCAAGATATCCTACAGAATCGACACATCACGCACCGCAAATGATCACGCCCAACATATACGGTCCATTTCAGGAGGGAAATCCATAATTTTAATCTCTCTGACAGGGTTTGGGTTCATGGTGAGCAGGAGACAATGTGCTGTTGCAGCTGGCCACGCTGCTTACTCCTAGATTCAATGAGACTGACTCCACCAGCACTCCTCGTCAGACACGACGTGAATTCCATCTACATAATAATGGGCTAGATGCGTGCCCCCAGTTGCCCTGCCCTATATCCCTTACCCCAATTCCTAGCCTGATTCATCTTACATACCTGCCAAAACACATTGTTTGTGGAGTCAAATGCATCAGCTTGGACGTCTGCCCAGAATGGAGCTATCATTTTTACGTTGCCGGTGAAAGAGGAACTGAAAGTACTCGGGAATGCTTGTTTGAAGTTGGTACGTCTGACTCGCCAATTATTGGACAGGATAATCACACCGTTGTCAGTGAACTGATAACAAGAATAATACACAAATATAAACAAATTGTTGCTAATTGCAAAAATAAAAGTGCTGTTATTTATTATTCATAATGCACATTTCTTGCAAGCTCTCGGACACCACTGAGTATACAGTGCTTATTAATACTACGTCGGTGCACGGCAAAACCAAATATGAAATTGTAAGTCCCTCCAACGCAGAAAATACTTATCATCTGATCAAAGATTACATTGCAATGTCATAACAAACATGTGGGTGCAAAGCAACTATTAATCAACCACAATGACCATCTCTGCCCTCACAGGTACCCAAATTATATTCTCGGTGGGGAGAAGCAATGAGTGACAAAGTGCCTTGCCCAAGGACACACACACACACACCCAGGCTGGACTTGAACCCACAACCTGCAGAATTACCCGCAAACCACGAATTCAATGTTCCAGACCACGAGGCCACGGCACTCCACAAGTCATGCTGATACTTACATATAGAAACTCACAGAGCTCATTGCCAAAGGGAAAGAACTGCCGTGAAGTGAAGGTTGGGGAGATCCGATCCTTGGAAGGCCGATAGAACTGTTTAAGAAAAATATAAACATCTTCAACATATACTAGTAAAGAGAAATTATGAAAAGAGTTTTACAATTGTCAGTCTTTGAAATCACGGCCACATCTATCCTGCATGGGCTGAGTAAAGACTCAATCCGACAGATTGAATATAAACATTGTATTTGTCTCTAGCATAAAAGTCAAGTTACTTAATAATAATTCTATTAAACTCACTGATTGATAGACGGTGGAGAGTGCACTGTCTCCAGCCCCAAGGCCAAACGGAACAAGGTTAGACGCTGTTCAAATAAAGGAAAACAAAAGTTAACTTTTTATATTAATGTGAGGAGAGCTTGGCAGCTTGGCTTATTTTGTAATCTTAATTATTCATTTTTTCAATTTACGAGATCATTAAACTGATTCCTTAGTTTGGCCAAAAAAAAATAGTTCTGCTTCCAGTTTTCCTACCTACCCTATTTTGACAGCCCCTACCCTAAAAATTGTTTTGGGAAAAATGAAAAAAGAACACCCAAAACAATCAATTTCTACCTTTTACCCTTGACTGCATTCAGATGCCTCCATATGATCATAAACAAACAAATTGGCCAAAAACAAAACTTCACTACCTACCTGCCCTATTTTCGAATGCCACGTAATCGGAAGTAGAAGTTTTTTTTTTTGGCCTTATTACAATCAGTTTGGTTTGTCCAAATATTCATTAAATAATAAATTCATTTTATTTGCAATGCCAAAACATTCTTTTAAATCTTCAAAGCTCATTTTAAATTATGCAGTTCAACCAATGATTGATCCGGCTACAAGATTGCTATTTGTAACTCACGTTACAAAAAACTGGCATGGCAAACATTTAAATAAACTGCGTTTAAAAATTTCCTCATACTTTGCACCTGTACTTTGCACTGTCAGAATCTTTTCAGAAGCCGTACATCATTAGGATGTACTATCAATTTCTAGATCCCACACCCATTTTCTTGAAACTTTACTGGTACAAGAGTCTGGAGAGCTGAACATTGATAACAAATACCAACTAGTGGAAACCGGTGTGCAAATACAAATATGTTTTCACAGGCAGCCATGCTGCCCTACAGAAGAAACCTTTATAAATGCAAGACTTTATTCTAAACAAATTAACTTTTGTTCAAAAAAGTGAGGGGAAAGTGGCCAGGAATCTCCTCAAATTGTACTACAGAAATTCTATAATCCTGGGATGTGTTATGCATTAAAACAAAATTGTAAATGAATGAAATTGTTTGTCTCAGTGAAAAAAAAATACAGCAGCTAGTTGCAAAACCCAATTATACAAAAAAATAATATACATGTACCCATGGCACAAAATCAATCAAAGTAACTTTTCCTTGTATGCATAAGGCAAAATAAAAAACAAAACATGTTTAGCGTCCCTGCCTGCTTCCTTTTTGGAGGCCACCTCTTCTTTTTTTTAAACCCCCCAAAAACGATAAATTTTCAAAAGTGATATTTCCTTTGTTATTGTGTATCCCACGTTACTTGCAGCCCAGCTAGTAAACTGACTTGTGATTTAATTGTGAATGGCCATGTAGCGAACTTGTCACCAACTCAACTAAAACACTGCCTGCTGTCGCTAGTACTGCTCTCAATTTGTTATAACAGTAGGACAGAAGTAGACCAGAAACCAGACTATTCCCCTGGTACTTATATTACCAAGTATCAGGGAAATACAGCAAATGCAGAAATTCTGTACAGCATGACTAACTTCTAGCAACATGAAAATTTGCAGCCAGTGTCCTCAAATAATAATTTGTATATGACGGGAGCTGTGTGTGATTCCCACACCCTGGTTCCAATGCTGCTTTTCTTGTATAATCATACATGTCAACTTCCATTCTTTGAAACATGTAACATCCATCAACAAAGTCATGTTCTGGGAGGCAAAGTGGAAAATGGTTTCTTATGGTAACATTTAATATTACATCAATAAAGGGTCATTTTGCACACTTTTAAGAGATAGAGCCTTCAAAAACTTAATTGGACTTAAAAAAAATAATGCAGTGAAATCTATCTATGAAATATTGACGACTGGTTCCTTTATTGAAATAATCGGAAGTGTATATTTACATCCAAATTCAGCACAGTCTGGGCCTGTGGTTGGTGTGCCTGGGCCTGTGGTTGTTGGGCCTGTGGTTGGTGTGCCTGGGCCTGTGGTTGTTGGGCCTGGGCCTGTGGTTGATGGGCCTGGGCCTGTGGTTGATGTGACTGGGCCTGTGGTTGATGTACATGTAAGCATTGTTCAAAGACAGAAATGGCAGACAACGTTCTTGAACTTTTAGTCTCGGAGACGAATCATCACAAGTTGAATTCCAACGTACATTTGCGCGCCGACCACGCCTGACACTCACGCAAAGATGCAGTGGCTAAAACTTTGCATATTCAGGAAGTTGTGCATACTTCAGACGCGAACCAATACAATACAGTGCGCGGACGCTGTGTGTCCCGACCACGGAGCTCTCAAAAGAGGTAAAAACGCACCCTCTTTGTTTGCGCACAGAGCCCATTGCTCCCCTGTCAGATATGATACACATTTGAAATAGCATAAAGGGGCATAGCAGGCAATCACCAAGGAGAAATAATGGAACGTCTGAAAAGTTGGAATGCTTAATGGAACGTTCCACTGGAGAACATCGCCTGTTCCAATAGGGAATATGCATTGTTCCCATTGCCCAGAGACGCCGGTGACATTGGTCCATGCGTGTGCACGCTTACTCGGAAACGGCCCTCCAGTTGGCAACACGCTGGAAACACAGCACTTTCCAAAAAGGAACGTTCCCTACAGGCATGGAACTGGGAAGTTATTACAAAGAGGCCAACCAAATGAAATTTTGTTGATTTGGCAATAAGCTTTTTATTCCCACCGGGAAGATGTGAATTCAATATTGGGTTTTACCCTTCACCGACATATTTTATAAACACTGTACACCAAGTGCTCCCCCGAGTGATTGTGGGAAAAAAATGTTTCATTGCAGTACCTGCTGCTATATCTGATTCTAACAAGCCAGCCGACCCCGGCAAGCTCGGTGAACGAGTGGTAAGACATCAGCGCTAGTGAGCAGAAGGTTGTGGGTTCAAGTCCCACCAGAGTGGTTTTGTCTCAAAATCACTCAAGGGCATTATAGAGTGTTTATAAAAAATACATCAGGGAAGGGCTATACTCAATATTATGGCTTCCGTGCCTGACTCTGTGCCTTCGGTACCTGACTCTGTGCCTTCGGTGCCTGACTCTGTGGCTTCGGTGCCTGACTCTGTGGCTTCGGTACCTGACTCTGTGGCTTCGGTGCCTGACTCTGTGGCTTCGGTGCCTGACTCTGTGGCTTCGGTGCCTGACTCTGTGGCTTCGGTACCTGACTCTGTGGCTTCGGTGCCTGACTCTGTGCCTTCGGTGCCTGACTCTGTGGCTCCGGTGCCTGACTCTGTGGCTTCGGTACCTGACTCTGTGGCTTCAGGACCGGAGTCTGTGCCTTCGGTGCCCGACTCTGTGGCTTCCGTGCCCGACTCTGTGCCTTCAGTGCCTGACTCTGTGGCTTCCGTGCCCGACTCTGTGCCTTCGGTGCCCGACTCTGTGCCTTCGGTGCCCGATTCTGTGGCTTCGGTGCCTGACTCTGTGGCTTCGGTGCCTGACTCTGTGGCTTCCGTGCCCGACTCTGTGCCTTCGGTGCCCGACTCTGTGCCTTCGGTGCCCGATTCTGTGGCTTCGGTGCCTGACTCTGTGGCTTCGGTGCCTGTGGTGTTAGTCGGTGACTCTGTTGTAGAATCTGCAGGACAGGATAGGATATCTATTTACTAACATAGAAGTTACACATTGTTGTTGAATGCTGTACAAGTGCAAATGAAATTGAATGGGATGAGTCTTGAAAAAAAGGGCTTTCAACTAGAAATATGATACAGGTCAATAGAATGTGTAACCATCTGATACTGTAAAGATGGTGATCACCATGCGATGTACCGTGAGCATGCACTAGAATCGCAAGGAACCAACCGGTAGTTAACCGCACAGGAAAATCGTGATTTTTACCCAAGAAACTTAAAATTGCAAAACAGGTGCCATTAGATTTGAGAGAAGTCTGCTTTTGATTGAAAAGGTCATTTTGGAGCACTAAAAGACATCTTTGACTCTAATTTGATCAAAACTAAACAGGAACCCCACACTACACGATCGCCAATGGTCTTAGACCTGTTAATGTGGTGTTGTATACAAGCCATGTTTACTGGTCTACTGATAACTTGGACTTGTAGTCAATTTAAAAAAATTTCACGTGTTTCATCCATTGCTAATAATTTCACATGTTTCATCAATAGGATCTGCTGTGCATGTATTATCTATGATTTATTAAATTTGCGTAAAAGCAACAATTGGGCTTCTCTATCACCCCTCTTTTTATACATTTCCTCATTGGCATTAAAGCTAGGGCACAGAGGTATCATCTCTTTTTGGTAAGATCTTGGATGTAAAGCCAAAACAGATTTATCAAAACATCCGTTGAGACACTATCAGCAACACACTTCACTTTAAAGTGTCTGCATTTAAATTTGCAACCCCACAGTAATGGGAAGAAAAACAAGCAAACATGTGTTTTGAATGTATCCAAGGTTATTTGAGGCAGGGATTAGTCTCGAAGACCATCGCAAGTTTTTTTTTAACGTATTCGTGCCCCGATGACGCCTGACATTCACATAAATACGCAGTGGCTATAACTTTTGCACATTCAGGAAGTTATGCATACTTCGCGCGAGAATAGGTACAGTACAGTACATACACGCTGTGTGTCCCGACCACAGGGCTCTCAAAAGAGGTAAAAACACGGCTTCTTTTGTTGGCGCATGGCGCCCATTGCTCCCCTGTCAAATATGATACACATTTGAATTAGCATACAGGGGCATGGCAGGCAATTACCAAGGAGAAATAATGGAACGTCTGAAAAGTTGGAATGCTTGGAACGTTCCACTGAAGAACATCGCCTGTTCCAATTGGGAATATGCCTTGTTCTCACTGGGAACAGACCGGGAACGCCTGGCGACATTGGTCCATGCGTGTGCACATTTACTCAGAAACGGCCCGTTCCAGTTGGCAACACGCTGGAAACACAGCACTTTCCAAAAAGGAAGGTTCCCCACAGGCATGGAACTGGGAAGTTACTAAAAAGAGGCCAACCAAATGAAATTTTGTTGATTTGGCAATAACATGTCGGGAAGATGTGAATTCAATATTTGGTTTTGCACTTCACTGACATATTTTATAAACACTGTACACCAAGTGCTCCCCTGAGTGATTGTGCATGGGGGAAAAAAATGTTTCACTGCGTTTCCCATTGCTATATCTGATTCTAACAAGCCAGCCGACCCCGGCAAGCTCGGTGATCGAGTGGTAAGACATCAGCACTAGTGAGCAGAAGGTTGTGGGTTCAAGTCCCACCAGAGTGGTGGGCATTATAGAGTGTTTATAAAAATACATCAGGGAAGGGCTATACTCAATATTGTAACTCATGTTACGATGCATTTGAATTCCCTCATACTGTGCACTGTTGGAAGAACCTATTCAGAGCCCTCACATTACAGGTCATATGTATGTTACTACAGCAGTTGTAACTGTACCTGACCAAGAAGGTGTTTCTGTATCTGGCCCAAACTCTATAAAATGCAAGACTATATTTTAAACAAATGAACTAAATTTGCGTATAATTTTCAAAACCTTTTCTCAAAAACGTCAGGGGAAAGTGGCCAGCAATCGCCTCAGATTGCAGCAAAGAAATTCTAGAATCCTAACTTTTCCAGTTCCCTTATGCCGGCTCTGGACTGTAAGAGCTTCAAATTCATCACTCACATTAATAAGTCCTTCCGCAGCAAATACCACTACACTAACATTTCACCATGGCTAGAGCAGCATGTGTCACACCAATATTAAATAACTACAACAAGTTTGCATTTGTCACATGGGTTACATCTCAACATCTGTTTACTTGTATGTGTGCATACATCCATCTCACCTATGACGCTGAATGTGAAGTTTGCAGAAGCCGTACAACCACCATCGTTGGTAACTGTGCAAGTCACAGTGTGAAGTCCAACTGGAAAGTCTCCTCCTGTGGTAGTCACACTGGTTCCCCCTGCATCATCTGTACATGTTATTGGTTGACCATCAGTGTTGGTTGCATTGACTTCATCCCAAGTCACTGCAAGAGTTTGGCCAGCTTCAATGTGCTGATCTTCAACAAACGGCACCATGAACCAGGGATATACTGTTGGTTTAAAACAAAAAAATAATATCAATATAAAAATAAAGGTACATTTATAATTTGAAGTAACTCACATATGATTGCAGCCGGCCCCATTGGGATTGGAATGTCAGGATACCAATATTCAGACTAAGTAGGATATAATAATTTCGTCGGTCGCACCACGAACCGGCGTATCTCGATTTTTTGCCAAATTGAGTTTTTGTCATTAACGTTATTATTTCATCTCAGTGCTCATTCTCAGAAAGTTTTATTCCAAACGGAGCTCTCATTAACTAAGAATGCTAATTAGACTGTGTGGCATATCTCTAAAAAAAGAAAAATGCTGCACCACAAAGTGGCGTATTCCGATACGCCACTTTACACGCTAATTCCCATAGTGCTATGACGTCACAAAGGAGCGTCGACATGAACAATTGGAATTTAGCATTTCACGAACCGACGAATCTCTGTATCTGGCACACGGCCACTATTACGCGCGTTGTATAACATAGGAAAAACATGATAAAAATCTGTTTCACGAAGTGACGAATAACTTTGGTGCTGAATTTCTCAAGAACTTAGCAACTCAGATGCACACGGATTGCATACAATAAAGTTCAATCTATACTTTACTAGCAAAAACGAAACAGCTTGAGTTCTTAAACAGGGAGTATATGGAATGGGCCTACAAAATATTGACCGACTTAAAATCAGTTTTTCTCGAAACACAAAAAAATGCGATACGTCGGTTCGTGGTGCAATGCAATGGCATGATAAAGACTAAAAAGATAATCACCAGATCTAAAGAAAGTTTATGAACTTTATATTTACAAAAGCAATAAGAGTGTACAATGAACTTGTCATTATCCAGATTTTGTTCTTTCATCAAACAAATGACTGAAAAAAAGAAAGAAACTATGGGTCCAGACTGTATTAACTGATTTAGACCCTCACTCGCCATAAGATATTACATTTTTGCTATATAGTTACATTTTCTCAAATTGGCAATCATAAGACAAAAAGAATATCAGTGCCATATAGCAATATATACTAGAGATTCACATTTGTTCAAGTTGATTTGTTTTGGTCAGAACACCAAACAAATCACAAATTTTGCTTTTCCAGTGGAACAATTGTTTTTAATTTGAGTTAAAATGCATCGCTTGGGGTTCAAAACAAGTTCAGATCACATTTTATTTACACGTACACGAAAAAAAAACCACCTCAATTACTGTTTGATGACGTCATCGGTTACAATGTGCAAAATAAATGTTGATTAAGATCAGAGAGGATATTTGTTCATAAAGAAGTGAAAGGAACTCAAAAAAATATTGAAATTATAATGGATCTCAGTTATATTGATAACACCTCAGTTCCAGATTGATGATGTCACAACATTTGAAAGCTCAAGTCATAAGACACATAAGATCAAATGATGATCTTGAATTTAAAAAAAAAGGAAAACTGATCATTTCTAAATTCTCCCTACATTAACTTTTGGTCCGATGACGTAAGGAAACCTTGCAAAGTCATTTAGCGGTTGTCATATTACTATCTAGGGGCAATCTTGCACTATTTTGAAGCATGTTTTTTAAATTACAAAAGGTCAATAACTTTTATGTGCCGCTAGAGGACGCTCTTTTAGGTGATGACTTCATCATGCTGTTTTTTTTGTGTTTCTGCATGCCACATTACTAAAATGCCTCCGTTTTCATATTATATTTCTATTGCACTTCCAGGAACTGACTTTGTGCCTGGATATTCAAAATATTGTCTGAGGCAATGTCTAACTGATCACAAATCATGATACGTACGTACTCCTTTCATTTGAAAAGTTACATTTAAAAGTAATTTTTCAAATTTTGACCTTAAATCCAGTACTCAGATACCTGGTGACATCATGATAACATCATAAAATTGTTCACATCTTCAGCCAAGGGTTCAGGATCATTCCAGAATAAAAGACGATTTACTTGAAGAATTCTAAAACAGTGATAGGGTATGCCTGATCACTCAAATAGTTCTTACCTATCATATGGAAGGAGAAGTATGCTACAAGTTTTCCACCAGATGGGCAAATAGCACTGCAACAGACGTTGTAATGTCCTACTCCAAATAGGCCTCCTGTCAGACCCACTTGCACGATGACTCCATTTATAGTTACCGTACAATTGATATCCTCATCGGGAATGTTGGTTGCATTGACTTTATCCCATGCTACCCAAACATCTCCTTGAGATTCATCAATGCAACGATCTTCAACATCTGGCACTGTGATGGATGTTTCTGTTGGGAAAAAGAATTGACAGA
The DNA here is from genome assembly GCA_029964075.1 of Patiria pectinifera. Lineage (NCBI taxonomy): Eukaryota > Metazoa > Echinodermata > Asteroidea > Valvatida > Asterinidae > Patiria > Patiria pectinifera. Next base: position 780,610 of record CM057138.1, on the reverse strand, counting down.
GGACAATATTACAGTATGGGCTCCATGTACAAGTACCCCCTCACCGGTAAGAAGGGGAGAGTCGAAGGAGCTCATCCAGAGAGACATTCAAACGCATCGCCGATGGTGCCCGACGCTCTCACAAAGATGCTACGGCTTTGTGTGCATATTTAGGAATATAAGTTGTGCGTACTTTGCGCGATACGTGCACAAAAACCAGTACAGTATATGCCCACGGTGTGTCCTGTCCACGGGGTTGTAAAAACTGGTAAATAGCGCCCTCTTTTGTTGACACAAAAAAACATTACTAGGAATATCGGTTATGTTTTTAAGAACAGTTCAAATAAATACACAGCTCTTTAATACAACACTTAAAAATACCCAATAATATTCATATCCAAAAAAGCAGATGCGGTTGGTAGATTTGGGAGTTAAATGAAAGCCAAGCATGTAACTAATGATAGCCTTATCTGAAGATGAAGTGAACTAAAGCACTGTTTAAAATGTTGCAGTTTGGGTTACATCTCAACATCTCTTTGTTTGTTTGTTTGTTTTTCCGTTGGGTTGTTGGGGTTGTTGGGGTTGTTGGGGTTGTTTGTGTGTTTGTTGGGTGTGTTTGTTTGTTTGTTTGGTGTTTTGTTGGGGTGTTTGTTTGTGTGTTTGTTTATGTTAGCACATTAACATCTTACCTAGGATGCTGAATGTGAAGTTTGCAGAGGACGCGCAACTACCATCGTTGGTAACTGTGCAAGTCACAGTGTGAAGTCCAACTGGAAAGTCTCCTCCTGTGGTAGTCACTTCAGTTCCCCCTGCATCATCTGAACATGTTATTGGTTGACCATCAGTGTTGGTTGCATTGACTTCATCCCAAGTCACTGCAAGACTGGCTTGGACAACTTTGATGAACTGAATTTCAACATGTGGTACCCAGATCACAGGAAAGGCTGTTCATTAAAAACAAAACATAAAATCAAGATAATTTGAAGTAACTCAAATATTACTTATAATCTGGCAAATGCAGAAATTCTGTACAGCATGACTAACTTCTGGCAACATGGACATTTGCAGCCCGTGTCCTCAAATAATAATTTGTATATGACGGGAGCTGTGTGTGATTCCCACACCCTGGTTCCAATGCTGCTTTTCTTGTATACTCATACATGTCAACTTCCATTCTTTGAAACATGTAACATCCATCAACAAAGTCATGTTCTGGGAGGCAAAGTGGAAAATGGTTTCTTATGATAACATCTAATATTAAATCAATAAAGGGTCATACACACTCTTAAGAGAGCCTCCAAAAACTTCATTGGACTTTTTGAAAAAATAAAGTGAAATCTATCTATGAAATATTGAAGTGATCGGATATCAGACAGGATACTTGTTCATAAAGAAGTGAAAGGAACTCAAAACAATATTGAAATTATGATGGATCTCAGTTATATTGATAACACCTCAGTTCCAGATTGATGATGTCACAACATTTGAAAGCCCAAGTCATAAGACACATAAGATCAAATGATGATCTTGAATTTAAAAATAGGAAAACTGATCATTTCTAAATTCTCCCTACATTAACTTTCGGTCCGATGACGTAAGGAAACCTTGCAAAGTCATTAAGCGGTTGTCTTATTAATATCTAGGGGCAATCTTGCACTATTTTGAAGGATGTTTTTTAAATTACAAAAGGTTAATAACTTTTATGTGCCGCAAGAGGACGCTCTTTTAGGTGATGACTTCATCATGCTGTTTTTTTGTGTTTTGCATGCCACATTACTAAAATGCTTCCGTTTTCATATTATATTTTCATTGCACTTCCAGGAACTGACTTTGTGCCTGGATATTCAAAATATTGTCTGAGGCAATGTCTAACTGATCACAAATCATGATACGTATGTACTCCATTCATTTGAAAAGTTACATTTAAAACTAATTTTTCAAATTTTGACCTTAAATCCAGGACTCAGATACCTGGTGACATCATGATGACATCATAAAATTGTTCACATCTTCAGACAAGGGTGCAGGTTCATTACGAAATAAAAGACGCTTTACTTGAAAAATTTTAAAACAGTGATAGGGTTTGTCTGATCACTCAAATAGTTCTTACCTATCACATGGAAGGAGAAGTATGCTACAAGTTTGCCACCAGATGGGCAAATAGCACTGCAACAGACGATGTAATGTCCTACTCCAAATAGGCCTCCTGTCAGACCCACTTGCTTGATGACTCCATTTATAGTTACCGTACAATTGATATCCTCATCGGGAATGTTGGTTGCATTGACTTTATCCCATGCTACCCAAACATCTCCTTGAGATTCATCAATGCAACGATCTTCAACATCTGGCACTGTGATGGATGTTTCTGTTGGGAAAAAGAATTGACAGAGGACAATATTACAGTATGGGCTCCATGTACAAGTACCCCCTCACCGGTAAGAAGGGGAGAGTCGAAGGAGCTCATCCAGAGAGACATTCAAACGCATCGCCGACGGTGCCCGACGCTCTCACAAAGATGCTACGGCTTTGTGTGCATATTTAGGAATATAAGTTGTGCGTACTTTGCGCGATACGTGCACAAAAACCAGTACAGTATATGCCCACGGTGTGTCCTGTCCACGGGGTTGTAAAAACTGGTAAATAGCGCCCTCTTTTGTTGACACAAAAAAACATTACTAGGAATATCGGTTATGTTTTTAAGAACAGTTCAAATAAATACACAGCTCTTTAATACAACACTTAAAAATACCCAATAATATTCATATCCAAAAAAGCAGATGCGGTTGGTAGATTTGGGAGTTAAATGAAAGCCAAGCATGTAACTAATGATAGCCTTATCTGAAGATGAAGTGAACTAAAGCACTGTTTAAAATGTTGCAGTTTGGGTTACATCTCAACATCTCTTTGTTTGTTTGTTTGTTTTTCCGTTGGGTTGTTGGGGTTGTTGGGGTTGTTGGGGTTGTTTGTGTGTTTGTTGGGTGTGTTTGTTTGTTTGTTTGGTGTTTTGTTGGGGTGTTTGTTTGTGTGTTTGTTAATGTTAGCACATTAACATCTTACCTAGGATGCTGAATGTGAAGTTTGCAGAGGACGCACAACTACCATTGTTAGTAACTGTGCAAGTCACAGTGTGAAGTCCAACTGGAAAGTCTCCTCCTGTGGTAGTCACATTGGTTCCCCCTGCATCATCTGAACATGTTATTGGTTGACCATCAGTGTTGGTTGCATTGACTTCATCCCAAGTCACTGCAAGACTGGCTTGGACAACTTTGATGAACTGAATTTCAACATGTGGTACCCAGATCACAGGAAAGGCTGTTCATTAAAAACAAAACATAAAATCAAGATAATTTGAAGTAACTCAAATATTACTTATAATCTGGCAAATGCAGAAATTCTGTACAGCATGACTAACTTCTGGCAACATGGACATTTGCAGCAAGTGTCCTCAAATAATAATTTGTATATGACGGGAGCTGTGTGTGATTCCCACACCCTGGTTCCAATGCTGCTTTTCTTGTATAATCATACATGTCAACTTCCATTCTTTGAAACATGTAACATCCATCAACAAAGTCATGTTCTGGGAGGCAAAGTGGAAATGGTTTCTTATGGTAACATCTAATATTAAATCAATAAAGGGTCATACACACTCTTAAGAGAGCCTCCAAAAACTTCATTGGACTTTTTGAAAAAATAAAGTGAAATCTATCTATGAAATATTGAAGTGATCGGTAATCAGACAGGATACTTGTTCATAAAGAAGTGAAAGGAACTCAAAACAATATTGAAATTATGATGGATCTCAGTTATATTGATAACACCTCAGTTCCAGATTGATGATGTCACAACATTTGAAAGCCCAAGTCATAAGACACATAAGATCAAATGATGATCTTGAATTTAAAAAAAGGAAAACTGATCATTTCTAAATTCTCCCTACATTAACTTTCGGTCCGATGACGTAAGGAAACCTTGCAAAGTCATTAAGCGGTTGTCTTATTAATATCTAGGGGCAATCTTGCACTATTTTGAAGGATGTTTTTTAAATTACAAAAGGTTAATAACTTTTATGTGCCGCTAGAGGACGCTCTTTTAGGTGATGACTTCATCATGCTGTTTTTTTTGTGTTTTTGCATGCCACATTACTAAAATGCTTCCGTTTTCATATTATATTTTCATTGCACTTCCAGGAACTGACTTTGTGCCTGGATATTCAAAATATTGTCTGAGGCAATGTCTAACTGATCACAAATCATGATACGTACGTACTCCTTTCATTTGAAAAGTTACATTTAAAAGTAATTTTTCAAATTTTGACCTTAAATCCAGGACTCAGATACCTGGTGACATCATGATGACATCATAAAATTGTTCACATCTTCAGACAAGGGTTCAGGATCATTCCAGAATAAAAGACGATTTACTTGAAGAATTCTAAAACAGTGATAGGGTATGCCTGATCACTCAAATAGTTCTTACCTATCATATGGAAGGAGAAGTATGCTACAAGTTTTCCACCAGATGGGCAAATAGCACTGCAACAGACGTTGTAATGTCCTACTCCAAATAGGCCTCCTGTCAGACCCACTTGCTTGATGACTCCATTTATAGTTACCGTACAATTGATATCCTCATCGGGAATGTTGGTTGCATTGACTTTATCCCATGCTACCCAAACATCTCCTTGAGATTCATCAATGCAACGATCTTCAACATCTGGCACTGTGATGGATGTTTCTGTTGGGAAAAAGAATTGACAGAGGACAATATTACAGTATGGGCTCCATGTACAAGTACCCCCTCACTGGTAAGAAGGGGAGAGTCGAAGGAGCTCATCGAGAGAGACATTCAAACGCATCGCCGACGGTGCCCGATGCTCTCACAAAGATGCTATGGCTTTGTGTGCATATTTAGGAATATAAGTTGTGCGTACTTTGCGCGATACGTGCACAAAAACCAGTACAGTATATGCCCACGGTGTGTCCTGTCCACGGGGTTGCAAAAACTGGTAAATAGTGCCCTCTTTTGTTGACACAAAAAAACATTACTAGGAATGAAGAACAGGTCAAATAAATACACAGCTCTTTAATACAACACTTAAAAATACCCAATAATATTCAAATTGAAAAAAGCAGATGCGGTTGGTAGATTTGGGAGTTAAATGAAAGCCAAGCACGTAACTAATGATAGCCTTATCTGAAGATGAAGTGAACTAAGGCACTGTTTAAAATGTTGCAGTTTGGGTTACATCTCAACATCTCTTTGTTTGTTTGTTTGTTTTTCCGTTGGGTTGTTGGGGTTGTTTGTGTGTTTGTTGGGGTGTTTGTTTGTGTGTTTGTTAATGTTAGCACATTAACATCTTACCTAGGATGCTGAATGTGAAGTTTGCAGAGGACGTGCAACTACCATCGTTGGTAACTGTGCAAGTCACAGTGTGAAGTCCAACTGGAAAGTCTCCTCCTGTGGTAGTCACTTCAGTTCCCCCTGCATCATCTGAACATGTTATTGGTTGACCATCAGTGTTGGTTGCATTGACTTCATCCCAAGTCACTGCAAGACTGGCTTGGACAACTTTGATGAACTGAATTTCAACATGTGGTACCCAGATCACAGGAAAGGCTGTTCATTAAAAACAAAACATAAATCAAGATAATTTGAAGTAACTCAAATATTACTTATAATCTGGCAAATGCAGAAATTCTGTACAGCATGACTAACTTCTGGCAACATGGACATTTGCAGCCCGTGTCCTCAAATAATAATTTGTATATGATAGGAGCTGTGTGTGATTCCCACACCCTGGTTCCAATGCTGCTTTTCTTGTATACTCATACATGTCAACTTCCATTCTTTGAAACATGTAACATCCATCAACAAAGTCATGTTCTGGGAGGCAAAGTGGAAAATGGTTTCTTATGGTAACATCTAATATTAAATCAATAAAGGGTCATACACACTCTTAAGAGAGCCTCCAAAAACTTCATTAGACTTTTTGAAAAAATAAAGTGAAATCTATCTATGAAATATTGAAGTGATCGGATATCAGACAGGATACTTGTTCATAAAGAAGTGAAAGGAACTCAAAACAATATTGAAATTATGATGGATCTCAGTTATATTGATAACACCTCAGTTCCAGAATGATGATGTCACAACATTTGAAAGCCCAAGTCATAAGACACATAAGATCAAATGATGATCTTGAATTTAAAAATAGGAAAACTGATCATTTCTAAATTCTCCCTACATTAACTTTCGGTCCGATGACGTAAGGAAACCTTGCAAAGTCATTCAGCGGTTGTCATATTAATATCTAGGGGCAATCTTGCACTATTTTGAAGGATGTTTTTTAAATTACAAAAGGTTAATAACTTTTATGTGCCGCTAGAGGACGCTCTTTTAGGTGATGACTTCATCATGCTGGTTTTTTGTGTTTTGCATGCCACATTACTAAAATGCTTCCGTTTTCATATTATATTTCATTGCATTTCCAGGAACTGACTTTGTGCCTGGATATTCAAAATATTGTCTGAGGCAATGTCTAACTGATCACAAATCATGATACGTACGTACTCCTTTCATTTGAAAAGTTACATTTAAAAGTAATTTTTCAAATTTTGACCTTAAATCCAGGACTCAAATACCTGGTGACATCATGATGATGTCATAAACTTATTCACATCTTCAGACAAGGATTCAGGATCATTCCAGAATAAAAGACGATTTACTTGAAGAATTCTAAAACAGTGATAAGGTTTGTCTGATCACTCAAATAGTTCTTACCTATCACACGGAAGGAGAAGTATGCTACAAGTTTTTCACCAGATGGGCAAATAGCACTGCAACAGACGATGTAATGTCCTACTCCAAATAGGCCTCCTGTCAGACCCACTTGCTTGATGACTCCATTTATAGTTACCGTACAATTGATATCCTCATCGGGAATGTTGGTTGCATTGACTTTATCCCATGCTACCCAAACATCTCCTTGAGATTCATCAATGCAACGATCTTCAACATCTGGCACTGTGATGGATGTTTCTGTTGGAAAAAGAATTGACAGAGGACAATATTACAGTATGGGCTCCATGTACAAGTACCCCCTCACCGGTAAGAAGGGGAGAGTCGAAGGAGCTCATCGAGAGAGACATTCAAACGCATCGCCGACGGTGCCCGACGCTCTCACAAAGATGCTACGGCTTTGTGTGCATATTTAGAATATAATAAGTTGTGCGTACTTCGCGCGATACGTGCGTGAAAAACCAGTATGTGCGCATGGTGTGTTCTGTCCTTGGGGCTCTCAAAAGTGGTCAATAGTGCCCATTTTTGGTGACAAAAAAAAAAACAATACTAGAAATATCAGTTATGTATTGGTCATTCCATGAAGTTGAGGAACAGGCCATAATTTTCGGAGGTCTGATTATACAACAGTTTTTTGTGTGTTATGGAATGGTTATTTCAAAAACAAATTTCATTTGACAATAAGGCTATAAGATGAGCTTTTAAATGATACCACGCTCGATGATATTCAAAAATAATTTCATACCCAAATTCTGTAAATGTTATGGCGTCCGGCATAAAAAAATGAGGAAAAAGTGTGACAAAGAAACCTACAGTTAAAAAATAACTCATTTTGAAAAGAAAACAAGTGAACTGGAGTTGAGGTTTTACACAAATTATAGCAAGAAGATGTACCCTTTCTATTGAAAAAAAAAAAAAAATTTTTAAAATGTTTTGCCAAAATGGCATGCACAATTTAGCAATTTATGGTAACATCTAATATTAAATCAATAAAGGGTCATACACACTCTTAAGAGAGCCTCCAAAAACTTCATTAGACTTTTTGAAAAAATAAAGTGAAATCTATCTATGAAATATTGAAGTGATCGGATATCAGAGAGGATACTTGTTCATAAAGAAGTGAAAGGAACTCAAAACAATATTGAAATTATGATGGATCTCAGTTATATTGATAACACCTCAGTTCCAGAATGATGATGTCACAACATTTGAAAGCCCAAGTCATAAGACACATAAGATCAAATGATGATCTTGAATTTAAAAATAGGAAAACTGATCATTTCTAAATTCTCCCTACATTAACTTTCGGTCCGATGACGTAAGGAAACCTTGCAAAGTCATTCAGCGGTTGTCATATTAATAATATCTAGGGGCAATCTTGCACTATTTTGAAGGATGTTTTTTAAATTACAAAAGGTCAATAACTTTTATGTGCCGCAAGAGGACGCTCTTTTAGGCGATGACTTCATCATGCTGTTTTTTTTTGTGTTTTTGCATGCCACATTACTAAAATGCTTCCGTTTTCATATTATATTTCATTGCATTTCCAGGAACTGACTTTGTGCCTGGATATTCAAAATATTGTCTGAGGCAATGTCTAACTGATCACAAATCATGATACGTACGTACTCCTTTCATTTGAAAAGTTACATTTAAAAGTAATTTTTCAAATTTTGACCTTAAATCCAGGACTCAAATACCTGGTGACATTATGATGATGTCATAAACTTATTCACATCTTCAGACAAGGATTCAGGATCATTCCAGAATAAAAGACGATTTACTTGAAGAATTCTAAAACAGTGATAAGGTTTGTCTGATCACTCAAATAGTTCTTACCTATCATATGGAAGGAGAAGTATGCTACAAGTTTTCCACCAGATGGGCAAATAGCACTGCAACAGACGTTGTAATGTCCTACTCCAAATAGGCCTCCTGTCAGACCCACTTGCTTGATGACTCCATTTATAGTTACCGTACAATTGATATCCTCATCGGGAATGTTGGTTGCATTGACTTTATCCCATGCTACCCAAACATCTCCTTGAGATTCATCAATGCAACGATCTTCAACATCTGGCACTGTGATGGATGTTTCTGTTGGGAAAAAGAATTGACAGAGGACAATATTACAGTATGGGCTCCATGTACAAGTACCCCCTCACCGGTAAGAAGGGGAGAGTCGAAGGAGCTCATCCAGAGAGACATTCAAACGCATCGCCGACGGTGCCCGATGCTCTCACAAAGATGCTACGGCTTTGTGTGCATATTTAGAATATAATAAGTTGTGCGTACTTCGCGTGATACGTGCGCAAAAAAACAGTATGTGCGCATGGTGTGTTCCGTTCATGGGACTCTCAAAAGTGGTCAATAGTGCCCTCTTTTGTTGACCAAAAAAAAAACAACACTAGAAATATCAGTCATGTATTGGTCATTCCATGAAGTTGAGGAACAGGCCATAATTTTCGGAGGTCTGATTATACAACAGTTTTTTCTTTGTTATGGAATGGTTATTTCAAAAACAAATGTCATTTGACAATAAGGCTATAAGATGAGCTTTTAAATGATACCACGCTCGATGATATTCAAAAATAATTTTGATACCCAAATTCTGTAAATGTTATGGCGTCCGGCATAAAAAAATGAGGAAAAAGTGTGACAAAGAAACCTACAGTTCAAAAATAACTCATTTTGAAAAGAAAACAAGTGGATTGGAGTTGAGGTTTTACACAAATTATAGCGAGAAGATGTACCCTTTGTATTGAAAAAAAAAATATCAAATTTTAAAATGTTTTGCCAAAATGGCATGCACAATTTAACATTGGGTTGTGGATGTAACATACATGTATGGTGTCCCGTGTTTCATATTATGTTACATCCACAACTGGCTTGTGCAAAGTTTTCTTTTTGCAGCAATTTAGGTCGGATTGACCCTAATATTTCATGATTTAACTGGTATTTGTGAAATAATGTGATTGTCGTCTATGCAAATAAATGTTTTGGCCAAATATGAAGAAAATCTTATGCCTGTGGGCATATGGTGTCTGTGTTACATCCACAACCGGTTGACATGGTCATGCCTAAAATAAGTATCAAAATCATGACCTGCAATCTGCAATTGCCTTTGAAACAGAGATTTGGGGACAACATTTCTAAACACAAACATCATTTAGTGCCATTCATATCAAGGTAAAGAATACCGCATTGTAATGTAGTGGTGTCCCACATGTTACATCCACAACCATTATTTTTTTTGTTTGTTGGAAATAACAATTTTAGCTGTCTTTTAACAGGACGTGGCTTCCGGTTACATCCAAAACTTCTCCATAGTCATTACATATAAATATATATTTTGTACAAATTTACCAACTTTCCAAAATCATGTGACTTAAATTGGAATGAATTGTTAAACCACAATGTATGGGCTATCAAAAAATGCAAAAACAAAACTTGTACAAACAATTTGAAAATTTGACCCCAATGTCACACTTTGTATCTCAACTTCGTAGAATGACACATGTGTATATTTGTTCTTTTAGAACAGGTCAAATAAATACACAGCTCTTATAATACACCACTTAAAAATACCCAATAATATTCATATTGGAGAATACTTAAATGAAAGCCAAACATCTAACTAATGATAGCCTTGTCTGAAGATGAAGTGAATTAAAGCACTGTTTAAACTGTTGCATTTTGGGGACATCTCAACATGTTTTGTTTTTTGTTTTGTTTGTTTGTTTGTTTGTTTGTTTGTTTGTTGGGGTGTTTGCTTGTTTGTTGGGGTGTTTGCTTGTTTGTTTGTTTGTGTACATTAACATCTTACCTAGGATGCGGAATGTGAAGTTTGCAGAAGCCGTGCAACTACCATTGTTAGTAACTGTGCAAGTCACAGTGTGAAGTCCAACTGGAAAGTCTCCTCCTGTGGTAGTCACTTCAGTTCCCCCTGCATCATCTGAACATGTTATTGGTTGACCATCAGTGTTGGTTGCATTGACTTCATCCCAAGTCACTGCAAGACTGGCTTGGACAACTTTGATGAACTGAATTTCAACATGTGGTACCCAGATCACAGGAAAGGCTGTTCATTAAAAACAAAACATAAAATCAAGATAATTTGAAGTAACTCAAATATTACTTACAATCTGGCAATGCAAAAATTCTGTACAGCATGACTAACTTCTGGCAACATGACAATTTGCAGCCCGTGTCCTCAAATAATAATTTGTATATGACGGGAGCTGTGTGTGATTCCCACACCCTGGTTCCAATGCTGCTTTTCTTGTATACCCAAACATGTCAACTTCCATTCTTTGAAACATGTAACATCCATCAACACAGTCATGTTCTGGGAGGCAAAGTGAGGAATGGTTTCTTATGATAATATACAAATAATGAATGTTGGTGAGTGCACTGGTAAGAATAATTTCATGAGGTGACAGATGAGATGTTCCATTCCACGAGGCGAAGCTGAGTGGAATGGAACATTTCATCTGTCACCTCATGAAATTATTCTTTCCATTGCACGAACGTGAAACATTCGTTATTTGTTTTATATAACACTTGAATAAATCCTTTTCATCCGAATAATAAAAATCTTAACGAAAACAAAGGCTGTTTCGGCAAAAGTGCCAAAACAGCCAATAACTGTTCAAGAATTCATGCACCCTGCCTGTTTGGACAATAAGGGCAGAATACCAATCGTTAGTGTTGAAGTGAATCCATTACAAGTCATCCAGTCACAATTGGAGTCACAAGCTATATATTCTTCTTATGATCTCTACTACTACACTGTCATACCATCTATTTTTTATTAGTCGACTTTTGATTTAATATGGCAGAATAGTAAATAAAACCTATTGAAGTGATCGGAAGTGTATATTTACCTCCATCAGAAGCACACTGATCTGTGGTTGATGTGTCTGGGCTTGTGATCGATGTGGTTGGGGTGGTTGACTCTGTGGTTGGGGTGGTTGACTCTGTGGTTGGGGTGGTTGACTCTGTGGTAGGGGTGGTTGACTCTGTGGTTGGGGTGGTTGACTCTGTCGTTGGGGTGGTTGACTCTGTGGTTGGGGTGGTTGACTCTGTGGTTGGGGTGGTTGACTCTTTGGTTGGGGTGGTTGACTCTGTGGTTGGGGTGGTTGACTCTGTGGTTGGGGTGGTTGACTCTGTGGTTGGGGTGGTTGACTCTGTGGCTGGGGTGGTTGACTCTGTGGTTGGGGTGGTTGACTCTGTGGTTGGGCTGGTTGACTCTGTGGTTGGGGTGGTAGGGGTGGTTGACTCTGTGGTAGGGGTGGTTGACTCTGTGGTAGGGGTGGTTGACTCTGTGGTTGGGGTGGTTGACTCTGTGGTTGGGGTGGTTGACTCTGTGGTTGGGGTGGTTGACTCTGTGGTTGGGGTGGTTGACTCTGTGGTTGGGGTGGTTGACTCTGTGGTTGGGGTGGTTGACTCTGTGGTTGGGGTGGTCGACTCTGTGGTTGGGGTGGTTGACTCTGTGGTTGGGGTGGTTGACTCTGTGGTTGGGGTGGTTGACTCTGTGGTTGGGGTGGTTGACTCTGTGGTTGGGGTGGTTGACTCTTTGGTTGGGGTGGTTGACTCTGTGGTTGGGGTGGTTGACTCTGTGGTTGGGGTGGTTGACTCTGTGGTTGGGGTGGTTGACTCTGTGGTTGGGGTGGTTGACTCTGTGGTTGGGGTGGTTGACTCTGTGGTTGGGGTGGTTGACTCTGTGGTTGGGGTGGTTGACTCTGTGGTTGGGGTGGTTGACTCTGTGGTTGGAGTGGTTGACTCTGTGATTAGGGTGGTTGACTCTGTTATTGGGGTGGATGACTCTGTGATTGGAGTGGTTGACCCTATGATTTGAGTAGTTGACTCTGGGGTCGGGGTGGATGTTGACTCTGTGCCATTGGAAGTTGACTCTGTGCCATTGGAGGTTGACTCTGTGCCATTGGAGGTTGACTCTGTGCCATTGTAGGTTGACTCTGTGTCATTGGTTGTTGACCCTGTGACAATTTGAATATGCATATTTATGCGGAAATTGAGTTAGGGCAGATTCAGGAGTTAACTGAAAAACAAAGCTCTATTTTTGATGGCCTTATATGAAGCTCAAGTCTCAAGTCAAGTCCCAAGTATTCAACAGCAAGTATCTGTATCTGTATTATTATAGTCGGCAAAGCATCCCAGGGGAAACATCACACCAACTTAGAGAGAAGACAATGAGAAGAAATTACAGTTTTAGAGGTGGGAGGATCAGCCTAGAAGATAGTCAGGGGAAAACCCACGGAATCAGGTACAGGGACTGAAAACCCAATCCACATATTGGCCCAGGCTGGATTCGAACCCGGGTCACAGCGCTGGAAGGTGAGGAAAGTACCGCTACACCAACCTGACTCCCCAAGTATCAAGTCAAGTCCCAAGACTTCAATCAACACCAGGGGCCAATTTCACAAAAAAAGTCTGGCTTATTAAAGCAGGTTACCAGCCAAAACTCCATGTGATTTTCATGCTAAGCAAACAACAGTTGAATACCAATCACAAGCAATATACATCACATGGACATTTGGCTGGTAACCTGCTTTTATAAGCCAGACTTTTTTTGTGCTAAGCAAATTTTTGTGCTTAGCAGCGCCATGAAATGGGCCCCACGAGTCATCAATAGTATCATGCGTACGTTTTATACATTCACATGAACTGTATATTGACATTTCTTCGTGCCAAGTCACTCATGCTCAGAATCCAACTGGCTGTTAGTGGGCGTGGCTTAAGTCATCTACTTACCAATACTACATTTTGATTGGTTAATGCAGCCCCGATACTTTGGTATCAGGGATACATTAACCAATCAAAATGTAGTATCGACAACTTCATCTTAATAGTCTGTTCCTAAAGAAGTCTATAAAAAGGTCTTAGACCTAATCAGTGCATACTGCCAGATTGACAGATGTCTTTATCACCTCTCCTTTTACATTTCCACATTGATATTGGCATTACCTTCAGTAGTTGATGCTGATGGCTCAGACGTACTTCCACAGTAACACCAAATGGGTGTTGCTGACTCGAGGACTCCAGTGGTTGACTGTGGGACTCCAGTTGATGACTCTAGGACTTCAGTGGCTGACTCTGTGCCTTCAGCAGCTGAAGTTGTGGCTTCAGCAGCTGATGCTGTGACTTCAGTGGTTGACTCTGTGCCTTCAGCGGCTGAAGTTGTGGCTTCAGCAGCTGATGCTGTGACTTCAGTGGTTGACTCTGTGCCTTCAGCGGCTGAAGTTGTGGCTTCAGCAGCTGATGCTGTGACTTCAGTGGTTGACTCTGTGCCTTCAGCAGCTGAAGTTGTGGCTTCAGCAGCTGATGCTGTGACTTCAGTGGCTGACTCTGTGCCTTCAGCAGCTGAAGTTGTGGCTTCAGCAGCTGATGCTGTGACTTCAGTGGTTGACTCTGTGCCTTCAGCGGCTGAAGTTGTGGCTTCAGCGACTGTGGTTGTCGCTGTGACTTCAGTGGCTGACTCTGTGCCTTCAGCAGCTGAAGTTGTGGCTTCAGCGGCTGAAGTTGTGCCTTCAGCGGCTGAAGTTGTGGCTTCAGCGGCTGAAGTTGTGGCTTCAGCAGCTTCAGCAGTGGTATTGATTAGATTTGATGGCTCTGTGGTGCTTGGCAACACAGTGGTATCAAATGGCTCTGCGGTGTTTGATTCTGTGATATCATTACACAAGCACCAAGTAGTAGATGGCTCTGTGGGACCTGCATAACAAGATTGGGAATAAATCGACTCTCGTTAGAATAAACACTGTTAATACAAATTTTAGTTACAGCAAACATAAAGCCTTGTTCAAGACTGTGCATTTATGTGTATAATGAATGGGACCGACATTCCTCTTAATACACCATAAACATTTTGGCTAGGTCCTACTGAGTTATTACTGAACTAGGTATTATCGAGAAACGAGAGTCAGCTGTATATTGATAAATGTTTAGATTGCTGTGGCGGTGGAGGTCTCTATCAGCAACATGAATCAAATCCAGTCTGGTGCTCATCAAACAAAAGAGGGCGTGCTTTTACCACTTCTGAGAATCCCTTGGATGGGACACTGTGTGTGCACACTGTAATTCGCGCACAATTTTTTTATCCTGAATGTGCATAAAGAAGCCAAGCCACAGAATATATTGCGCGTGAGCGTCAGGCGTTGTTGGTGCGCGAAAACGTTCGAATATGTTCGAATTAAACTTGCGATAGTCTCCCAGACTAATCCTCAACCACAATAACTTTGGATTGTTGGAAATACGCAGTGGATAGATTGGGAACCAGTCTAGGTCTCCCCAAACTCTCCTTTCCTGGCCGTTGATGGGGTACTTGTGCACAGAGACCATTGGCAGAGCTACCAAGGAAATTCTGAGTGTACTGGTACCTTAGCACGGTGGATCCAGAATTTTTTCAGGGAGGCGTGCTGAAATGTAGAGCAGTTATTTTTTCCAGACACTTAGGTCTCCGAAAATCAATATGTGTGTGTGTGTGGGGGGGGGCTCATGCCTTATTTTCAATGGAGAGCGCCAATAAAATCCTAAAATCATTCACACTATATTAACTAATGCACCCTTGTCACGGCTATTTCTTCTTTAGGGGGAGACCGTTCGCATGTACATTACAATCCTTCTTTTTCCTAATGCAATTTTTTTTTTACGGAATTTATTTTGGGGGGCTACAGCCCCCCTAGGCCCCCCGTAGAACCGCGCCTGTGTGAGGTATGCTCTGATTTCTCGGGGCTGCACTGCCAATATTGCCAAGACTGGATTGGATTAAACTTGTTGGTAGCAACCTTGCTTGTCATGGACCAGAATAGTAATAAAATCTAAATCCAGTTTGTGATCAAGACTACACTTTAATACACTATATCAGAGGAAACAGAGCTAGGTATCATCTCCTTTTGGTAAGATCTTGAATTAAAAGCCAAAACAGATTTAATAAAAACAACCAAGCCAATATCAGCAACACACTTCATTTTTAAGTGTCTGCATTTAAATTCGCAACCACACGGTAATGGGGAAACAAACAAACAAGTAAACTTAGCTGAGAATGCATAAAAAAAAACCAGAGAACAGCACTGTTCCTACAACCTTTTTCTTTCTTAATGAAAAAAAAATTGAGCAATGACTGAAAACAAAAGACACTTTCCAGAGTTCTTAGCAAGTCTTCAACATTAAGTCTCAAGCCAAGTCCCAAGTATTCAACAGCAAGTATCTGTATCTGTTTTATTATAGTCGGCAAAGCATCCCAGGGGAAACATCACACCAACTTAGAGAGAAGACAATGAGAAGAAATTACAGTTTTAGAGGTGGTAGGATCAGCCTAGGGGATATTCAGGGGAAAACCCACGGAATCAGGTACAGGGACTGGAAACCCAATCCACATATTGGCCCAGGCTGGATTCGAACCCGGGTCACAGCGCTGGAAGGTGAGGAAAGTACCGCTACACCAACCTGACTCCCCAAGTATCAAGTCAAGTCCAAAGTCTTCAACACCAAGTCTCAAGTCAAGTCCAAAGTCTTCAATTGCAAGTGTCAAGTCAAATCCCAAGACTTCAATCAACACCTGACAGTCATCAATAGTATCATGTGTACGTTTTATACATTCACATGAACTGTATATATTGACATTTCTTCGTGCTAAGTCACTCATGCTCAGAGAATCCAACTGGCTGTTAGTGGGCGTGGCTTAAGTCACTCCCTACCAATACTACATTTTGATTGGTTAATGCATTCCCAATACTTTGGTAATGCTGTGCATTTATTGTATGGGGATCATATTGGCCTACAAAAGGCAGAGTGGTAGTAGGCAAACACAATTTCTACGCTTGGGTGGGACCGAAGGTGATTATGTGTTTGCTGTATTTGTAATTGTTCCTAATTAGTGGTGTGGTCTCCACCAAACCACCGGTCAGCCATCCGAATCCGGAGTGAAAAGTTTGCACTGTGATTTTCAGCTTCAATGTCGTTAATAAGTACCACGTACACGACAACACGCTCAACACCTCAATCATACTGGCGTCATTACACAAAACTTCGAAGAAGAAATCAATCACTGTTTTTTTGTCACGTAACCGTGGACATTTTCACGTGGTTACTGGTCCTAGACCCCGAGAGAGCGGTCAAGCTACATCGGCGGTAGAGGGCGCTATAGATAAGATGGTGCGGGCGCACTAAATAATAATATCGAAAGTATTCGAAACAGGCTACACCGGAAGAGAAAACGTTTTGTTATTAACTAAAAAAGAGGGCCTCCTCTTTTTATCGAGAAATCACAATGCCTACTTACTTATTTTCATATTCATCTCACAAAAGTTGATTCGAAAACTATGAGCAAAACGCCAAATCCCCAAAAAGGAAAAAAAAAAGGAAAGAAAAATGTCCAAACGGGGTAAGGGACAAAGAAAGTGCAAACACATCAGTCTCGGTCTCTGCCGCGGTGGTGGTAAGCATTGAAATTGATATGCATGGATGATTGCTACGCTTGTGTTTTGCATTTTATTTGTTGGGTTGGGTGTTTTTTTTTTAACATATTGTTGGTATGTGAGGGGGTGAAACTTTTAGAAACGAATTCAATGGATAACCCAGATACGCCCAGAGATAACTTTTCGCCGTGTTTCTGAGCCGATCTCACGCCCAGTGCTTACTTTATTTCCAACCGCGTTTACAATAGTAAACCCTGGATAGGAAACTTTCTTCCTGTATCCTGATTGGATACCACAATTGGCTAGGAATGGATTTTTATCGTGTACTTGGTGCTATATATTCACAACGTGCAGTACGTATTTTCGCGATCATTCGTCCACGCCTTCTCGAAAATACTAATTTCCTTTCCAATTTGCTCATATTAATATGAAATATGATACTGCATGTTGTCTCGATAAGATCGTAACAGTTTGATTTCAAAAATCGTGTTTTCGTAACTCACGCCGTGCTCGCGCTGCTACGAATTGACTCTGTCTTGACTCTGTTTTTACCCCAGACAACCCATACAAAAACAAACGCTAATGTGTAACGCATATCCAGGCGGGGAGCAGGGGGCACTTTGCCCCCCCCCTCCCCCTTCTGACGGATTTTTTTGAAAATTGTTTTTGTCACCAATGATTTAAATAAATTTTTCTATTGTTTTTCTGACATTAATCTCACCAAAGAAAACCCGCTCAACAACCATTACAATGAAAAGTATGCATATTAATGGTCAGTTTCGAAGAGCGCCCCCATTTGGAATATGCATGGAACCAGCGCCCCCCCTGCTTTTTGATTTTACGGAGGCCAAGTGTCCGGAGAAAAACATGTGTACATTTCGGGGCGGATGTGCGGTTGCCCCCCCCCCCCAACAACAAAAGCTGTATATACGCTGCTGATATGGAAATCGCTATAGCCTAGGCTAAGCATTTAATTCATTTTATAATTATTGTACTTATTCTCGGACGTGCAAATCAGGCCAGGTGCAAATGGAGTTGAACGTAAAGTGGGGGAGGGGTCTTGTGAAAAGAAAATATTCATGATGCCTCATGCTGGTCATCAACATCGGGCCTTTTACAATCACTGAGGGAGGATCGGAGGATATCAGGAGGATACATTTCATATGAATATTCAGTGTACATGTAATAATCTAAAATGAATATTCATATCATAAACACGGGGTACATTATGATATTCTATATTGCTTAGAAATAGCTTTTGGATGACTATTATAATACTAGCATACGTGGAGCGGCCGCGTGACACGTATACCTCCAAAGTTTCGGCATCGCGTGAGGGGAAATTATGCGTATAATGTCAAATGCATGAACGAAGCACAAAGGCCTCGTGTGCCCGCACTGTGGAGTTCGATCGCCTACACTTTTGGCGTGGTAAATCCTGTACAATTTGTGTTGATGTGACGAATGAATGAATGCGATCTTTTGTGATATTATAACCGAAGCTATTCCCGCCGGAGGCAGGAACCTCACTCAAACTCGCTGGTTATTTGTTAAAATTTCAATCGAGTTCAAAGTTTATTCCGGTAACACCCAAAAAAGCATTATGCTCGCATAATGCATTCTCCGATGGGAAAAAAATGTGGGAAATCAACTACATGTAGTAAGCGGGGCTTGCAAAAATCATTGACTTCAGAACCAACAAATGTATCTGAACAGTTTACGCCCCGTGTATTCGACATGGAAATTATAGTACCGAAAACGCCTCAACCTAGTTGATTGAATTATGAACTGAAAACGAATGCGAAGAACGCAAGAGCAATTAATAACAAAAAATCGAGTTAAAACTGTCCATCTAACGCAAGCAGTTAGCTATATCGCACCATCGATTACTTTAGGTTTGTCACAGACTTTTGAGCATTTTGTGAGCTGTTTCAACTATTTTCTGATATACTGTACATGCACAGAATGGTATTGATAATCGAAGCATTAAAAAACTCATGCGGATCCAACCAAATTGACGGTGGGAATGAAAAAGCGCGGTCAGCTGATCGGTCGTTGCATTTTCTGTTTTTTCCCCCGCTTTCTTAATATAAGAAGGTTGGAGGATGGCTTGCCCTATTTCCACGTTGCACTTCAATCAGATTGGCTTCATCTTCCTTGCTTGTAACACTATTTAAAGTGTGATTGTTGTAAAGACATTTATGTCATAATCAATGAGTATTCAATTTATCTTTTAAGCATTGCAATGTCAAAAAAAAACACGAAATTGGGCAGATTCAGATTATTGGTTCAATGTTCTGAAGTAGCAAGCAGCCAGGAGGTTGAGGGTTCGAGTCCCACACGACTCAGTGATTTTGTAGAAGACTTGTAAAGCAGTTGATTTTGTTAATGCCCATTACTTCCTCACGACACAAAAACAATGTAATTATGTGTTCACTCGGCGTGTGATGTAACCATAAGCCAGTAGCGGATCGAGGGTATCTCAACACCCCAACACCCCCTCCCCCAATTCAGCAGCTGACTAATGGTACGAAGCTAGTAAAATCGGGCCGAAATAATAAATGGAATGTTAAGTTCCTTAAATTATTCTGAAGTTGCAGATGGAAGCATCGTAGGTTCCAACGTTTTCGGGATGCTGGTGGATCTCCGGACTCCCTACCAAGGCGTGCTTTCGAAACCATTCACTCAATCCCTCCCTGTTTCATGATAGATCCGCACCTAAAAACGCTAAACTGACTGACTATAAGCACGAAGCTAAATGTACCAGACCATCTGTCAAACTGTCCCGCTTGAAACAGAGTCAGTCTCCTGACAAACCGAGAGATAAAACCTCCAACTCTCAAATTTCCCCTTTTTTAATCTCCAATAACAACATTCAATGGAACACAGTTGGAAATTCAATAGCAGCTAAAACAGCTCACGGTGTAACCCAGAAACGCCCAAATATTAATAGTCGTTCACTACACCGTGACCGGTTTCTAAAACTTGGATCCGGGATTATATTCAGATTGACACAACAAAGTATGAATGCAATAAGACTGCCCTGGAAACGAAATATTTCAGTTGGTTTATACAAATTTATAATTGGAAATTTGTCCAGGGGTCAGGTTGTGCACGCTGTCTCGCTCTAGAAATTATCCTGCGTGCAATAATTAGCTCAGCCTGAGTATCACCCGTTATCCACGGAGCCAAGTCCTGTACAACGTATGATTTGTCTTGACATACAGAATACAATGTATGTTAGCCGCGCGCCAGCCAATCGGATTCGACTTTACTACATCGTGACGTCATTTCATTCCTAAATCTGGACTAAAATTTGGTTAGATTGGTCGATTCGAATGCAGTGTTTTGTAATACAACAGCCGGGCGCGATATCGCATAACATAATTAATACAGAGCGCGTGACACATTTTTTTATCCACTGTGTGTGACGCGCAACTGGTGAATGACCGAAGACCCGATATAGAAAGCACCCGCTGATTGGTCAAAATCTAGGAGGTCAAGAGGCGGGGTCTTGCCTAATTAATCAGCGAATCTATTCATGCATAATAGACTTATGGCTTTCGCCATTACATAGACTATAATTAGCTCTAAATAATTTGAATGTTAAGTTCCTTAAATTATTCTCAAAATTGCCTTAGAATGCAGAAGAAAGCATCTTAGCGTTTAACGTTCCATCCCCGGACTCCCTAGCAAGGCGTACCTTCGGCACGCATTCACTCAACCCCCCCCCGTTCCATGACAGCTAGATCCGCTCCTGAAACGCTTTATTAATGTATTTATCATACAAAACTGACCGACTATAAGCACAACGGTAATGTACCAGCACCGTTTGATACGGAGTCAGGCACAAACCGAGAGATAAATTCTCCTCTCACCGAAAAATTGCGTTCAATATTCCAATGAAAATACAGGTGCAAACACATTAGTTAATTGATTTTTAATTTGTTCTAATTTCGTTTGGTAATGAAACGGAAGGAACTCGTAAAAGACAATGAAGAAATAAGGAACTTCCATTTGTAGAGGTGGGAGGGACAAAATTACAAGGCAAGGTAAATCCGCGGAATCAGGTGTATGGGAGCTGACAACCCAATTCACGCGCGGCTTGGTGGGGAATCTAACTCGAGTCACACTGGGCTGGAACTGAAGGGAAGAAAAGTACCATGCACGGGGCTAAGCTATCAAACTTCCTTTCAAGAATCGGGTTCAAATAATGTCGGGCAACAAAATACATGTACAAGCGTTCTTAGAGAGGTTCTCCTATTAAAAAAAATAGTTAATTGAGAAAATGAAACTCAGTGCACGGCGGACAGAGAGCTTAGGGGCCGCCGAGGCTCCCATCAGAGCAATGTATAGGATGTATGGTTTAGGTTTGTTCTTGCCTAAATGTACCCCTTAAAATACCAACTCGTTTCGTTTTATAGCAACATCTATAGGTAAAAAGATCTTCACATCAAGAAGTTCTGATTTCAAACGGGATTGCTTAAATCATGAAATGAGGAAAATTCTTGACAAGTCTCACCTCTGCTTGCACGTCGAACGTTTACAATCTTTATATTTTTTGTTGAGACCCTTCCATTGGACTTAAATGGAACATCATATTTGATTTTATGTCCAACTCGAATTAGCAATGACCCGCTTTGATTCGACATTCAAAATAGTTGAGCTGTTTTAACGTTGAAGAAGTAGATTCAGAATTATCATCTGACTGTGGAATTGGAACTCTTCACAGAAAGTGGTGAGATTTGGCTCTGAAAACTCGCATTTTAGCTGTTGTGTTCTTCATTAAAAAAATGGGAAGAGTTATAGGCAGAATAGTTACAAACATTGAGAATATAGTGTGACAAGTAAACCAACCGCGAAACAATCAAAACAGTTTGGAATTTATTTTCAGACTTGGACTATTTCTGGTGGATGTGTTCGAGCGGGAGAGTACGTCCGAGCGAGCGAGATTGAGCGAGATCATGTGCTGCACTGGTCGAGTGATCGGGCCGGCAACTCGCCCTGTATAGACGCACCCTAACTCGCACATGTTCCCACGATTAGTATTTTTCTGAAGGGGGGGGGGGGTGACACTCCAAGTAAAAACTGCTTGTTGACTTATTTTGTCTCTGAAACATAACTGATCTAATCTAAAAGAGGTCCCGAAAGGTCTCGGGGAAACGTCTTGGTTAAATCAGTGCATTCTACCATGGTGCACGCTGAAGTGAAAAGTGTTTTATCAAAAACTGTATCAATAATCATACAAGTTTTTTCTCGACACGCTCTTATTTTACCAGCCAAATGCTGCATTTGGATTAAGACGGAGCCAGTGTGGTACCCTATGATTAAGTCTAAATGCGGCCGGGTTATGAGAGCCCGTCTTTACATGAGGAAGATCTATTCATAGCAAAAACACATACTGTATGATTAATTTATAAACAGAAATAGTTTGGAAATGGATTAGTACGGCACTCATTAAGCTGCCGCTCTTATATTATACTATTTCGTATTCGGATAATAAATCCGCCCAGTTGTGCAGAACTGTCAAAACTTAAAGATACTTTACAAAAACACAACGACAAGATACTTTAATTGCGTTTGAAATCCATTAACTTGGACCCGTTTGCTACTCAACGGAGCAGTTAAGTTCAGCGAATTTAAAATGATACTTTGTAACTCTTAAAGTCGAACATGGTTTTGAATATCACAACAAATGCACAACTTCATATAAAGTTTAAACTAAAAAAGCCAATTGATATAAAGGTAATAAACTTACAGTGTAATCCTTAACACAGGGATTATCAAGTTACATAATTTATGGCAAGATGGATTTTTGTGATCGTGAGCAGTGGAACTTTTTTGTACGAAACCAAACGCATGTTGACATGACCACTATTCGCAAGTTTTGAACGAAATGTTTCATTCATTTGAATTTTTTTTAAATGTTAGGCTTGTTAGCAATTTTCTTTGCATCTTGAACAATCGGTAAGACGAAAAATGATGAAGAAGCGATTTTTCGAGTTTCACCTCGACAAATAGATTTTTTTCAATGGATAATTTGTTAGAATTATAAAAGTAATTCACGTTTGAAATTGACATCGAACGAAAAAAATCCACCGATGTTTTAGTAATATTTCTTTACAATAATTCGGCTCTCGCTATATTATGCCCAAAATGAAAGCCCTTTTTCAGAGGGTGGCAGACGCCTAAAATCGGAATAATTTCTTTCTGTCGTTAAAACAAAACATACAAATTGAAAATTCGTTTGGAGGAATACAAATCCATTTTAAGCGCATGGGGTGTAACTTTAAAGTCTCATACCTTGCCCCGCAAAGACGTATTGGACAGCACACAGAACCACGACGGCCGCACAGACCACCTGCAGCGTGTTCCGGCTCAGATACATTGTACCAGCTCGCTTGATCAGCAAGTGCTGGTCTTCACGTTGAGATTCGAAAACCCCCACTTCTGCTCACGAGTGAAATTTTGATCAAGAACTTCAAATTTTAGTTCTGGCCTTCGGAATTCACGGCTTCCAACTGCCTCGCACTCCCGGATCTGTGTTCTTATAGGGCGAGAGTCCTCGACATTCATGGACGCGTTGATTGGTCCTTTGCCAAATCACGTACTTTGTTAAACACTGCCATTATGATCACGCACTGACGCGTTCATTTTTTCCTTGTATCGTCACACCTCTGAATTCAAGTTATGTACTGAAGTCTGGTATTGCAGAGCTGAAAGATCTCTTGAAAAACTGATTTGTTTGGTTGAAATTAAATGTATATGTTTGAATTTGAAGAGTTTATTTCGAAAACGCGATAGATGCATTTTAGAAAAAGTGAAACATTTCCACGGTTATGACATTTCAAAGAATAAAAAAAGCACACCGGCTGATTCTAAACTTCATGTTTCGCTTTATTGTATTCTTAAATTGTATTCAACGATAACAGCGTCGACTTTCTCGACAACTTGCTGAAGAGAGCGGGATTATGAAAGTAAACAAAATATCACGTTTATCACGTTTTGGAAACAAACTCTTCACTTGTTAGACAGATACACAAAATGAATGAAGACCAAAGTTTGACGACTGTTACCCCCCCCCCCAACAAAACCCCAACAACCCAACACAAAACAAACAAGCCAAACAAACAACAACCAAAAACACCCCAACAAGCAAACAAACAAACAAACGAAAAACAGAGACAGACAACCTCAACATACAGTCATGCAGAGAGTCAGACAAACCGACAACAAATACGACGCACGTTGCACCAGCAGAAAAGAATAACCAGCAATAACAAATTTCCCCTTTTTAATCTCCAACATCAACATTCAATGAAACATTGTTAGAAATTCAATAGCAGCTAATACAGCTCACGGTGTAACCCAGAAACGCCCAAATATTAATAGTCTTTCACTACACCGTGACCGGTTTCTAAAACTTGGATACGTGATTATACTCAGATTGACCCAACAAAGTATGAATGCCATAAGACTGCCCTGGAAACGAAATATTTCAGTTGGTTTATACAAAATTATAATTGGAAATTTGTCCAGGGGTCAGGTTGTGCACGTTGTCTCGCTCTAGAAATTGTCTTGCGTGCAAAAATTAGCTCAGCCTGAGTATCACCCGTTATCCACGGAGCCAAGTCCTGGTACAACGTATGATTTGTCTTGACATACAGAATACAATGTATGTAAGCCGCGCGCCAGCCAATCGGATTCGACTTTACTACATCGTGACGTCATTTCATTCCTAAATCTGGACTAAAATTTGGTTAGATTGGTCGATTCGAATGCAGTGTTTTGTAATACAACAGCCGGGCGCGATATCGCATAACATAATTAATACAGAGCGCGTGACACATTTTTTTTTATCCACTGTGTGTGACGCGCAACTGGTGAATGACCGAAGACCCGATATAGAAAGCACCCGCTGATTGGTCAAAATCTAGGAGGTCAAGAGGCGGGTCTTGCCTAATTAATCAGCGAATCTATTCATGCATAATAGACCTATGGCTTTCGCCATTACATAGACTATAATTAGCTCTAAATAATTTGAATGTTAAGTTCCTTAAATTATTCTCAAAATTGCCTTAGAATGCAGAAGAAAGCATCTTAGGTTTTAACGTTTCATCCCGGACTCCCTAGCAAGGCGTACCTTCGGCACGCATTCACTCACCCCCCCCCCCCCGTTCCATGACAGCTAGATCCGCTCCTGAAACGCTTTATTAATGTATTTATCATACAAAACTGACCGACTATAAGCACAACGGTAATGTACCAGCACCGTTTGATACAGAGTCGGGCACAAACCGAGAGATAAATTCTCCTCTCACAGAAAAATTGCGTTCAATATTCCAATGAAAATACAGGTGCAAACACATTAGTTAATTGATTTTTAATTTGTTCTAATTTCGTTTGGTAATGAAACGGAAGGAACTCGTAAAAGACAATGAAGAAATAAGGAACTTCCATTTGTAGAGGTGGGAGGGACAAAATTACAAGGCAAGGTAAATCCGCGGAATCAGGTGTATGGGAGCTGACAACCCAATTCACGCGCGGCTTGGTGGGGAATCTAACTCGAGTCACACTGGGCTGGAACTGAAGGGAAGAAAAGTACCATGCACGGGGCTAAGCTATCAAACTTCCTTTCAAGAATCGGGTTCAAATAATGTCGGGCAACAAAATACATGTACAAGCGTTCTTAGAGAGGTTCTCCTATTAAAAAAAATAGTTAATTGAGAAAATGAAACTCAGTGCACGGCGGACAGAGAGCTTAGGGGCCGCCGAGGCTCCCATCAGAGCAATGTAGGATGTATGGTTTAGGTTTGTTCTTGCCTAAATGTACCCCTTAAAATACCAACTCGTTTCGTTTTATAGCAACATCTATAGGTAAAAAGATCTTCACATCAAGAAGTTCTGATTTCAAACGGGATTGCTTAAATCATGAAATGAGGAAAATTCTTGACAAGTCTCACCTCTGCTTGCACGTCGAACGTTTACAATCTTTATATTTTTTGTTGAGACCCTTCCATTGGACTTAAATGGAACATCATATTTGATTTTATGTCCAACTCGAATTAGCAATGACCCGCTTTGATTCGACATTCAAAATAGTTGAGCTGTTTTAACGTTGAAGAAGTAGATTCAGAATTATCATCTGACTGGGGAAATGGAACTCTTCACAGAAAGTGGTGAGATTTGGCTCTGAAAACTCGCATTTTAGCTGTTGTGTTCTTCATTAAAAAATGGGAAGAGTTATAGGCAGAATAGTTACAAACATTGAGAATATAGTGTGACAAGTAAACCAATCGCAAAACAATCAAAACAGTTTGTAATACATTTTCAGACTTGGACTATTTCTGGTGGATGTGTTCGAGCGGGAGAGTACGTCCGAGCGAGCGAGATTAAGCGAGGGGGAGCATGGGCGTCGCCGGGGGGGGGGCAGGGGCGGCGCTTGCCCCCCTGGAAAAGCCAACAACAAAAAAAACAAAAAAGAGAGAAAAAAAATGAAAAGAAAAAGAGGCGCGAAGTCATAGTGATGTAATTTTAATGAGTTGGGGGGGGGGAACAAAATGTCCCTGCCCCCTCTTAAACTGATAAATCGAGAATTTGGTGAGAAATACAAGATTTCTTAGGGAAAAGTATGTTTTGCCCCCCTCTAGAAAAAAATCCTGGCGACGCCCATGAGGGAGAGCGAGATCATGTGTTGCACTGGTAGACTAGAGTGATCGGGCCAGCAACTCGCCCTGTAGGACGCACCCTAACTCGCACATGTTCCTACGATTACTATTTTTCTGAGGGGGGGTGTGATACTTCAAGTAAAAGCTGCTTGTTGACTTATTTTGTCTCTGAAACATAACTAATCTAATCTAAAAGAGATCCCGAAAGGTTTCTGGGAAAAGTCTTACCAGCTTACTGCATTATATTTTTAGTTGAGCCCCGTCCATTGGACTTCAATGGAACATCAGTTTTGATTTAAGTTTAACACTTATGAGCAAAAAACCGCTTTTAATTTCGACATTCAAAATAGTTGAGCTGTTTAACGTTGAAGAAGTATATTCAAATTATTATCATTTGATTGGGAAAATGGAACTCTTCACAGAAAGTGGTGAGATTTGGCTCCGAACAATCGCATTTTAGCTGTTGATATTCTTCATTAAAAATGGGAAGAGTTAACAGGGAGAATAGTTATAAACATTGAGAATATAGTGTGACAAGTAAACCAATCGCAAAACAATCAAAACAGTTTGGATTTTCAGACTTGGACTATTTCTGGTGGATGTGTTGGAGCGGGAGAGTACGTCCGAGCGAGCGAGATTGAGCGAGATCATGTGCTGCATTGGTCGAGTGATCGGGCCGGCAACTCCCCCGAAGGTTGGACGCACCCTAACTTGCACATGTTCCCACGATTAGTATTTTTCTTGGGGGTGACACTTCAAGTAAAAACTGCTTGTTGACTTATTTTGTCTCTGAAACATAACTGATCTAATCTAAAAGAGGTCCCGGAAGGTCTCGGGGAAACGTCTTGGTTAAATCAGTGCATTCTAGGTGCACGCTGAAGTGAAAAGTGTTTTATCAAAAACTGTATCATACAAGTTTTTTTCTCGACGAGCTCTTATTTTACCAGCCAAATGCTGGATTAGGACGGAGCCAGTGTGGTACCCTATGGTTAAGTCTAAATGCGGCCGGGTTATGAGAGCCCGTCTTTACATGAGGAAGATCTATTCATAGCAAAAACACATACTGAATAATTAATTTATAAACAGAAATAGTTTGGAAATGGATTAGTACGGCACTCATTAAGCTGCCGCTCTTATATTATACTATTTCGTATTCGGATAATAAATCCGCCCAGTTGTGCAGAACTGTCAAAACTTAAAGATACTTTACAAAAACACAACGACAAGATACTTTAATTGCGTTTGAAATCCATTAACTTGGACCCGTTTGCTACTCAACGGAGCAGTTAAGTTCAGCGAATTTAAAATGATACTTTGTAACTCTTAAAGTCGAACATGGTTTTGAATATCACAACAAATGCACAACTTCATATAAAGTTTAAACTAAAAAAGCCAATTGATATAAAGGTAATAAACTTACAGTGTAATCCTTAACACAGGGATTATCAAGTTACATAATTTATGGCAAGATGGATTTTTGTGATCGTGAGCAGTGGAATTTTTTTGTACGAAACCAAACGCATGTTGACATGACCACTATTCGCAAGTTTTGAACGAATTGTTTCATTCATTTGAATTTTTCTTAAATGGTAGGCTTGTTAGTAATTTTCTTTGCATCTTGAACAATCGGTAAGACGAAAAATGATAAAGAGGCGATTTTTCGAGTTTCACCTCGACAAATAGATTTTTTTCAATGGCTAATTTGTTAGAATTATAAAAGTAATTCAAGTTTGAAATTGACATCGAACGAAAAAAACCCACCGATGTTTTAGTAATATTTCTTTACAATAATTCGGCTCTCGCTATTATTATGCCCAAAATGAAAGCCCTTTTTCAGAGGGTGGCAGACGCCTAAAATCGGAATAATTTCTTTCTGTCGTTAAAACCAAACATACAAATTGAAAATTCGTTTGGAGGAAAACAAATCCATTTTTAAGAGCATGGGGTGTAACTTGAAAGTCTCATACCTGGCACCGCAAAGACGTATTGGACAGCACACAGAACCACGACGGCCGCACAGACCACCTGCAGCGTGTTCCGGCTCAGATACATTGTACCAGCTCGCTTGATCAGCAAGTGCTGGTCTTCACGGTGAGATTCGAAAACCCCACTTCTGCTCACGATTGAAATTTTGATCAAGAACTTCAAATTTTAGTTCTGGCCTTCGGAATTCACGGCTTCCAAATGCCTCGCACTCCCGGATCTGTGTTCTTATAGGGCGAGAGTTCTCGACATTCATGGACGCGTTGATTGGTCCTTTGCCAAATCACGTACTTTGTTAAATACTGCCGTTATGATCACGCACTGACGCGTTCATTTTTTCCTTGTATCGTCGCACCTCTGAATTCAAGTTATGTATTGAAGTCTGGTATTGCAGAGCTGAAAGATCTCTTGAAAAACTGATTTGTTTGGTTGAAATTAAATGTATATGTTTGAATTTGAAGAGTTTATTTCGAAAACGCGATAGATGCATTTTAGAAAAAGTGAAACATTTCCACGGTTATGACATTTCAAAGAATAAAAAAAGCACACCGGCTGATTCTAAACTTCATGTTTCGCTTTATTGTATTCTTAAATTGTATTCAACGATAACAGCGTCGAAACTGACTTTCTCGACAACTTGCTGAAGAGAGCGGGATTATGAAAGTAAACAAAATATCACGTTTATCACGTTTTGGAAACAAACTCTTCACTTGTTAGACAGATACACAAAATGAATGAAGACCAAAGTTTGACAACTGTTAACCCCCCCCCCCCAAACAAAACCCCAACAACCCAACACAAAACAAACAAGCCAAACAAACAACAACCAAAAACACCCCAACAAGCAAACAAACAAACGAAAAACAGAGACAGACAACCTCAACATACAGTCATGCAGAGAGTCAGACAAACCGACAACAAATACGACGCACGTTGCACCAGCAGAAAAGAATAACCAGCAATAACAAATTTCCCCTTTTTAATCTCCAACATCAACATTCAATGAAACATTGTTAGAAATTCAATAGCAGCTAATACAGCTCACGGTGTAACCCAGAAACGCCCAAATATTAATAGTCTTTCACTACACCGTGACCGGTTTCTAAAACTTGGATACGTGATTATATTCAGATTGACCCAACAAAGTATGAATGCCATAAGACTGCCCTGGAAACGAAATATTTCAGTTGGTTTATACAAATTTATAATTGGAAATTTGTCGAGGGGTCAGGTTCTGCACGCCGTCTCGTTCTAGCTAGAAATTGTCCTGCGTGCAATTATTATCTCTTCTCCGTGACCTCACAAGAACCAATTGAACTTCATTTTCTTGGTCTTGACATTCATCTATCCATCTGGGACAATTATTTTTCATGTGTTGCACAGACAGAGTGTTGTACTGACTATGTCACGCAGCCTGGTTCATGGGCGTCGCCAGGATTTTTTCTAGAGGGGGCAAAAATATTTTTGCAAACAAATGCTTGTATTTCTCAACACATTCTCGATTTATCAGTTTTAGAGGGGGGCAGGGACATTTTGCCCGCCCCCCCAAACTCGTTAAATTTACACCACTTTTTCTTCGCGCCTCTTTTTTTTTTTTTTTTTTTTTTTTTTTTTTTTTTTTTTTTTTTTTTCAAGGGGGGGGGGGGGCAAGTTCCCCCTTGCCTCCCCCCTCGCGACGCCCATGGCCTGATTTAATACCCTCTACTTGCTTCATTGTTGTATCGCTTGTGTGTGTGTGTGTTATCTTTTTGAGTCAAAGGCCCAATTTCATGGCTCTGCTTTCCACAGAATTCTGCGCTTACGCTCCATGTACTCACAGCGCTAACACAAATCTGTGCTAGCTCTGCATGTGTATAAATCACAGCACAATACGGGATGTCCACATGCACAAAAGCTAAATATCCTCACTATTAAACCCGTGAAATATGCCAACCGTAAGTACGGAATTTTCTGCTACAGTAAGCGAGAATTCAACGCTAATGGTAGCAAGCAGAGCCATGAAATTTGGTTATGTTGCCACATTGATAAACTGTTGCCGAAGTGTCATGAGCTTTGATGACAGTTCTCTCAGTGGCATATTTTGTATCTTGTGAAATTTCCGGACAAGTGCCAAATATTTTGCAATTCCTTGAAAAAAATAAGCAGAAACAGAGTGCCTCTTTTATTGGCTTTTCCGGCGGGGCATCATATTTTGCAATGTTTTCTCTTGACTAAAATCAAATAAAAAAAATGAAATGTTCAATGACTAATTACGTCTTGCCTCTTAACAGCTAAACCTTAGACTGGCTCAGTGTTGCTATCTAACTGAATATTTCTTCCTTGGATTCCCTTGCTACAAAGCAAACAGCCACCGGCACTAATAACTATGCATGTTGCAACGTATGCAGCCATATAATTCATAGACGTTGAATCTCAAACTAATTCCTTATTTTGTTGTGTTTCAAATGACAGGAGTTCCTAAAGTTTATTTACAGGTTTTTGATGAAAGTTACTCCCACCACTTAGTGTTGTCCATCCTGCTATTTGAGGCATTTGTATAATGGCCAAAATAGTATTGTGGGAAGGGAAAGGCAGATTGATTTTACCCTTTTTGAAAGATTTTACTTTTGATACTCTCAGGACTCATCTTAATCCGAAAATATGGCGCCCTCAATACTGCATATGATTATGAGAGTCTCAAAACTTAAGGTATTGAAAACATGCAACAAAAGAAAATAGACTGGCACCTGAAACAACCAGTCCAACACCCCATCAGTACTGCATTACATCAATCAACTGTGCCGAAAGAAATATCTGGCCTGTCTGGCATTGGCCTCTATTTCTACACATTTCTCCATAGTTAGCCACTAGATTAATGAAGAGGTCAGTCTTTTCAAACAGTTGGACCATGGTTGGACATGTACCATTCTGGTCTTTGACCTCAAATTGATATCACTTGACTTCCATCTCAGGTGCACAATAGTGAGAAAAGTCTCCTCTAAAAATTGAATTGAGACTTCAAACTTGGTCTTGGTTGGTGAAATACTGAGGACTTTGTCTTTGCCTCATGAAAAGTGTAGAGAATTTTTTCGGCCAAAGAGTGAGTAAAGTTGGCCTGATTTTGTTTTGCATTTTTTACAGCACCTCTTATCATGTTCACTGCCTTAAATACACGACATAATTACTTCTAACACATGACATGCACATAGTATCTGTGTACAATTTTGCTTAGTTTGGGCCAGCCATGGAGGATAGGCCTATCTATTGCTCTTCAATTTTCTTCTCCCCGCGAAAATGTAAGTGTTTACAACAACACAAGGGAAAGATTCCCATATCTGACCATCACTTGTCACCCTGTGCACAAACCCTATGAGAGTGGTCTGAACATTTATAAGTTTTTTCTTAGTAAATACTTCAATATTTTCCCTGTTAAATTGAACTATTTAGGCCACATTATCTCCTTCTGATGTCTGATAGGTCACTAAAGGGAAAAATTAGTGATGGCTAGAAATGGGAATCTTTCCTTGGACATATCTGTCCCAAACCCTTAAAAGCGACAGTGCTTTGTTGTTGGAAACTTGCTGCCTGTGCTGTGGTGCGAATTCGAAATGAAAACTGCGGTATAACATTAGTATATGCAATATCAATTTAGGTCTGTCGTGATTTCGTATATACATAACATGAATGGTGAAATAAACTCATTATACTACGTACTTTAACAAAACGTACCACCAGGCACCAGCCTAAGACTAGAGACTGCAATCACTGCATACACTGCACGCACTGAGAGAGAATTGAACGTCTACGTACGTCTGCCATGTCTGGTGTGTAGCACTAGCAGCAATCAATTAGTAATTTAATACACACTGAACAAGATTAGAACACAAAAAAAAAGATATAACATACCTCCCCGCTCCAGTAGTGTGTCATTCAACAACCAGTGAAAACCGTGTAAATTAATTCACCAATTTACAAAGTCTCTGGCTCTTCTTGAAAATATTCAGGTTGTACTTCTACTTTTAGTTCTAGCATGTCTAGGGCCATTTATAACTTCAAGTTGTAGACACGTTTCCACGACGAATACATGTATCGTCCGTGTACCTGTTGTCAAGGCATCAACTTGTTTTCGAGGTTTGACCTTAATGTTAAGTTGTTGTGACCATTGCATTGCGACGCACTAGCGCAGATTCGTACCACACAACCAGTTGGTTTGTTTCTCCATGGTTTGTTCTCGGTTCTTCTTGGTTGGTTCATCTCCAAAATACTCCGCGTGGGCATGGTGGGGGATCACACAGGAGACCAGAAACACCTGGGCAATAAATCCCTTCTCTTAGCGATAAGTGTCACTGGGTTCCGAAGGACGAAGCAATATTATAATGGATAAGTGCCTTGCTTGCTCAAGAGCACAAGTGTCCGGCGGGCTCGAACCCACGCCTGTTGCCTAGCTCTCTGAGCGTCGAGCATGAGCCCGGTGTTCTTAACCGCTAGGCCATGACACTCCTCTTGTTTTGTGTGCGGTATGTGTTCCACCGCCAGCCCAAACAATTTGGAAACCGAATGCTATGTCGGTGTTTTTCTCTTGCTTGAAATACATCCTTACACCCTCGAAAACACGCACATCAAGGATATAAATACTTGAATCTTCCGCGTAATTTCACGGGGGCACGACGTATAATATGGTGTAAACGCGTAGAAAATTGTATCGTTTAAATAATACTAGGTGAGTCAGGGTACACGACTAAATGAACTTGCGGCAATGGAGGGCGCTAAATAAATGAATTCGCTTGTCATGTACATAGACATGTCGAGCGCAAAGTGAGTCCCCCGCGCAAGTTTAAACTTGCGTGGGGGACTCAAATTGCGCTCGACAGACATAATAGGTTCTTTATGTCTATGGTCATGTACGTCCGCGCCGCGCCGCGCCGCCGAGCGAAAAAAATTATTCACTCGAATTCACTGTCTCAGGCTGTTTAACAACTTTGATGTTTTCCCTCCAAAAAATGTTCATTATTTGTTTTTTTTTATTGTAACCATAAAAACCCTCTTGTCCTCCTTTTTTGCAACTCTCTGTTAAAAGTTTTTGTTTTGTTGCGTTCCCCGTGCCCTTATTTATAAACAAATTATATTTTTTTTCCCCCCGAGTATTGTAAAATTAACGTTCAACTTGTATGTTTTATTCCAACCCAAAAACCTCCGTTTTTCCCATTTTTGTTTTTTGGCCGTCTGCAAACCTCTGAAACAAAAAGGATTTTGTTTTGGACACAAACAGATCCGCTTTGAGAGCAGACGGTTCCCGGTCCATCGTAGCTGGAGTTACCTCAGCCCTATCATTGGGTTGTCAATGAAAAAATATAGGGCCGACTATCTAGATCCATCGAGTGGTTGCCGGGGCGGGAGCAATTAAGCCTACCTGGCGAGAAAGAAATTATTGTTGGGCCGATTTTTTCGGTCGATGTCTCAATCAAAAGCGAATAACTTCGGGGCGGAACTTTTAAATAGCAGCAATTATACATCTTTACTGGTTCATGCCGTAAAATATATTGTGGAACGTAGGACCAATCAAAGATTAATTGCAAGATTGAGACGCATGTACCTACATCAGGATGGACTGGCAGCTAAGTTTTGGACATAACCATAAATGACAACCCATAGTTCAACCACCCACTATCCAACCAACAAAAGATTGTACAAATTCAATGTGTCAGTTCAAGATTTATTAACATATAATTTATGCAAGATTATCATATCAACAATGAACAATCATATGAACCGCTTATGCATCGCAGGCATGAATGACTCCAGATGAGATATATCAACACACCAATAATAAACAGCACCAACTTTAATAATAAGAATATTTACAGATTTCATTTCAAGAATGAAAACAATGAAAGATCTTTCAGACCAATTCTATATCACAGAACTATTTTCTTTCTGACTGCAATGTTTTCTAGCATTGTTTTCAATCAAAACCAAAGTCCTGAAACCTTTTGACAAAATAATTGTTTTGAACAAGATTTATCAACTTAAACCAGGCCCATATATTGTTGATAAAAAGTTTTATATACATATACAGACTTCCCAACACCTGTGTACGCTTTTTTCCGTAATAGATTTGCATACACCATGGTCTAAATGGTTAGTAATGGTTTGACTAACCTTCCCCACAGTAAACAAGCATTACATTTAATTACTTAATTGCGATTATTCAAAGTATATTATGAAAGTACAAACAATAACTGAAAAGTAACCTGCCCTCCGTATTTTAACTCCACTTAACTTTCAAGTAAATGAAGAATACACGTATCAAGAAAGAAAGGTGTAAAAAGATTTTTAAAAAGTAAAAATTGTAACTGAATATATACATTACTGTTACAAATATTTTAGTGCCATTTATATAAAGATGGTATATACATGCTTTATCAAAATTTTAAAAATTTTTACAGAACAAAATTTAAAGAAATATAATGCCCAGAAACAAATAAATTTGCTTGTCTGTTTTTGCAGGCCTTTCTACAGCTTTAAAAAGTGGCACGCTCCGGGTCAGAAATTGCGCACACTATATTCAGAACGATTTTTGTTTTCATTTGTTGTCTCATGGGAAAGCTCATAACTAATGTAATGCTAGAAAATTATCAATTCAATTTGAAAATCTATTTTTCAAGGTGCCACACCCAACAGGCACGTATATATATATCGACTTTAAAGGAATTCCTCTCACTTTAATTTGTTGCAAACACGTCACGCATACTCTGCAAAACATATTTAATGTATCCAAACTTCACTTTTCTGTAATGATTATTTCCTCCAGGGGGCCATATTAGCATTACCACCCAGGCACTAATACATATTTGCCCTCACAGGTTCCCAAGATACTCGTGGTAGAATGAAGGATAAAAATAGATATTTCAATTTCAACCATTATTGAGGTGTGTGCTTTTGTTAAATAGCAAAACACAAATGCCTCTTATATCAATAGTGCACTTTTCAATAAGTGTTTCTTAGAAAAATTCACCTCATGAAACCCTATAAGTCTTTCCACTGTTAATGAATTTAAATAAGAAAACATGGCGTCTGAATGCAAAGGATGTATACTGGCAACCTCAACTTACATAAACCACAACAGTCTGCATTGGGTTTCTGAAGTTAACTAGAACACGCCGGGATTGTAGACTACACGACCTGCAGAACTGCCATCATACTGCACAGGAAAAAAAATTTAAATAAAAACATCTCTATCAAAGAAACGTCACACAATAGCTGAGTGAATCAATGACGACAAAACTAACAACCCAGACAATGTAAATTTTCTTTTTAGAATAAAAGAATACAGTAGGTCAAATGAATAGTCTTTCTATATTAACCGTAAACTCTTGAGTGATTTACTGGCAACTTTTCTCACACCTGCAAATTCCAACACCATAAAGTAAACTCAACATCCAAACTGTTGCACTCTGATTATGGTGGTATGCCTGACCCCATGTAAAGCATAATCAGTTTACTAGTGCAGTACTCACTCCAACAGATTCCCCCAAAAAAACCTGGTGTTGGAGTTTGACTTGATGGGGATTGTTAGGGTTAAATGACTATTTTACGCCAATAGTGTGTCTAATTGTTGCAAGAATTTAACTTAATACTGGTTTGCTTATTCAAACAAAAATGGAGAAAAAGGGTATAAATAAGTGACAATTAATGCTACAAAGACAGAGAGTTAGCACTAGCTGATGATGACTGATAAGAATTTTCAATGCAAAAGTCTCTTCATCAATGCTAGATTTGGAAAAAGTTGAAAACTATTTCATCCAATTTGTTGCTGTTCCAACTCACCATGGGATAGTCATTGTACACTCCTTCCATTCCTGTAACCACATAGGGACGAATGAAGTCTTGTTGCCCTGTCAAACCCTGCCCATAAGAAAACACATAACCAGATCAGTAAGTACAAATCTTGATTCAGACTAGCATCTAAGAGTCATATCAAACCAAATCATTCCACAAATTTGGGTTAAAGGTAGAGTAGATATTTGTCATTTATGCATTTTTTTCGCTTAATTTTCGCTTAAAATTTTCAATATCTAAAGATGGGTGCTTAACAATTAACCTGATAAAGTTTAGGTCTGTGAATGCTGTGTATTCCGAGTAAACAATATTCTAAAATCTCAATTTCAATTCAACAGTTGCCGAGTCATATTTTCAATTGCAACCAAAATCAACATCTTGCTCTCAAAAAAGCTTGCGCGCACCCGTTCACTAGTTCGTCCAAGTACAAACCAACTGCTAACAGAAATTTCCAAAGATGTGTCACTCAACACATCTTTGGAAATGACCTTTTGTTTTCTTCAAAATGACAGCATGCCAGAAGGAATAATTTCACAGGGAGTTTAGTGCCATTAATATCTTTAACCCAAGTAAGTTTTTTAACAATAATTTGGTCAGTTACTTTTTTGGATAGCTGCAAATGATCTACTTTAACTTAAGGTATCTATGTCAATTGATTGACTGTTAGAGTCTTCCAGAGGTATCACTCCGGAGTCTGGTTAACAGGATTTTTATCTGAAACCAAAACATATTGGTGCGACTCTGGGATGCAGGTTAATTGGTTTTGTCGGGTTTTTTTACTTTAACTTTGACTTTGTTTTTTTTTTACCGTCAATCATATGTGAGGCACTCTGGCAAAATGAGACAGAATTGGGCAGAGGTCAAAATGAGGAAAGCAAACAATCTCTTTTACTGTTTTAATCTCTCAATACTGTTTGTTGCATTTCAATCCGACATTCTGTTGACTAGTGATGATTTTTAAAGTTCACATTTTTCAACTTTAATTACTGAGGTCTTTATAGTTGCAAGTTTTGTAGTCGTGAAATATGCAAGATGCCAATTGATTTTCCTTAAAAACCTTTTAATTCCACAATTTTAATACTATTTCTTCAAATTAGATGTAGTAGACATAGCAAAGATTACAAGAATCAATAAATCCGAAAATCTGACATTTTGTATTTTTTTCTCAACTACAGCTTGTGCCCAGTTCTATCTCACTTTGATAGAACGCCTCACATAATGTCTTTTTCTATTTAAATAAGATTAACACTGATCTTCCTCTAAAACAAAGCTATCACAGTGAGTTTCAAATTCAAAATTTATTTTTCCGCATTAAGACTATGAGGAAATTTAATACAAACACTAGACAGATTTGTTTTTTGGACTTATTTTGTTAAAGAGACTGTGATCTAAGGTGACATTGACTAGCCTACCTGCTTCAAGTATGGGGAATCGATTATAACGCGTCTCAAAGACTCCATCCTGATGTCATCTCTATTGATCTCCGACCTACGGTAAGCATCGTGAGGCAAGGTTTGGTAATCATCGTAATCAACAGGAACCAGCGCGGGCACAGGCTTTCTTCTACTTCTGTAGACAGGCAGAGGTCTTGCATAGCGTTGTGATTGAAAGAACATGAAACAAAGGAACAGGCCTACTATGAGGAGTAGAAGGAGAACAAATCCAACGACAATGAGGACGATTGCTAATGTAGATAGTCCACCTGAAATATAAAGACAATTACGCACCGATTTAAACATATGCAGACATACATGCTGTGAGAATGAGAAGATTTAATACTCCTGGATATTCCTTGACAGAAGTTTTCTCCAGCCCTACCGTGGGCTACCGAGGTAACATGAGGGGTTGTTGCCTTTTAAAAGCCTGGGTCTTTTCCACACCAGGATTTTGTTGTTTATCTTTTAATCAGCCCACTGTAACATTATCTGGTTAATCCCTTAAGGCAGTTTGCCAAACCACAGGTGGCATGTCCAGGCCATCTTCTCTGGACACACACACATACATGTATGTACTCGCCACATATGTACAAGTGCAGCCCCATAATTCAGGATTTCCAGTTTTTGTGCACCAGTTTCAACAATAAAAAATGGAAAATGGTTTCATTTCTGGACATAAACAAATAATATAATCATTGCAAATAGGTGTGCGTCTAGGCCAGTTGGGAAGGGTTTAGGCAAACCTAACAAGTCATTCAGTCAGCTGATACTCATTGCTTCCTGCTGGTTGTGGGCATTCAACCAGTAATAAACTCCCCCACGAGGATTACAATTTACATTTTGAACAAGGAAAAGAGTTGAAATCCTGGTACAGGCTTGGGCAAAAACCAGAATAAAAGCTCTGTACTTAAAAGAGGTTTTGTCTTAAAAGAGGGATTCACAGCACGAGAGGCGTTGATTGTCACTTATAGATTGACCAAATCCCCATCCTCAGGCACCATTTGGCATAGAAAGAGGACCCACATATGCACCCTAGGGTCTTACAAATGAGATCTAATCTTGACTTGAGGGGTCAGACACTAAAAGGGGGGGTGGGGGGATTACCTTGAGGTGGTAGTGTAGCGCTGGGTGGCACCGTTGATGGATCGACTGGAACTGGAATGATTGTCTCACATCGCTGTCCAGTAAATGAAGTCTGACAACTAAAGACAGAGCAAAAAGACTGTTTTACAAACAACTTATCAATGTGTTCAAGATGAGTAGTGATACTAAGAGATTGCAATGCATAATAGTTAATCAGAACATAATACTTATATGGATTTATATAGCACACATATCAACAAAATGGGTTCTCATCATGATGCGGCATATTGTTACCCTTGCTCATTGAGCCAATGAAAACATTCCAAAGACCATCTCAGCTCCCTGGGGAGTATGCACAACCGGCTAAATCAAATACACAACTATCTCTGCCCTCACAGGTACCCATTTACTCCTGGGTGTAGAGAAGCAATGAGTGACAAAGTGCCTTGCCCAAGAGCACACGCAATACAACCCTGGGCTGGACTCCAACCCACAACCTGCAGAATTACCCACACGATCATGAGTTCAAAGCACCAGACCAGGAGGCCACGGCATTCCACAAGAAAAAAATACAATACAAGCTGGCTCCCATTCACAAACCATCACTCACCTGCATGTGTATACAAAGTCAGGGAAGTAGCCAGATCTCACACATACTCCACCATTATTGCAGTAGTTTGGTGCACACTCTGTTGTTGCATCTAAATGACAAAATAAATAAATAAAAAAGTGGTCCCTTCGTTCACTTTTTCAAATGTCAATTTAGAAAGATTTGCCAAATTTTAATGCATCAATTTCCATTCAAAATAAAGTGTTGTTTTTACCCTTAAAATGTAGCATTTTGTGGTTTTATAAAATCTGTAATAATTGCAATGCAGAAATTTGATCAGGTTTGATTTCTTGCTTGACACTGTGGCTTCTTAATTAAATTAAGAAGGGGGAACTCCATGGGCTTGATTGATTTATACACACAAATCGCTTGACTTTCATTGTGGATTGGGTTCAAAGCCCCATCAGTTTTGACCAAAAAGCAAGATTTTCAGCATTTTTTGAGAGCAAGAATTATCTATACAGCTCTATTCTATTTGAATACTGACTTTTTTGGTAAAAAAATGGATCATGATGTATACGTAGAACAAAACGGATTACCAAATTTTTATGAAAAAGCCAGAGAGTAAACAATCAGTGCACAATCTCACCTTGAACAGTTACTGAAGCCGGATCAACCCTGACTGTTTCAGTGCCATCGGTGAGATCACCAGATGACAAAGCTGAAACTACACCGGCTCTCGGAAGAACTTGATTTTCTGGGAATTCCAGAGCCACGGTGGATATGACACTTCCTGGTTCAAGGATGAGGACAGTTACTGATACAACGCTAGCGGTGGATGCAGAACTTCTCAGTCGAAGCAAGATCTAAATACGATATCAGAGAAAATCAATCAATTAAAGTCCAGCGAACACCTGTTAGCAATGTCAATGGATGGGATAGTGAGAAAATACCAGTTCTTTGCTCGTATGGATAAACGAACATAACTTCTTTGGCTTATTAAACAAGAACTCAAGATGTAATCAATTGTTTTTGAAAAGTTGAACAAAGAAATTGACTGGAGCTGGGTTTGAACCTGCGACCTCCGGATTGCCATTCTGGTGCTCTACCAACTGAGCTATCCAGCCCTGAGTTGGCAATTCCCCAATTCGTTAATATCTTTGTGCAAGGGACGCTAGTCAAAAGCAATAAACCTGTATATGCCATGCAGAAAGGATTTACGCCCAAAGTCACGATGCAGGCCTGGGGATCACTCAAATAACTTACCAGTCTTTCCAATATGACAATCTTCACTCTAAATGCGGTTGAGGTTGGATTCCTGTAGGCATCTATGAACACCTCTAAAGGTGCTCTGAAGATGAGAATTATGGTTGGACGCTCTAAAAAAAAAAAAAATGTTACAATTACATTAACTCACATGGACTGATAGTATGAAGACTAGTAGAGCGCACTGTGCCAACTTCTGTACTTTTTCATTGATTGTTGTCTTCAATGGTATTCAGAATTCAAACGTTGGAAGGTACCACTTGTTTAATTTCACATTCTCCCCTTATGGGTTTGTCAAGTCGTTATAAATTTATTATTTCTGACCACGGATCCTCATAAAATTTAAGGAGTAATCTGAGGGATTCAGACACATTATTTTGTTTTCTACTTACGTAGACATGCATTAGAAACCATGAAAAATCCATCTTGCTTGCGACACTGACATGTGTAGCCAGGAGCATCGGAGGAAGGTTGACAGTAACGTCCTGACGTCGCATCTGAACAGAGCGCTCCAGGACTAGTCAAACACGGGTTGGTAACTGGAAATAAATAAGAAGAATGATGAATGATAATAATCATAAAACTGGAATAATTTAATTGAATGGAAATGAATGGATTATGATTAGCTGATGTGAACATGGCGGATGCATTCAGATTGAGTGTGTGTGTGCATCGAATCATGGCAATAACGTACCCACAATGCTTCGCAGTACCTTCACAACACTTAGTGAAACATGAATCTCTTGTCATACGCTACTTATTAGCAGGGACGTATTTCAGCCCATCAAGTCCATCATCAGTCACATGTAAATCACAAGTCCAGTCACAAGTAACAGTGGATGAACAATAACAAAGGAATTCCTTTGTCAAATAAAAGCTCATTTGAATAGCTTGTGAGTTGAATTGGGACTGGAGGACTTGTGTTGGACTTGTGGGGACTCGTGATGGACTCGACTAGATTCAGTCAATGTAACAACTACAACTACGTAGGACCAAACTGACAATATTCAAAGCAATAGCTCTGGAAGTTCATTTGGGTAAGCCAGCGATTAGCCATCACCAACACCCTTAGGATGTGTCTGAATTACTTGGCTTCAGTTGGAAATCACACACATGCCTATGGAAGTGGCTGCAGCCACTCCTTTTTCTACCCGTGCATTATTTCCAGTCGTAGCCAAGTAATTCTGACGCGGCCTAGGAAAGGATGCTGGGTATTTGCTGCCCTCTACTGTCAAACAATCCTTCATTTTTTTTTTACCTCCGCAAGTTGCTCCTGAATGAGTCTGAGGACAAACACATTCGCAGTACTGAGCATCAAAAGTCCCTCCATTAGCACAACTTGAAGCAGTCAATCCACATGCTGGACAGAAAAAAAGACGAATCATAAGTTTAGACGTTGGATCACGGAAGGTGCTTCTCAGAAAGAACTGACGGGATTAGCAAAATTGTAAAGAGATCAATTATCTGAAAGACAGAGAAACTAACCTGTTACAGTGATGGTAAACTGGCATGACCCTTCGTTTAAGGCAGCATCACTGACTCTGCATGTTACCATTGTCACGCCAACAGCATATGTGCCTCCTGACACCACAGTATTACCTGAATTATCCTGACATGTAATACTGCCAGCGTCAATGGTGTCAACGTTATCAGTAGCTGAAGGCATTGACAACCAAGACACAACAGCACTGGCACTCCCAGAGCCTGCCGTTACTGAAGGAACATTGCCGGAACAGGTTACAACTGGATCTTCAGTGTCTAGTTTATGAAAAAAAGGGTAAAATTCATTATGAATATTCAGATATTCATAAGATAAAATATTCAAATATTCAGAAAGCACCAATCAAATGCACCAGCCAAAGTCCCCCCCCCCATCCCAGGATCAGGATTCATGTGTGACTATCAAAATAGGCGATGATTAACAAAATATTATGAACATTATGTAGGTATGGGACCGACTTCATGAAACTTGTCTTATCTTACGACTCATCTTAGGACTTAAGACAAGTCCCCACTCTAAAATCGATCATAACTAAGACGCGTCCTAAGACAGATTTCACTAAACCCATCTTTAGCAAGACGCATCAAACTCCCAATTTGATGGCTGATTCATATTTGTTTATAGCGTCTGATAAAACAGTTATTGAAAAGAAACATGCAAAACCAATTTTCAGCTCTTGTACGTGCATAGAACATGACCTTTCGCCTGAAAACTTCTCTATTCATTAAATTTTACATGCAAAGTTTCTTCCTTGAAACTATTAAATAAAGCTCTAGGCCGACACTTGACTTAAATGAGAAAATATTGCAATAGTGTCCAAACGATATACAAATTAACACACTATTTATGAGATAAGACAACCCTAAGACTGATCATAAGGTAAGCAAGCCAGCCGCGTTACTAAGGAAGTTAGGACGTGTTGCAAGTTTGGTGAAATTGATCCTAGGATGAGTCGCGAGATAAGACAAATTACCCTTTCTAAGACATGTCTTAGCGTTTCTTGAAATATTTTCAAGGAAGCTAAATGGCTGAAATGTGAAATATTTCAAAGATGCTGATACAAGCTTAAAGGTCATCACAAATTGATCATGTGCAAGTGACTGTCAACAAAAATTGACTCTGTGCTTTCAGTGGCTCCTCTGTACCTGAGACCGTTGATGACTCCGGAGCAGATGTGCTGGAGACGGTTGTGTCAGCACCCCCATTGGCTTCGGTGCCTGACTCTGTGGCTTCGGTGCCCGACTCTGTGCCTTCGGTGCCCGACTCTGTGCCTTCGGTGCCTGACTCCGTGCTATCGGTGCCCGACTCTGTGGCTTCGGTGGTGCCCGACTCTATGCCTTCGGTGCCTGACTCCGTGCTATCGGTGCCCGACTCTGTGGCTTCGGTGCCCGACTCCGTGCCACTGGTACCTGACTCTGTGCCTTCGGTGCCCGACTCTGTGGCTTCGGTGCCTGACTCTGTGCCACTGGTACCTGACTCTGTGCCTTCGGTGCCTGACTCCGTGCTATCGGTGCCCGACTCTGTGGATTCGGTGCCCGACTCTGTGGCTTCGGTGCCCGACTCCGTGCCACTGGTACCTGACTCTGTGCCTTCAGTGCCCGACTCTGTGGCTTCGGTGCCTGACTCCGTGCCA
Organism: Patiria pectinifera; assembly: GCA_029964075.1. Taxonomy (NCBI): domain Eukaryota; kingdom Metazoa; phylum Echinodermata; class Asteroidea; order Valvatida; family Asterinidae; genus Patiria; species Patiria pectinifera. The sequence continues at coordinate 736,453 of CM057138.1, read as the reverse complement.
CTGGTACCTGACTCTGTGCCTTCGGTGCCCGACTCTGTGGCTTCGGTGGTGCCCGAGTCTATGCCTTCGGTGCCTGACTCCGTGCTATCGGTGCCCGACTCTGTGGCTTCGGTGCCCGACTCCGTGCCACTGGTACCTGACTCTGTGCCTTCGGTGCCCGACTCTGTGCCTTCGGTGCCTGACTCCGTGCTATCGGTGCCCGACTCTGTGGATTCGGTGCCCGACTCTGTGGCTTCGGTGCCCGACTCCGTGCCACTGGTACCTGACTCTGTGCCTTCAGTGCCCGACTCTGTGGCTTCGGTGCCCGACTCTGTGCCACTGGTACCTGACTCTGTGCCTTCGGTGCCCGACTCTGTGGCTTCGGTGCCTGACTCTGTGCCATTGGTTCCAGACTCTGTGGTTTCAGTGCCTGGCTCAGTGGCTTCGGTGCCTGTGCCTGTGGTGTTAGTCGGTGACTCTGTTGTAGAACCTACAGGACAGGATAGGGTAGCTATTTACTAACATGGAAATTACACATTGTTGTTGGATGCTGTACATTGTACAAGTGCAAATGAAATTGAAAGGAGGGGTCTTGGAAAAAAGGGCTTTCAAATAATAGTAATACCCTACAGGTGTAACCATAAAATCACTAAAGGACGATTGGAGGAAGTTTGATATGAATATTCAATGGTAAATAATTTAAAATAAATATTCATACCACAAACACGGAATGGAAATATGCTGCCGATTTCACAACCATGCAAGTGCATAGGTTAGCACACTTTGCAATTAATGCGAAACAGCTGTCACATCGCAACTCATGTGCCCGAGCGACAAGATCGTTTTACATAAGCGTGACGTCACAACTTTGGGGTCATCGCTTCTTACATTCAAAATGGCTGCCATCAAGACGATTTTTCGTGCGCATATGCATATGGGCTCTAGAAAGATTCGAAAATTTCTTGGAAAATTGGATATTATTACACCTAAGCGGTCCTACTAAAATGCGTCAACAAGCGTCAACAAGCGTCAACTGGCGTCAACAAACTTCAACCGTCGTCAACACAGTGTCAACAAATTTTGTAGAAGTTTTGGAAAATCGAAAACAGCTTTTATTATTATATAGTAGAAATGGCAACAAAGCATATAAAACTAAGTACTAAGTAAAAACTATTTCAAATGTTTGTTTTTTTCAACACGAAACGTACGATGACTCTGTCGAGTTTGTGTCGGCCGCCATTTTGTTTACGTGAAGCTAGCCATGCTAGCCGTACTACGCATGCGTGAAGTGTACAGAGCCATACTACGCATGCGCAAACTGTACAGCGCCATCCAAACAAGATGGCGGCCAACACTAATCGGCAAACTCGCTGTACATTTCGTGTTCAAAAAACAAGTTTTTAAATATTAAATTTTAACTTCAATTGACATGCAGAAGTTGTTCTTCATTTATTGCTTTTTCTACAAAGCTTCAATGTTGACGCTTGTTGACTCATGACGCTTGTTGACACATTTTAGTAGGACCCCACCTAGTACCTAAGCATCACAAAAGTCAACAGCTGAGACATCATAGAATACAACCATAATTTATTTAAGAAACTTTGCGTATTTTTTTTTTAGAAACTCCTCACACAGTCATGACAGTACGGGGCGCGGGGATAACCCAAATCCAGATGAGCAGATGAGTTATGGCCGGTGTCCTACCTGTACCTCCATAATTAACATACGATCATACTCATGCAGCGGTCACTCACGAAGCTAATGATCGACTTCAATTTTGTAAAAGAACAACAGTGACTTAAATTATGAAAAATATCGATGATTATAAGGTGGCTATGTCGAGCGCAAAGTGAGTCCCCCGCGCAAGTTTAAACTTGCGCGCGCAAGTTTAAACTTGCGTGGGGGACTCAAATTGCGCTCGACAGCTACATACCGCCCGGTTGAATACATGTAATCCGGTTCGTAAGTGTGACGTCATCTCAACTTACTGTACATGGTGTAGCACAACCTCGTACCCAGGGTGTCGAGCAGTACGCGCCCACCACTACCTGCTCTCTCACCCTGGTATTGGATCATTTGCATGTGCAAGATTTTTGCAGACGTATGCAAATGAGGAACAGTCTGGTGCCTGGATATGCGTTACACATTAGCGTTTGTTTTTGTATGCGGTGTCTGGGGTAAAAACAGAGTCAATTCGTAGCAGCGCGAGCACGGCGTGAGTTACGAAAACACGATTTTTGAAATCAAACTGTTACGATCTTATCGAGACAACATGCAGTATCATTTTTCATATTAATATGAGCAAATTGGAAAGGAAATTAGTATTTTTGAGAAGGCGTGGACGAATGATCGCGAAAACACGTACTGCACGTTGTGAATATATAGCACCAAGTACACGATAAAAATCCATTACTAGCCAATTGCGGTATCCAATCAGGATACAGGAAGAAAGTTTCCTATCCAGGGTTTACTATTGGAAACGCGGTTGGAAATAAAGTAAGCACTGGGGACGAGGTTGGGTGTAGCATGGCACCAATGGAACCGGAAGTTAACGCAACTTGAGTGTTTATCCAATGGGCGCTCGTAATCAGTGGTGCGTGCGCGTGTATGACGAAGTCACTTACGAACCGGATAGCACCGTAAGCACGCCCTCTAAAGCGGCGCGCGCGCGTGTACTCGAAAAATAGATAATCGACAAAAAAAAATAATTTAAACAAAGGGTGGCGCTCTTCCCAATAAAGGCGTCAAGTCCGCCCTAGTCTAGTCGTGGTGTCGATGTCGAGCTCTCACTATACGACATGCATTCTTTGGAAACATGCGTCGGTTTTCCTTCCTAACTTAAGTTTTCTTTTAGCTCTTCCAAAAAAAAAAGGATGATGAGGTTTTTTTAGTTTGAGCTTTGTGCTGTTCAAAAAACGAAAATCAATTTTGTTTCTCCTTTTCTTGAAGAGAAAGTGGTGACCCTGGTGTACACTAGGTGTGGAGTGCGCCATCTTTTGAAAGAAAGTCTTAGTTGTATGGTTGTACGTGTTGGCTTCGGATTTCATTTTTCGCGATTTAATGACACTGTTTAGTTATATTAATTTAAAGCAGTGTTGTTTTTGTTCCATGAAAATTGACTTCAATTCGGCTTGTATTTTTCGCACTTAACACTGTTTTGATTATATTATTTTTATTATTTGACGAGGAATAATTCATTGGTAGATCACCAGCGCAGTCATCTTCGGAGCCATTTTCACCATTTTACCGTTCAATTTAAATTTGTGTTTACATCATTTACGACAAATCAATAGATTTCAATTAAATACAAGTGACGTTTGGGTAAGTTATCGTCCGGGAAAAAATGCGCTGTTTTGTTCCATGAAAGTTGACTTTAATTCGGATTGTATTTATAGCGCTTAACACAATAACGGTGTCGGGCGGCTGGGGACGCCAGTATATAGTTCGAAATTTGCGAAGTAATCCATTTGGCCATTTTCGGTCACTTTGTCTAATTCAAAATCGAACAACTTATTTCTTATTGCTAGTACAATTAGCAAATATGAAATTCGTGATATAGGCCCTAGAGTACGGATAGTACGTCTTTAACCCTCTTGGTAAAGTCTCTTTGAGCTTATAATGATTTCTCACATGCATTACTTCTGTCTACTGAGACATGCGCAGTAAATGAGTTCGTATTTTATAGCCTGAACTTTCAAACTGTACCGAAACAACTCATACAAACCTAAACTTAAAGATTATAAAATGGCATATAATTTCACCAATTTTCGCTCATTTAAAAAATAAAAATGTATTAGTGCTTATATTATTTTCACCTCCAAATTTCAACAACTTATCTCAAGGTGTAACTACATGTACATGTATATGTTTTGAGTGTAAATATTTCCGGATACGAGGTCGCCATTACGCGGGCTGCAACAACGACTCGGGTAAAATTTTACTTTAAGGCGGGATTTCAGATTAAAAGTTTCAACTTGTAAAACGTACAATTATATATAACGCTTGTTCGGCTTACATTACAAACGAAATATTGATTGTTTCTTCCAGACTTATTATGCAAAACATGGAAATTGATAAAAATCAATTTAAATTAGCTACCTACTTACCTACTACTGGTTGCAGGAAGACAGCAATCAGCAGGAGCAGGAGACAGTGGACTTTCGTTACACCAAACATCTTGTACATAGATCAATAATGACAGAACTCCCTATAACCGTTACGGGTACCTAACTGGCAAGTTGTGAGCAAACTATTTTTAGGCCCGGTCCTTTTATTTGTAAATGCACTGACCGTGAAGGCAACTTTAAAATTTCAGGAAGTTTCTTGACTCGTGTTTTTCATTTGAGGAAATTCGAGCTGCATTCTTGCTCCGTTGCCTTGCAATTAGACTGCGGCCGGCCGTTTGTGGTAATGACAGCCTGGACTAATTGTTCTCAATGTTGTCGACGTTCCCCAAAATAAAACAAGTACAGAATATAAATAATTAATTTCCACAACGAATACTGATGATAATCTATGATTTTATTTCAGTATGGCCCAAGTTTTTGATTGGCCAATGAATGACCTGAACAATTGACAATAGGCGGGCACCGCGCCTACTTTTTTTCCTCACTTACAGAGACTTCACAAAGGCGTTTTGGCATCACTGAACAATTCCCTTTTTAGCGGTGGGGTGACGACCGCAAATTGAACTTGAAGCATGTACAGGGTTCACGCACCGAGCTACACAGCCTACAGGGCCTAACACTAAAAAATATACCTCGTTTATTCGATGTTTTTCTTGCAGTTAGTGCAAATGGATTAGTAATACGTGATCAACAAAGAAAGAACCATTATTTAGTTGCACGTGCCTGCATACTATCGCAGCACTTGAGGTCAGGTCACATTAAGTAGCTAAGAGTAACTGGACCAAGTCGGATATTATGTCATTCACTACACTTAAATCGGGAACTCAACTCGATGAGAAAAGGGGAAAAAGGTAGACAAAATCAGTGACAAGGCCTATCTGCCTCATCATAAAATACATATGATATAGATTCGCCCATTCTGGGCCAACTATATATTGTCCCATTCCAATAATTTTCCAGAACTCCGATTTCACTCCCACGGCTCCCTTTTTCTTTTGGTTGCGGCCTTTAATCTACGCAAACAAGTCATGGTCATACCAACGATTTTAATCGTTCAGATTATATTGAATGGCATAATAGGCGTATATATGCCTACAATGGTTGAGGTCAAACTTGTGTTTTCCCGCCCAGTGTTGCCACGATACGCCTATACCATTGAGAATCAATACCACCGTATAACACACAAAGAAACCTTGAAACGCCTCAAAAATGAAAACAACTTTACGATCAGATAAACACTTTTGATAAAATTTATGCAGGCGACGCGGGTACCAAATTGTGACGGTCCGTTGCGCCCTGTTGAAGGCAACGCCCAATAGACTACAACAGAGCTTAGTGCGCTTTGTTGATCAACCGGCGCGCCGGCTGAATCGTAAGAAAACAGGAAAAACAAGGTCAAAATGAACAAGTCCGACCTTACTTCATGCGCACTTTATTGTAGGTTGAGGTACGGGTACTGTGACCTCAGTCAAAAGCTCACCAAACACAAACCCCTGCCTGAACATCCTGCCGTCGTTATCCTGTAAATGAAAGGTGATGTTGTTGTACCGTTGTACAAAAAATACGTTTAAAACCGGCTTGGGGTCTGGACGGTCGCCTTGGATCGGCAAAGGTGATTGAGAGCCATGATCCGCGTCCAGGAGCCATTTTTAAACGTTCGCCTGCTGAAACCGCCCCAAAACGCATATTTGTTCCCTTATTATATATTAACCCATTTTCAGATATCCATCATGAACCTAAGAACCGTTCCATTATGAAGGTGATTGATGTGTCAATTTAGGGGAGTCAGGTTGGTGTATAGCGGTACTTTCCTCGCCTTCCACCGCTGTGACCCGGGTTCGAATCCCGCCGGGGCCAATATGTGGATTGGGTTTTCAGTCCCTACCTGATTCCGTGGGTTTTCCTCAAAATATTCCTCTGGGCTTTTCCTCCCACCTCTAAAACTGTAATTTCTTCTCATTGTCTTCTCTCTACAGGTTTCTTCAGGCTTCCGGGCTACTGTGCTTAAGGCACTTTTGAGGGACCCTTGGTTTCATTACCAGAAATAAATGAATAAAAAAAAATAATAAGGGTGATAGCCCCCCCCCCCCGCGCCTCCCCCGCAACTATAGTCAAGGATTGAATGGAACACCTCTTTGCTGAGAATTGAAAACCCTGTATGGGGTCTTCAAATTCTCCGCAGATTCAGGCAAAGCCGGAGATTCTGGCAAATGGGCCGGTTATAGAACTAGGAGTCAAACAAAATGGACCCCCACGTACAGGCTCAGCGGCAGGACATTTGGTCAGGCAGATCTTGTCTCCCCTAGGCCATCGTACATAACGCATGCGCGTTTCGGCAACGCTTTCTTCGATACTGAACGAAATGGCTTGTAGTGAGTAACGTTTCAATAGTATCGATTCCTGCGCACGAGGGCGTGGCCATGCTGGTTGAAAGTCAAATCATCGAAATTAGAAATTTAAAATTACACCAAAAATTTAACTTGACTAGAAGACAGTTTTTTTTTTAAAAGTATGATTCACGTACGTAGCAATAATACCAGGCGATTTACGTTAATGAATTACACTTGGTTGATTGGTTTATAGTCATCAGGCTTTTGAAGACACATTTTTTTCGGTCTTCGGCTTCATTACCAGCATGTTCTCGTAAAAGTTGGTACCTTGATCCTGTCTTAACTTATTCTTTAAAATGGGGCTTTCGGTCGCTGCCGAGGTTATAATTGAGCGTGATGGGGAGTAATAAATAGCCATCTGATATTTTCTACACAAACCCCCGGTGTAGGGGGTTTTGCACAGAAATTTTAAGATACCAACTTTTACAACAATGTGTTAGTAATATTTCTGTGGGAAAGTTAAAACTGGATGGTTGGTAAAGCTGTTGGGTATCATTGAATAAAGACCCTGTACATAAAAAAGATAATTCAGCTGATTAAAAAATCACACGAAATGGCGCCACTTTTTTTACACAAAATCTTTACTGAGAAAGAATCAGATGAAACAGGAGCCTGCAAAGAAACATATTTTTTGCAGACATGGCGGGGTGGCTTAAATGGGATGAAAGGGAAAATTAGGAGAGAGTTCTCCGGCATTCTAGGCCTATTTTCGGTCAATTTTCAAATTCATGTAATGTTAGAATTTGCCCCGGCCTCCTGCCTACAAACCCAGCTGCAGCCTCACTCCGCCCATTTAAGGTTAGACTAACGATACCCCAACTTGCGATCGCGATTGTATGGAATCGATACTGTGGGAAGAGAAAAAAATGGCATGCGGGACACCGGCAGCGGTGAAGAAAATGAACTGACTAATGTGCACAAAAAATAACTAATTTAATGAGAGTTTTCTTCATTAATTGGTGAGTATATAGATGGAAAGTTATATTGGGAATAAAGATTATAAACAAATGTTTTGAATAATGGACTCATGGGATTCAGAACGGGAAACGTGATAAACTTAGCTTGATGGTTAATTTTTAGGAGTTCCGGTCATCATCACCATCACGATTCACGTTGTCTTTTTGCCCCGTTTCATCATGCATAACCACATCACGGCGGCTTGGACGTACATTGCCAACTCGCCCCCGTGATGAAATGTTTTGTGATTTTTTTGTAGGAGCAACTCGTGTGACAAGGAAAAGGACGTTAGCAGGCCAGGCACGCATGGCACGCAAAAAGCACTTTTGGAGATAATCGACATGATCGAGTCGAAAGATTTGTGCTGCCATTTCTTGATTAAAAATCACATAATGTTGAAATGTTTACTGAGTGATGACATTCGTTAATAATTAAAATAATGTTGTGCATTTTTATGGCAAAATATTAGTTATTACTTAATTTGTGAAATTATTTCAATTTTTATGCTAACGACCTTTTACTGGCATGACCGGGAACTTTTCAATCAAACGTACACTCATGAGCGGCATGTGAAATCCTTACATCCTTTTGCCGGTAACAAAATTGGATTTGCGTAGCCACATTTATTGTTACATTACTATTACACGTTAACATCCTTTTGCCAGACACAAATAATGAATATCCTCCTTCCGTCCTTTGTTTACTGTTAATTACGTCAGAATGACGTAGCCCCTTGAGACAATATGTATATCAAATGAAAGATATTTCCAAGCTCTATCGATTATCCAAAAAAATTGAATTTGACCTTTTGACCCATTTTTCGCCCTCACAACCCTCTTCCAGGCACCCGACGAACTGCTATTCTAGTAATAGACCACGGTGAATTAGAGTCAAGGGCATGAAGGGTGTTTTTATTTGTACTAAAAAATTACCTTTTCAACCTAAAGCAGACTTCTCTCAATATAATGACACCTTTTGTAAATTTTAGCAGTTTCTTGTTGTAGAAATTACAATTTTCCTACGCGGTTTACTGTTGGTGCCGTGCGATTCAGCACTCTTGTGCATTCACAGTACATCGTGTACATCTCGCGGTGATCGCCATTTTTTATTTTCGTGCTGCTTTTTGTTGTTGTCATCGTCATTTTACCCCCAAATTTTCCTTCTATAATTCAAAACCCTGCTCTTTATCTATGACATACCTGCATGTTCTTAATATCACCTACTAGTTTGGTGGGTCAAATATTTTAAAAGTGGATTTTGTTCCCTGATAAGTTATAGGAACCGGGCCTGTAGATACACGATCGCCAGAATTAGAACTAGCCTTCTAGCATTGTGATTTTTCAGGGGGTTAGTACGCTATGGCTTTTGGAAATGCACTTTGATAGACGAAATACCTTTGTCTGGAATTCCAACATTTGAAACACAAATCCACCCGAAAAGTTGCCTCGGTTGATCCATAACTCTCAATTTTTTTGAACAATTGACATTTCGATCATGGGACAATTTTTTGGGTGGAGTTTTTACTCACCACCATCAGTTTTTTGCCATCGCGAATGTTGAGCACACACTCGATGCAAAATCAAATTTAGGTTCGATAGCCTTCGCGTGTGTACATTAAAGGAATGGGATTCTAGTTTTGGTCAGGAAACCAGACTAAATTACTCTGTTCTGCTAGGTTTGCATCGAGTGTGTGTGCATGTTTTCCATCTGCTGATCTGCCTGTGTCTCACTAGCAGTGCACATCATTATGCACAGCAGGCAGCTAGGATCAAGAAGTTTTGTGATGAAGTTTTGACAGACGTTAAACTACAGGCATTCACACGTATCGATCTATAGCTTAATATGTAGTACAGTGATATGTTTTGGTCACCATTCTTCTGACGTACTGTCTTTTTGTGTTGTCACCCTGTACTTAAGTAAATGGCGTTCATATCACAAGAGAATAGCCATACTCTAATCAGTGTGAGGATTTGATGAAGACCAATGCTAATTAATAATTGTTTACTGCTGTGATGTGGGACAGGATGTTTTTAACACCCGAGAGAGTTTAAAATGCCATCCCACATCACAAGTGCTCAGTCAACAAGTGTTTTGTTATATCGTGCCAATAAGTAAACAAAAAATGGTTGTAAAATAATTTTGCAAGCAATAAATTAAATCAGTGTGGTGTAACCCTAGATAACTGCAGGCTTTCCTGCTTTGCATGAGACTGAACGGTTTCACATTGCTTGCATGCATGTGTGCAGTATTGATTTCAGTTTCTACATGCTTGTGTGCAAGGTGCATTGTAAATGAGGTTAACCACAATGATTGTATACATGCATTTTTACCGACTGGACACGTCGCCGTTCTTGACCAATGAAATTACAGTATCCAAGCACTCGATATAATAGTTGGATTTATTGTGTATACTGTTCTGTATACTGCTTGGAGTCAATGACAGGGCCAAGTACAGACTGGACAACGGCCTTAAAACCGACATGTTCTGTTTTATTGCAGAAATCAAGCAAGTAAGAAATGAGTAGCTCAGAGGAAGTGTCATGGATATCTTGGTTCTGTGGCCTTCGAGGGAATGAATTCTTTTGTGAGGTTGGTCAAAAATTTGTTTTTGTTTACAACCCCTGCATGGTTTTCGACTGACAAGTTGAGTATTTACATATTGATTGATAAATGGACTGATTAACCCTCATGCAAACATCCATTCTGTGCAAAGTTGTCCTTTCAGTGAAAATCAGTCAAATGACTGTTTTAGTAGTTAAGAGCTCCCAGCCAACATAAAGCAGGACTCATTGGCTGTGACTGTTTGTATAACTTGATACAGCTATGCTTTGACTGTAGGTAATTGATAAGCCAGCTGTGCCTACCACTTGCCTGTTGAATGAATTAGACTAGTCACAGTACTAGCCAGAAATATGATCTGACTGTTGGTGACTAGCCTATGTAAAAAAGCGTGACATGGAAGAGGATTTATTTCTTTGACTGTCTGTAACTGTTCAGACAGCAGGAGGGTTAAATAAAATGATTGATTAATTAACAGGTGGATGAGGACTACATCCAGGACAAATTCAACCTGACAAATCTGAACGAGCAGGTGCCACACTACAGACAAGCACTTGACATGATCCTAGATCTTGAACCAGGTAAGTATTTTTTTTGGTAGGTTTATACTGTTTGTATCAAGCAGTCATCATTTGTAAGACGGAGCCCATGACCCTGGGTGAGGTGCATCGTTGTCCAATGGTTAGTTACCCTGTTGTGGAATCTACCCATCCCATTCAGCAGAGTAGTATGCACCTAGTGTATTGCTTCTTTTTGACTCACTCTTTACAGATTGTAATGCACCTTCTGAAGCAAAGCACCACACCTATGACATACTCCATCAAGCATTAACCCTAACCCCATCAGGTTTTCATCAGGTACCCTGCTAAATGTAACAGAAATGAGAACCTTGCTTAATGCAACAAACTGCAACAGTGGATTCCGTTGCATTGTGCAGTGTACCCAGTATGCACCAGTCTTGGCACCAAACAGTTACCCTGCTGAATGCAACCAAATGCAACAATAGATTCAATTGTATGAGCAGTTACCCTGCTAAATGCAACAATATCCAACACAACTGAAATGAGAACCTTGCTAAATGCAACAAACTGCTACAGTGGATTCTGTTGTATAGCCTTGGGAACTATGAGCAGTTACCGTGCTAAATGTAAACAAATGCAACGGTGGATACTCTTGTGTCGCCTTGGCACTATGAGCAGTTACCCTGCTAAATGTAACAAGATGCAACAGAGCACAGAGACTTGAGTTGCCTGCTAAATGCAACAGTATGCAACAACATGCAACATCTTCTCCACTGTTGCTTTCTGTTGCATTTAGGAGGGTTAGGGTTAAACCTCTGTTGGAGGGTTTTATAGTTGAAAGGTTTGTGTCTCTGAATTTTTCAATTTGTCTCAGATGATGAGTTAGAGGAGAATCCTAACCAGAGTGACCTGATAGAGCAGGCAGCTGAGATGCTGTATGGACTTATACATGCACGCTTCATCATGACAAATAGAGGCATAGCGTTGATGGTTAGTATCAATAATAATAATACTGTAGTGCTTATATAACGCTTTATACCAAAGGTCTCAAAACACTTCACAATTATAATCCCTGTTCATCAGGCCATGAGACCAGTTTTTGCATCGGCTCGAGATCAGCGCATTGCCATTCTGGTCTCTACCTTCACAGGTACCCATTTATACTCCTGGGTGGAAAGATGCAATTGTAGTAAAGTGTCCTGCCCAAGAACACAAGCCCCATGTTCCCAGTCAGGGTGCAAACCCACGTACCACGGCACATGGGTTTGAACACCGTAACTATTGGACCACAGCGCTTCTAGATTGATGAAACACACATTGCCTGGAATTAAGAGTTGTATTTCTTTACCACATCCACAAAGTCTGTTTACTACTGAACCATTGACAGCTCAGTTCCAGAGTTCTTACTATGAGGTTGTAATATGAAAATCTTATTGATGGAAGAGGCACTGAGTGGATGCATACCACCTGTGCAGGAACTTGGTGCCAAGTTGGTGTAAGCTTCTTATTGTGATCGAGGAAGAAGTCTATATGCCTATCCTGACTTAACCCTTCAAGGAATGTTTTGTAGAATGTAGGTTTTTCTGTTTTCACATCAACACGGCAACACGGGCTTAGTGTCCCAGCCTTTGATCAGATTTGATGGTCAGCGTTTTTTGTTTGTTTTCAAAAGATCCATCAGAACATAACTGCAGTGGTACATGTATCTTGTGGGATCCCGTAGTGTAAAAAAGGGGGAGTCAGGTTGACACAGTGGTTACTGTTCTCCGGCCGGGTTCACTTCCTGGGGTTCACTTCATGTGGTTTTCAGTCCCTACCTGATTAGGTATTTTTTTCCAGAATAATTTTCTCTTTCCTCTCCCAAAATCTTCTCTCTTCTCTCTCTTCTCTTCTTTCTTCTTCAGGTCTATCTTCTATTGCCAGGTGCCTGGGGCACTTTTGAGGAATCCTTGGTTTTCATAACCAGAAATAAATAATAATAATAATTAACTTGAAATATCTTGATCATTTCTTGCAGCTTGAGAAATATCAGCAAGGTGATTTTGGTCACTGTCCGAGGGTGTATTGTGAGAACCAGTTGGTTTTGCCAATAGGTATGTATACAGTAATGGCTTAAATTCAATAAATCTTGTTTTAATTAATCTTTGCTTGCAAAGTTTTAATTTGAAAGTATTTACAGCATGTACATGAGTATGAAGTTGAATCGATGGCCATTTGATCCAGTAAGATTAGGGAGGTCACCATGATAATATCCATGTGTATGTGTCAGTGTTGAGAGGACAAGACTTACAGGTCTATCTCGAGTTGACTTGTTTCATGAATGAGCTTTGGTATATGTCATTGGGCATCTCAAAGATAAAGAATATGCTCTTAATGGACTTTGTTAAATATGTCTCCCTCAAAGATGGCCATCTCTGTATTCGAAATTTGACTCAGCCGATGCGCGTTATGTGCAAGTTGACGCTCAAAATGCCGATGCACGTGGCTGGTCTGTAGGAAATGACGTCATTTGAGAGAGACCTATTATAAGTACAACTGGTTTGAGTGCTGGTCCTGAGCAGTTTACTGTACAAGATGTTTACAGGATGCCCCTCAAAAAAAGGATGTTCCACTGTTTGGGGTAACCTGATATTGTCTTTCTCTACAGGGTTGTCTGATGTACCAGGGGAAGCAATGGTCAAGCTGTATTGCCCAAAATGCCAAGATGTGTACACACCCAAATCCTCACGACATCATCACACAGACGGGGCCTACTTTGGCACTGGTTTCCCACACATGTTCTTCATGGTGCATCCGGAATACCGACCAAAACGCCCCCCAAATCAATTTGTCCCAAGGTGAGCTATGCTCAAATCTTATTTGTGTTCTATCTTACAGTGTGTCACTACCTGATTTTCAAGCGGTTTTGAAAGTGTTGTACAGAGTCTGTACAGTCAAACTGATATTGTTCAGAGGCACTTATTTTTAAGGTACTTTATCTGCGGTTAACTCCAGCAGTATAATGTGAAACAAAACAATAAAACATCAGTAACTATTGTGAAGAAAAAAGCATTTTTGATCACTTGAAACCTGGTCGACTTTTTTGGCCAACTTTTCATAATGTTATCATGTATGGGCTTCGTGCGCTAACAAGGGAGGGTGCTTTTTGACTGCTGTTGAGAGATACGCGTACTGGTTTGCGCACGTATGGCACTAAGTACACACGACCAATTCTATCCTGAATGTGCACAAAGCCAGAGCGTCTTTGTGTGAGCGTCAGGTGCCAGCAGTGTGTTCGAATGTCTCTCCCAGTGGTCTCCCCCAACTCTCCCTTTCTTACCATTGAGGGGGTACTTGTGCACAGAGCCCATAAAGCAGTAACAAGACACTTCAAATTGGAGGTGTACCCAGCTGCTTTTCTGACCTCAGCTATGGTGAGGTTTATTGCCAGTGTACCTTCTATCAAGGGTCTTCTAGTCGTGTGTTGCGGATCATATACACAAGTAGAGCTAAAGTATTCTAAATATTTGCATGTGTTTCTCTTGACAGGTTGTATGGCTTCAAGATTCACCCTACTGCTTATGAGATCCAGCTGCAGGCTGCTGCAGCACGTAGTCGCTCGGCCTCGTCCCGTCCACGCTCGGCCAAACCGCCGTACAAGTAACTGGTTAACGGCCGGAGATAGTCCAGATGAAAGTCAACTAATAATTCTAAGAAAGAAATGAGAATCTGTCATAAATTATTGGAAGGGGCATTCATTCATTACGGTTTTCAAGGTCTGAAGCAATCAGATGCACCACTTATTTATGCCATACTTAACCCAGGGGTCGCAAGTGAACAGGTAGGAATTCCTTGGCAGGTGTTTTATATTGATCTTGCCCAGTTATCTACAAGCCTGGAGGTTTCAGAGATAAGTTTAAGAAAGATTGAATCTGACTCTTCTAAAGGCTTTACACTCACTGATTTGGATAAGATTCTGAAAATTGCTCCCATTCACATGCACCATTTAGTTGTGTAAAGAAGATACATGTGTTTGGAAATTGTCCATGTGTATGCTGCACAATGCCATCTATGTTTGACCCTTCAAGTCTGTTGCAAGATTTAAGTAAAAACCTAATCACGGGTGCATCGGCTTCATTTTGCACTTGGAACTCCACACAGTGTGGGTTTTTGTTTCTTTAATTTTATTTGATGTTCAGATAAAGCATACATGTAGTTGTATTTCTTGAAAAACTTCAATTACTATTCAAGATATTAGCATTCAAAATATCACAGTAAAATTATGGAACGCTGGATTCCTACAGAATTTAAATTTAAAAAATGGATCTGGAAAGATGAGGCATACATGTATATAACATCAAAACAAAACGGCAATTAAATGTAATTGCCATTTGACAAGATGGAATGTTTTATTTTATTTGGAATGCTACATACATTCAGTTATGATTCCAGTCTGGATTTCACAAAATGAAGAATCAATCTTTGGCCGTTATGAATGTGTTAAAGATTATGGTTTTGTTGGTGCTGTATTATATTTAGATACTAAAAATATTTTTCTTGCAGGAACAAACACTCCTACAAGTTATAACACATTGTCAAATTTTAGTGGTCATTTTTATTTACTTTCAGTTCACATCAGTTTAGTTATCAGTTAAGCGGCGTTAAAAATGTTGGTTTCTTTTTGTGTTTCCCCTTGAAGCATTGAAGTGTAGAGAGGTATGTGGCAGAAGTATCGTATTCCTTTAACCTGGCCATGTAGGAGAAAGCATATGGCATTTGATGAAAGATGCATGCTTATGCAATTATACACAAACGCTTGCCTTGTACACGTGTATAGCTAATTTCCAAAGATAATCTGTCTAAAGTCATAAATGCTAATTATGGATCCCATATCAATGGCAAATAATGGTTTATTGCCAGACAGTAGTTTGAAAAGAAATTCTGTTCTGGCTGGGAATGTACATTGACATGTAGAAACATTTTTCCCCTCAAGACACACTTCAGAATTTCTATTTGGTGTGTCTTTTGCTGAACAGAAAAGACCAAGTTACTTGGACGATTACACCCTGTGGAAATGTTAGACTCTTGACGGACATTTCCTTTGTTTTGGACAATTTTTGTTAAGCGCTCTTAAAGTTAAAGAAAATAAGTTAACATTATTTTCTTAACATTAGTACTTAAAGCACTGCATGAAATAACATAATGTAGCATAGTGGGTGTCATTTTTTCATGGTGTGCAATTATGTTATTTCTGGCATTTTGGAAATTCATTTATTTACCTTACGTACATTGTGCATATTTCATGTGATGTACATTGAAAGTGTGAAAGTATTAAACAGTTCACCGAAAGTAGGAAACTTCTTTGTAAATTGGGTATTTTTGTTTGGACCAATCAATTCTGTGTAGTGCTTCATAAAATACATAGCTCTCTTCTCATCGTTTGAAAATTGAAACAATTAAATGCACATAATCAGACAATGCGTCACCACCATTAAAGGTATCTTTAATGTGTTTATTACACTCACAAAAGTTCCTAGTTCCCAACAAGCATCACATTCACGTATAGTAACGTTGACTATTCTAACAAATCAGCATAGAGATGAACACATTTGAGGCTACGTTTACGCTTTTAATTAATATAAATTCAAGCAGAGATACTTTTTTCTGTAAGAACATGATTCTGTCAACAAAACACTGCCCTACTGAAGTTGTCTTTCTAGAAAATCTTACTTTTCAAATGATTTCAAAATTGAACTAGGTGCTCAAGAATGGCGTATTCATCCATGAAGTGCATTTAAACATTGACAATGATTCAACACACAAGATAATTTTGTTTTGAAATGTGACAAATGTCTTACAGGAATACAGGTTACAACTATTAACTACTTTTATGATTAAATTATTAATTTTTTCTGTTCCAAGTACTATGAATAACTTGATGTTGTAATGAAGTATTGTACATGGTGTCTTGTAAAAGTATACCAATAAAAAGAACCCTTTCTTATTCGTAGCGTTTAATGGCACTAATTCAAAACGTCTGGATAATGAAGTCCACTAACGTCCCCTTTTGATCTCCCTTTCGGAGGTGTGGGGGGGGGGGGGGAGGGGCAGGCCCCACATTCAAGATTTGCTCAATCCTTCCCCATTGGTGTTGGTTGGGTTTACAATGCGTCAGACAATTACATTTTGATAATCCTAACCTATTGTACAACCAACCCCTAACAAATTCTGAAATTCAAAACTTCAGATGTTTCTTGACTGAAAAATATTCTCAAAATTACCAAGTTTTTAAGTGCCAGTCAATGCAACTATTTTTTTACATTGTTTTTTTAAATGCTGCCATCAAATGGAATGCATTTTGAACATTGAGCGAAATATAACAACGGCACTTTTTAAGAAAAAGTTCTGCTTGCACAATCTAGAACACAAATCCATGAAGATTCCTGCTTTTTGTGCACATGGATATAACGATCGCATCGTAGCAAGGCAACTCTAAAAATTAGTTACCTAAATATCTGCAATCTTTGACCTTTTAAATTGAGCAACCTTTTTTTCACTGAGTCCTGATGATGATGTGAACTCCGGAATCAGTGCTGACGATATCACTCATCTCCCCAACTTGGAGTTTGAAGGATGCCTCCTCAAATGGTTTCTGCATCTGACCTGGACCAAAGAAGCCCAGATCACCACCCTTCCTAGCAGAGCTACAATCGCTTTCTTTTGAGGCAAGTTCGGCAAAGCTTACTTCCTCACTTACAATGGATTCCCGGAAACCTACATATGAATGAAATACAATTTAACACTCGACAAAGTCTGCAATATGAGTTTGCAATTCAATTTTCAGTTGTCTGCTACTCTGGTGTTAAGTTTCGAAAGATTGTTGCATACTGACGCCACTTTTGTCATCAAATCTTATCTCAATGAAGGTCAGTCATTGCAAAAATAATGGAAAGACATGAATCTGGGACTGAGAAACATTTTCAATTTTGTTAGAAAATACTTTGAAAATGTAATCAACTCTCCACAGACTCCGTACACAACCAAAGTGGCATCTGAATACTACATTCTTTACTAAGATTCTTCTCTTTGTTTCTTCAACTCTATGTACATGTATATGTAAACTTTCTTTCAATTCTTTTTTTAATCCATGAAAAACAAACCTTTCAGCATCTGGATGGCGTCTTCTTTAGTCCGCGTGATGGTTTCTTCTTTCCATGATGATGGACGTCTCGAGTCTTTATGTTTCACTAGGAGATGTGAGCAACGGACTGCGTTGACAGCGGCAGCCATTGGTTTGTCCCACTGACTTGCCTTGGTGTAGATATTGAGGTAATATTTACGACCTGCAAATGTAATGCAGAAATCAACAGTACTTGTATTAAAATTATGTCATCCTGCACTTTGGCTCAGATTATGGCACTTTGTATTTTTCATACAAAAAGCCATAACATAAAAACGGCACACATTTAATGTTTCATACAGCCTGTCATTACTTTTTGAATGGGGATTTCATGTACATGCATGTGGTGTGGTGCTGTAGGGACGACATGTGAATTGCAGGCTAGGATCATTGTTTCATAAGAATGAATTAGTGTAAGAAACTGTAAACTTTGCGTGACCATGGGTCAATTTGAGGTGAAAACATTTGCTTAAACTGCAAAGATGTGTTTGGGGCCTAACCTAGCCATTTTTTTTACTGCACTATTAAGTAACAATGGCGATGACCATGGGAAACTGGAAGCACCGCAAAACTTGCGTTTAACGTTACCAAAAATTATTACATTCATGTTCAATATCATGAACATTTTATTCATTTAGCTTAGCCTTTTTTAACAGCAGGAGAGTCAAATCAGATTCAGTGAAAGTCACACTACACTGCCTCATAGTTCTAGGAGTAGGAAGGGGGGAGGCTGTAGTCTACAGCCTCCCCCCTTCTAGCCCCATAAATGTGGCCTATTTACTGGACTGCCTCCGTAAACATAGGCCACACATCCACATGTACAAAATGAGCCATAATCAGAGAGTTTGTTTGATTTTTTTTGTAGAGTTTTTTTTGTAGGATTTTTTTTTTTTTTTTTTATCATACTCCTTGAAAGTTCTGAGCAGAGTCAGAATTTTTTTGAAATTTCTTTTGTTTGTGAAATTGATGAATCATGTGAAATTTTGAGTAAACGTAAAAAATAGAGAATGGAAATAAAAAAATATAAAAATTCTAGGCATAGGCAGCCTAAATAAGCTATAAAAAAAAAACTACAGTAAACTAAAAACAAAAAAAAAAAGCTAAATTTGGCAAATGGGAAAGGGCAGGCTGTAATAAAGTGTGGGCTATGGTGTTATGGCAGGTGTGTTCCTAGGAGGCAGTCAGTGAACCCTTCCACGTAGTGGAGCCTCACTCAGAAGCTAGCTCATCCTGCATGTCATAGTTCTAGGAGTACCCCCTTCCTTGGTTTGACCCCAAAATACTGCAGTTTATTGGATATCCAGTCACATCAATTAATAGCCTCGCAAGCAAGCACAGAGCGTTTCGGTCCTCCGCCGGTTCGGTCCGCGGTTCGGTCCGTACCCGTCGGTGCGCGCGGCACGGGTTGCGGCACGGTGCGTGGCGCGGTTCGGTGTGCGCGGCCGGTCGATATTCTCAGCCAAAAAGAACCATGCCTACCCCCTTGGCTTTTACTGTGGTGTACTTCCCATCCCTCTGGTAAATCGTTATCAGCCATGGATCCGAAGACGCGAAATCCCCAATTAATTAACGAAAATGAACTTGTGGGTGCCGGTAATGACAAAACATGCACATACACAGCATATAATATGTGTATAGTTAAGTTGCACACTATATGAAACACACGTAGCGCCCAAAATAAGCCCAAAACAGCATGCTACAATGTTTGTCCAACCGTAATTTTGGGCTTATTCTGTAGCCTATTTGGGCTAGATGTGTAATCTGGTACCCTTTTCCACAGAATGATTTGCATGTGCAGATGGAGAACCAGTCTATGCTCTTCCGGGTTAACCTCGTCAACAGGGGGCGGGATGTAATTTCATTGTAATCCAATACAACCTTATTTGGTAACAAGGTTGGTATTTGCGGAATTCGTCTCCTCAGCTCAGCTGTTTGTGGCTCAATCTCTGAAAGTTTCTGGCCTTAATTTGTGATATTTCTAACTCACATTTGACCTTGTCATTGTGTGATTTGTGTACTTAATTAACAACAGATACTAGTGGATTCACAAAGACCTTGTGTAGTCGTAGGAAATCGAAACAATGATGGCTGATCAATGACTATTTTTATTCAACTCAACAGTCATGACAGTCAAGGTCAACACGATCACGACTGGTCAAGGAAAAACCTGTAGCTCTTCGAACGTGACTAGCGTTTAACCGACAAAACTGACTGAACATGCATGCTGAACCGTTCATGATGACGTTATTCGTTAAGTGAAGAGTATAAACCATGGCAACATAAATTATTGCAGGTAGGCCTACGTCGAAGATTAAGAAAGTTTTTTTTTTATTATTTATTATTGGCAGTGGATATTTTGCCGGAGACGGCAAACCTTCAGTAAACGTTATTTTGCCGGATATGCACTGAACATGCGCAGTTACTGTTTTTTTGTACTTAAAGTTAAACATTTTCCGGTGACAAATTTTAGTCTGGCTCCATGCCAATACTATCGTTGTATTTTTGTATTTATTTCCCTTTAAAAAAAAATCCTCCAGAGCCGCAAATCTGAAAAAGAAAAAGTAATACTCTGCAATAAAATGTTAGAGTCATATTAAAGTAATAAAAGAAGAATATTCTTATTTATTTGGGGATGGGGAAAAAACCCCTTAAAATTGTGGTGGGGATCAGGATTCGAACTCGGGACATCCCACTCACTAGAGCCATTGCCTAATCACTACACCGACTGTGCTACACAACTTTAGTGGGAATTTAATACATGTTATAATTCAGCACTATCTCAAAGAGTACAGCGCCCTCTGTTGATATGGATTGCCGCCGGCAAACCTTTAGTAAACGTTAGTTTGCCGGCGTTACCTCCGGCAAAATATACACTACCTTTATTATTTAGTTTAGCATGTTTAGCTTGACAATGACTAGCCCGACTGCGTCTGGCCATACAGTACTATCGCAAGCTCTGTAGTATGGCCAGACGCTCAATGCATAAAGACTGAATTTTTTCCCCACTGATGTAGCGATTTTGCTACAGATTTTGATTGAGATTATCTTTTCATCCAGGACACAAATTTCCAAAGTTAAGGTTCTTAGTCGTAGAGCAACTCATACCTTTTCGAAAAAACGTTCTTTGGTCTCAATATTTTTATCCATCTGGCCAAAAGACGACTTTTAGTCATCATCTTCCACAAATATCGTCCTGAAAATGTCCTCCATGCGATTTCAAAATGGCGGCCGCGTAGTAATGTATGCATTATGCGAGCGTGCTTGGGTAAGATAATGAATATGCCTTATTTAGTTCATGACCTCGTGTTTGTATGGCCAGCCACGCCGCGTGCCCGACAAACGTCATAAACTATGATGCATATTCATTTGTGCCTATATTCATCCTGGCTTTGTGCCCACAATCTGATTTTATTAACAAGGTATACATTAACTGTGTGTGTACAATTAAAATGTCGCACTTTGGCATGTTTATGTATGTGTTAAAAATAATCATTTAAATTATCTGTTGAAATTCTTCCTACATGTACTTGTACCATATTTAGGACAGACCTGTACATGCATGGTACATTTAAACAAATGGAATTTGGATTTCAACAGGTACAAGTATATTAGAGCCAGAAAAAAAGTGACATATTCTACCAAAGGGCAAGGAAACACTCATACTGCCCCATCATTGACACTTTGTTGTCATACATGTGTACATGTACTTAACTTGCTGTGGTGTCCGCAGAGTCAGCATGCGCTACATTTATACCAATGACATAAATTGACCTTGTTTTAGGATGTTATTATGACTGGTATACATCATGATCATTGGTGTCCACTCTGCACTTCTAGTGTATCACATCCTGTTGCTATTTAACTCATTTCCTGTTTGATGATTCACACTTCTAATGTAAATCGTTCTGTAGATTTCACTTGGGTTTCATTAGAACACTTCAAATATTAAAGTTGCCTATATTCATCTAGTTCTTGAATATCCACTTTCAAAATTGTAATGTGTGTTAACTGTGTTCTTCTCAAACATTTAAATCATACTTTCAGGTTGAAAGGGAAGCATAAGAATCTTTTCCAGTTACCATGGCAACAGCAGTAGAGTTACAAGCTCCCAAAGAAGTGAAGATAACCGTTGTAAATGACGAGGAAGGAAAAAGTGAAGAGATCCACAGCGATAGAGTAAACGCAGAAAGGACGGACGTAATTACAAACAGATTGACCTCACCAGACAGAACTAAAGACCAGACAGCAGTTGAAAGGTTGCAAACTGTAGCTTCAAATTCTAGTGAAGCTAAGACGGAAGGAAGAAGTGGTGAGGGGAAGGAAGGCATCGCTGAAGCAGTTGAGGGCTCACTTCCTTCCATTAATTCTATCACTGCAGAATCTGAAGCAGAACTCTTAGCCAAGCTGGAGCAGGCCAATAGGTAAGTTCATGAAGAGTGGCCACCGCTTGGTCTGTACATGTATGTATTCACCAAAGAGTCACTTGCTATCAATTCGCGTGTCAAATTGTACCACATGTTTTAGCATTAACAAAACTATTGGCAAGTGTCATATCTGATATCCTAAAACATTATGTGACTTTTGTGTTTAATTTTGTGATCCGTTTAGCAAATATTTAAAGAACTGTTAAGTGTTTAAACGTTTAGCCATTCACAAAGGCAAACATCTGCCCATTCTGTCTGCAGACCCCTGTGTTTGACCTGACAAATCAACAGTGATTGACATGAGAAATTAGGGGCTGTCATTGAAAAAGTAACAACTTAACTACGGGTAGCCTACCCTGAATGTAATCAAGTACTGTGGTGCTACTAAGTTTTTGTAAATTAAATAGGTTTAAAAACATCGTTGTGCTACCGGTATGTATGTTTATCTCAAAATGAAGATCGCTTGAACGAAGGTCCCTTTTTATAATATGGGTTTCATTTGAATGTTTTGGAAAATTTGTAAACGGATTTAGAATTGTGTTTGTTTAAACGTGTAAATGTCCCATCCTTTAATATGATTAAACAATTTACAAATGAGAGTGTACAAGAGCTTATAGTGTCAGAAATGAGTAAAACTGTGCAACAGTGAGGAAAGCTGCTGTAGGTTATGTTGCCTTGAGAAAGCTTGATTTTTGTTTGTGTCATCATTATCCATTCAGGTTACTGGAAGCAGATGCCAAGTCTCTCAAATCCATCTCAGATTCTAGCCGATCATCTCGCAGAGGTTCCAATGCTAGCTTACGATCGACCGGCTCCACGCTGAGCAACATGAGTAACGTTCAAGCACCCGGCTCGTCGAGCAATTCCTGTAGCGATAACCTGGATGATCTAGGAATGCAAGACAAGTGGCTGATTTGGGGCAAGATTGTCAATGATTGGGAGGAATATTCACGCAAAAAACCCAAACAATTGAAGGTAAGGATAAGACAATAATAATAGTTGTAATGCTTATCACTTTCCATCATATCAACAATCTCAAAGTGCTTTACAATTATTACCCCGTTCATCAGGCCACGAGATCACAATCGGCTGAATGAGAATCATGTTACAATCACCTGAATGAGAATCACGTATCGAATGGAATGAATTAAAAGAATGATGATTTCGGGATTGTGTTACTGGAGGGCGCAATACAAAACATGACTTGGAAACTTTTGAATCAGAAATCGAGATTCAGAATATTGTGTTTTTGCATAGTATACTGCATTCACAGAGAATCTGTCTTTAGATTTGGATCACTTTGTTGCGTCAAATGACTAAAATGCACCAATGACAAATGGTCCATTCAACCTTTAATCATAACAGCAAAAGGTCCATTGTTCACTGCACAGAATAGTCCAACAGCAGTTGATTTTATTGGTGAATTCTCCCCCCCCCCCTCCCAAACATCCCCAATATATTTGACAGGAGCTCATACGACTGGGGATACCACATCACTTCAGAGGCATAGTGTGGCAGCTACAATGCAATGCATTCAACTCTCCACTCAAAGACAAATATGCTGAGTATTTGAAGATGACATCACCGTGTGAAAAGGTCATTCGTAGAGACATTGCGAGGACGTATCCAGAACATGATTTCTTTAAGGAGAAAGACGGGCCAGGACAGGAGACATTGTTTAATGTCATGAAGGTGGGTTGACTGAACAATGTGAAAGACATAGGTCTGGGGCTGTGCATCGGAACTGGGTACCCGAGTACCCTCCATTGATGTCAGGAACGGGTTCCAGATTATAGGATCAGGTACCCATCCCGTAACCAACTTAACAAATTACCTAGTAACTTCTCAGACAAATAAAAAGCAAGGTTTTGAATGTTTTTTGTGTGTGGTGAATTCTCAAATGAAAACCAGGCTACAAAGGGAAAACAGAACATATTTCATGTTTATGACTTTCGCGAAAGTTGCAGTTTACACCGTAAAGCTGTAAAGCTTACTGTACACACTTGTATCTTGCTGTATTGACGCACCGATGTAGTAGTATTATCATGTGGACCTTTATGAACAATCTGAACAGCAACTTCTGGGATTTGAATTTTGGGGTTGGGTTTCTGTAACGGGTACCCAAGTCCCTGGTTACCGTACTACCCTTAAGTGCACACCCCTACATAGGCCTTGTACAATTGTAAGTAGATGAGGAAGAACAATAACTAAATGCCTTTCCTTCTGTTAAAAAAAAGAGAGAGATAGGAGTCGTCGCAAATCGCTATTAAAAGTTGTATGCAGATTAAATGAGACTCAGTCTCCTGATGACGAACAGAGCATACTGTTTGAAACGTTGAGTTAACCACTGGTTCTTCTCAGAACCACACAACTCACAGAGAGATATCATTCGCACGGTGCTTCCGCAAACCTCCCCTCCATTGTATGCAGATTGTAAAAAAAAAACCCAGTGATTTCAAGAATTCTGTCCTGTTCCCTGCCTCGTCCACAACTGTTTTGTGTTGACTGCTACGTACCCCTGTATTTTTGATATTGTAGGCATATTCTATCCATGATCGTGAGGTCGGGTACTGCCAAGGGTCAGCCTTCATAGTCGGTCTTCTACTTATGCAGGTGAGTTCACTGTAGGCTTGTAATATAGAGTCAGAAACCACTGCTAGATGTTTAGGGATGAATGTCAGATTTGTAAAGATTTAATTGATTGAATGAATCAAAAGACAAAGAAGCATAGAGAGAAGTAACAGATTTCCAGATTAAGCATAGAGTATTGACAAAAAGCAGGAACCTCTATATCTGTTGGATTGCTAAACAGCAGTGGATTTCACAAAGCCGTGCATAAATTGTGCCGTATGTAGGACTTGCGCAATAAATTGGTTGCGCAGTTGCACAATTAATTACGTTTAATTTCATAAAACTTGACGTAGCTTCACAACATTTTGTATCTAAACATGTTGGACGAGGATATTAACAGCATTTTCGATCGCTGTTTGTGTATGATTTGGTTCAATCACGAATCAGTCTTTGGATCCTTCCGCCTACCATTTTCAAAATATATTTGTCAAGGCTCTAAAAATTCTGTCACAAGTGAAATTGCAATTCTTTTACCTCAAACACTAACCTGTGAGTGTCTTGTATCAACCCAGATAATTTGTGCAATGACAGATGCCACAAAGATAATGATTTACTAGTAAAATGTTTATTTTCAGTCGCTACGCCGCAACTTACGCCACCTAAAATAACTGCGCAAGGTTCACCGTAGTTTGTTGGGCAAGTCGCGGACTTACGCACTATGAAACTTTCATGAAATGTGTCATCACCTAAATTAAAGGTAGTGTGAAATGTCGCGCAACTTATGCAGTAAATTGTAACGCAAGTGGAGTTATGCAATTGCGCAAGTTTCATGAAATTGGCTGCAGGTTTTTCTGTGATTTCATTCAAACATGCGACATATCCAAACATTACACCTAAAACTATGACACAATATAGGCAGAAGTTGTGTAAAGATATCTGACTTTGAATTGCTTGCTTGTTATTGAACACAGATGCCAGAGGAGGAAGCTTTCTGCGTTCTCGTCAAATTGATGCAAGAATATCGTCTACGAGAGCTCTTCAAACCCAGCATGGCAGAGCTAGGCCTGTGTATGTTCCAACTAGAATGCATGCTACAGGTAAGATCATGACAGAACTGGGTCCTCTTTCCAAGCCTCAATCCTGCTGATAGTTAAGTGTGTCTTAAACCAATATGGCTGATCGGTCCGGTGTTTAGATCCAGATTCCATGGCATGAATGGACTGAGGCTGTTTCTATTCCCCCTGGATGGGATGAGAGTCCATGGCAGGTTACTCCCCTGCTGATATCGTACTCTTTATATTGGGTGGAGAGAGGATAGTAGGGATGAAGCGGCTTGCACAAGGACACAAAATATGGTGCATTGGCAGGATTCTAACCCTGGACCCTGATCATGAGTCACAACCACAACCACCGAGCCACACCCAGGACTTTATATTCTGGATACAAAGTTAAGATTTTGGTTATTATTTCATACTAAAAGTTGCACAAAGTTGTTGCCTTATAAGCAGTGTCCCTCGCCCAAGTTTGCCCACTAGTCCAACATCACCTACTGTTTACAAAAATAAAAAGCACTCTGTGTGAGTTACACTTGTACAATATGCTTATTTGCCGAAGCAGCTATGCTTCTAATTTTGTGAGAAGTGGTTGCGCTTTAAATTGCACATCTGTAGTCCATTGGGACAGTCTACATTGTATGATGCAGGTCAGAAGTGTAGTCTACTATCTCGTAACTGATAACCTATGCCATGTGAAATCTTTTCCAGAGACGAACACAACTGAAAAACAGGTTGGGCGAGGTCAAGATATTTCAGTTATCTAGTGCTTTGGTTTCAGGGACCAGTTCTCGTTATTTTTATTATTATTATTATTATTAATCATTTCTGGTAATGAAACCAAGGATTCCTCAAAAGCGCCCTGGGCACTGTAGCTCGCAAGCCTGAAGAAACATGTAGAGAGAAGACAATGAGCAGAAGTTACAGTTTTAGAGGTGGGAGGAAAGCCCCAGAAGAATATTCTGGGGAAAGCCCACGGAATCAGGTAGAGACTGAAAACCCAATCCACATATTGGCCCAGGCAGGATTCGAACCTGGGTCACAGCGGTAGAAGGCAAGGAAAGTACTGCTACGCCAACCTGACTCCCCTTATCAAGACAGCACCTTTCAATATTCTCAGTCTTAAAAATGAAGAATCACACCATGATATTCCACTTGTTATATTTTCAGTCGGACTTCAATCCTTTTGTCTGTTTCCTAGGTCCCTCGCCGTTTTCCTAAACACGTTTTCAAATTTTGTTCAAAGAAGAAAAGCACAAATGATGCCTTTTTGCAAGGAAATTGCCAATGAGAGAAAGAACAGCTCACGAGTATTCCTCAAAAATGGACAAAAAGCCCAACAAAACAAATTTGTTTTCTTTTCAGTATTGGTTAGTGTGGTTATGATAATATATGTTCAAAGGCATTTTCTGAAGTCCCTTACTATCCTGCCCAGAGGGCATGCATCTGCATCGAATCAACAATATACATGTAAAGCATGAATAATGCGAACGCTACTAGAAGACGACCGTTCCCCACAAATATATTCAAACTTGTGTTTATTCCAGTTCAGGTGAAAAGATGTTGACCTACGCAAGCACAGAAAATTCAATAAATTATAGAAAATGCTAGCTTAGGAATAAATTATACAAAAAGCTAAAGAGCTGCAAATCCTCTAGCTTCTTGTATTGTTTCTTGGGAATTCTATCAAATCGTGAAATGTGCTTTTTCAAGTTTCATGAATTGTATTTTTAAAATTTCATCAAATAATCTAATGCAGTAACTGTAGCTTCTTGCTTCAAATTGTATTTTTTTCTGATCAAAACAATTGAGAGTAGAGTATATTCACATAAAGTTAGACAGGGCTATAATTATCTCTAGAAGAGAAACGAAGACACAGGTCTGCAGGTGTTGTCAAGAGTCTTTTCAGATGCCAGTGGGGTAATTTAAGTAAGCAGGATTTATGCAAAAAAGGAGAAACCACATAAGGCCGAATAAAAATGATTCTCGTCTGGGTTTTTGAAAAAAAAAGGAGGAAGAGGGGCTTTTTATTTTTTATTTTTTATTTTTTATTTTTTTCAAGATGGCCACCATTTTAAAATTTCCTGCAACCGTTGGTGTTTCCACTGTTCAAAGACACTTTTAAAATGAAAGTCAAGTTGGACAAGAAAACTGAACATATTTACAGTGTCATTTAGAGTTGTATTGGTCTACAATGAACAGTTTAAGATGTATTTGCTTTAACCGTGGACCTTTTAGGTGTTTTTTTTTTTACTGCATTTTTCAATAATAAAAAAATCCAGGCGGCCTCCAAAAAGGAAACATGTTTTTTTTTTACTTCGCCTAATCCGAAAGACAAAGTTTAAGTACATACATGAAAGAATCAGGTTTGACAATTTTTGATGTGTCATATTCAATCAGACAATATATTATGACTGAGTCTGAAAAATCTGCTACAGCTTTATTAAACGATGGAGATTTGAAATGTTAATTTATCAATCCTGTAGAATTAAGGACGTTGTCATAACAACAGCATGCCAGGCATTAACGGTTCATTGATCAACAACACTTACCGGTACTTTGTAATGTCACTGGTAACACAAGTCTCTTCTAGTTAGTGCAGAGTGATTAGACAGCTTTGCCTAAGTGAATAATAAACGAATAGAAACATTTATGACCCTAGACTTGTACATTATAATAGTTTGTATAAAGTCACCGTAGGAATTACATGTACTTACTGTATTAAGTCAATGCACTGCACACAGTCATACAAATTGATGTCAATCCTTCCTCGCTGAAACCCTGAATGCTTATCTGAGTGCCATGAATGCATGAACGTCTACAGTGTACAAGTGAGGTTAACCCAACTCTAAGAATAAGCAGTCGCGTAAGGCCAGAGGGAAATTTGCGGTTGTTTGCTTTGAAAAAAAATGGTCAACTGTGAAATTCAGGTTATTTTGATTTTTTTACATAATTGCACATGTTATAGTCACGTACAATAGACATGGCCAAAGGGGTGTTTCACAAAACATGAAGTAGAGTGTTGCACAAAATTGTCGGAAATGTGTGAATTTTTGACTTGTTTTGACTTTTTGACCAAAAGGTATTTATGAATGGGAATAAATGTGTGTTTGGCTAGGGGCCTGGCTGCGGATAATGGCCCTTGCCTTCAGCTCGGGCAATTATTGGCGACCAGGGGCCTGGCTGCGGATAATGGCCCTTGCCTTCAGCTCGGGCAATTATTGGCGACCAGGCCCCTAGCCAGTTTTAAACGTACTTGCTTAAAACCCGTCAAGCACATATTTATTCCCTTATTCAAATGTGTCTTTCCTTTCCTATAATCAACGGTGCACTCGCGCTAGAAGTGGAGATTTGCAACATTCTCCTGCATTGTGTCATTATTTAAAATAATAAAGTACTACTAGCACAAGTAGCTTCTTATTAATATTATTAAACTTTTTTATTTTTATTTGTTGTTGTTGTTGCAATTTAGGAGTTACTTCCTGAACTTTTTAGGCACTTCACATCTCAGGGCTTCCACACTTCTATATTTGCGTCGCCATGGTTTCTGACATTATTTGCTGTTGGTCTTCCTATTTCCTTGGCTCGTAGGATCATGGACGTCTTTATATCTGAGGTAAGTAATGAATATGTTTGCCACAATTGGAAGTCAACACCCGCTAGTGGGTGGGTGTCTCACTCTGTTTACTTAATCTAGCATTTGCTTTGGTAACCCTAGGGTTTTTCTCATACAAAAGTTTGATATTGTACATGTACAAAGTAATCAGGTTTTATATTGTGGTTTATCGAGAAGGGATCATGGATTGTGAAGAATCAGTGACCATAGGGTGCGTTCAAGTAGCTCACCCCGATAGACTTGGGTAAAGGCAGAAGGGTTAACCACGACAGCCGGGCTAATCGAATGCCCAACAGTGGACCATCCCGATTCTGATTCTCCTGTGACGCCTGTAGCCGTGGTCCTAGCCACTGACACAACGCCCGTTTCGGACTGGGTCTTGGGTTGAGATTTAATGCTTTTCAGTCAGTTGCAAAACTCAAAAAATTTGGGCTTGATTTATAGCCTCTAAAGTCGTAATGAACTCAATAAATAATTACCTTTAGACTTCAATACATGGAGCTGCTCGAAGGCACCCATAAAACAGTATATATTGAAACACTGCTTCTCTTTATTTCGTGTAGGGTATGGAAATAATTTTTCGGGTTGGCATAGCGATGTTGCAGCTTAACTACGAAGATCTCCTCAGACTAGACATGGAAGAAATGCTCAGGGTGAGTGGAATTGTAAAATTCAGTTGGATTGTGTAATTTGGTTTGGAACACATGGAGACTGGACACCAAGTACATGTACAATGTGCATGATAATTCTAAACTCAACAGACATGTTATGTACACCTTGAATTCAACAAAATCACAAATTGACAGTGAACTGATTTCACATTTCTTGCACTAAAACAGATTCTTGATATAAAGCCTTTTGTGACCTAATTTTTGCCAGCAAAAACAACTCTTAGATTTTGGCAGATTTTGGAAGATTAAGTCAAGACTCTTTCTCAAAGATGATGTTGTGTGTTACCAGTGACACAAAAATGTTGACAAAGTCAAACTTGTGTAATTTTCATTCTACTGAGTGTAACATTTGGCTGATTTTTCCTGCACCAGTTTTTACAGAAAATTGCTCCCAAATTCCACGAGGCTGAGCCAGAGGTGCTGATGTCCACAGCTTTTCAAGTCAAGTACAATGCAAAAAAAATGAAGAAGTAAGTTCAAATTCTTTATCAGCACAGTTTCCATCATTTTGTAACACATGTATAGTTACTTAACTCTTAGAATACACTGAGCTGATGTAAACTCAAAAGACACCGTCTAGATATGGTGAGGTGGTGCAGTTTCTTGACCATCATATGAAGTGTATTGTTATAGTTTCCTTTAATTGAGATGGGAAAAAAAGTAGCAGATCTAGGGTGGTTTTTTTGGGGGGGGGGGTGGTTGCAAACCCTCCCTTCTCCCCAACCACCCCACCCCCGTTCAGCCACTTTAAAATGGGGCCAAGAAAAATATAATTTGGCTCAAAGTTCCTACATTTATTTTCAAATTGCCTTAGAATAGGAGAGGGGCCATACCCCCGGACTCCCTATAGCAGGGGCACGCCTTTACTCATATATCACCCCTCCCCCTTCTCAATGCGTTTCCTGAATATCCGCCTCTGAATTCCATACTATGAGTGAAAATGTTTTGTAAATAACAAAATAACTATTTCGTATTCATTTTCAGCCAAAACAGTTCTTATTTGCTGTTTTTAACTGTTACTTTCAGATTAGAAAAGGATTATCTTGCCTTCAAGACCAAAGAGAATGAAGACCAGATTGAGATGAGAGTGAGTATCTGTGAAATGTTTATATTTGATTTTGCATTGGAGGAATAGAATCATAAAAGTCTGGTCACAGTTGTAAAATGTTAGAATTCGCTGGGCTAAACCTTTGAGTCAGAATAATTTTTTTCTGTGCAGATGCCAGACTATAAAATGACTAATCGTAGAAATATCCTGTGAATGGGGTGTTGAAGCAGCTGTTAGATAATTGTTGTGAACACAATACAGGTGATTGCAGACAATTCAACAGCTGGTCGATGTATGACAATGGAAACTATGATGCTGCTGTGCATTTCAGACATCACTCTACAAGAAAGTGTACATAATTCATCTGTTCACAAGTGCGCAGTTCATTTTCTATGCATTCCAGCGTAATTGCCATTTTGTTAGCTGTGTGTTGATTAGAGACAATGGCGTCACGTCACAGGTTCCAGGATGGTGCTACATTACAGGTTGAATATTCACCTGTTGTACATACAATTTCGATACACATCCTTAATCACTTGTTTCACTCTTTAATCTGTATGTGTTTTCAAAAAAAAAATCTTTGACAAATGAATCTCCATCTTTTACCACAATTTGTGGTTAAATGTCGGAAGATTCTGCTTTAGTTAGAAGGGGTGAAAGTAGAGATTTGATTTCACCTTTACTTGTCCATAGATGTACCGGTATAATATAACCGAAATTAACGCCATTGTTAATTTTCTATTTACACAGAGACTGCGGACAGAGAACAGACTTCTACTGAGGAGAATCCAGGTTTTAGAAGAAGAGAACGAAGTCTTAGCAGACAGGTTGATCCAGGGTCAGTTACAAAGAGCGCAGGAAGCTGAAGAGACTTACGTCGTGAAGAAAGAATTGGAGACATTGAAACAACATGATCAGGAGACGGCAAAGAGATTAGAAGGAGCTCAGACCGTCATCAGTGATCTGCGAGATAAGGTCAGTTCAAACATCAGCATTTGTCTGATACACGTTGCGATGCTATGAGTTGACCAATGTTTTGCTTTCTTAGCCCAGTATTTCTATGCTCCATCAAGTCATTTCCAGTGGTTTGATATTGTTTTTTCATGCTACAGAAATCTTATGATCTAACTTTTAAATTGTTATCAGCAAACAAATAAAGTGATTAGTAGAACACTAGAATCCATGTTGAGCATTTTAGAAAATTGTTTTCTAAGTCTGTGGGTCAGTGTATGTTGAAATTACTTCCTATTTTTTCATGATATTTACACTTTCTCATTTTGCCTGGTGTTCATTTATATATGTTCACATTGAAATAATGAGACATTTTTATTTAGTTCAACACATGAGGGCGCTGTGCAAGTTTACTGTTGAGTGAGTGTTAGAATGTTGAATGATGCATTGTGTGTGCATGTACATGTTTACACATATATACACATACGTGTACTACACGATACTTTACTGAACTGCACATAACCATTATGATCAACAAATTTGGTTCAAATGATGATTCAAGTACTGTTTCAATCGTACCAGCTCTGACCATTGGTGTTGCTAGGTTTTTGTTGGAGGGGGCAAAGCAATTTGTATTTTCTCTAGCATATTTTTAATTGATCATTTTTTCGAGGGTGGGTGGGGCTGGGGGGGGGGGACATTTGCCCACCCCACCCCCATTGACACCCGTGTACGCACCCATTTTGTTAATGTGTAATAAATTGATAGCAAATATGACTTCACACCTCCTTCTCCTTTTTATTTTTTTTTTTATTTTTCTTCCTTTTTATTGTTTTTAAAACTTTTCCGGGGGGGTATTGCCCCTTCGCTCGCGACAACCATGGCTCTGACAGATTTCTAGTGTTTTTTTTGTTTTTTTTTTATAGATTTTAAGTTTATAGATAGTAACGTTTATAGATGCAGTTGTAATCAATAAATAAAAAATACAGTGAAGCTGTGAAAAGAGGGTGAAATAAATGGATCGGCAGGAAACTTTCCTAAGATCGGTAAATCAATTCAACAATACACATACTAATTTACAGATATTTGTGCAGTTTATTTTATTATTATTTTATTGAACGTCAGTGACAGCTACTTTAAGATGTAACACTGTGATATATATACAAAGTATTCATATCAAATCTTATTTTCTTAAAAGATTTTTTTTATGTGACACACGTTTTGATACATTATGCAAGATTGGCATTTGGCTTTTAATTCTGCTTCTTGACTGAGTTGGTTACATGTACAGAGATGTTTACTCTACCCCGCATTATGGTCACTTCTCATTCAACACAGTGTCATATCCAATGCA
Organism: Patiria pectinifera; assembly: GCA_029964075.1. Taxonomy (NCBI): domain Eukaryota; kingdom Metazoa; phylum Echinodermata; class Asteroidea; order Valvatida; family Asterinidae; genus Patiria; species Patiria pectinifera. The sequence continues at coordinate 703,074 of CM057138.1, read as the reverse complement.
GACTTAATCAGCCTAACTGTCCCTGGACAGAGAAACCAATGGATTGAGAGAGACGCCATCTGTCCATCTGAGGACTAAATCCCTTTGGGCTTAGTTCACCAATTAATAAGAATCCTCACTACGCACTGCAACTCTCCAAATGTTGCAGCTATTTTCAATGTATGATGTCATCGTTTGCTCTGTTGCTTTCTAGACCAAATTATGCATGCTCTCTGTCCCTGTTTGATGGGTCTGTGGTTGGGGAAAGGGCATATGACTATACGGTTTTAGGACTCGGTAAAAATAAAATGGTGAGTTATATGTACCAGGTTAAAAGAGTGTCATCACATTGTATTCATTTCAATATCTTTTGGTTTTTTTTAAGGACTTGTTGATAGTTACATTCATACAGGTCCAGTCATTTAAAAACATGACTTTCATTGCAAAAAACTACAAACCTAAAAAGCATGAAAACTGAAATGAAAGTTGTCGGAAAAGAAATCTGTTATTAACAGTTTTAATAATCACCTTCAAATTGCAGGATATCCTGCTATTGACACATTTGTAAGTCTGAATAAATCCAACTTACCCTTATTATTTCATTAAATGGGATTTGATTGGTTGAGGAAAGACAAATAATTAAAGTGGATTAAATTAGTCAACATGTAATTAACGTAAGTACACAAAAGGCTCAGGGAATCAATATTAAACAGTATCCCCTCCAGAATGTACAGTCACATGAGTTAATTAAATACAATCCTGGTGTGTAGCAACATTGGTTATGTAATCATGGGTAAGTGTATGCATTATTCATTTATCGAGTTAATTTATTAACTACATGTAGGTGGATAACACCATACATATACATTGTACCATACATTGTACGGTACCATACATATACATTGTAGATGTACATGTGTCTTTATTTTTTCATTACATACATGTACCGTAGATACAGAACAATACATGTTATGTAATATGTCCATTGTTAGTCAGTGAATACAATTCAGACTTTTGCATCTGTAAGCCTATTGCTACTCACAGAAAAATGTCCAGCTTTTTCGCATTAATTAGTTAATTAATTAGTTTCCTCAGCTGTGAGTGCTATGGAAGTGTAATAGTTGTATTTCTTGTTTGTCCACATTCCTGTTCTGTCCGCCAGAGATTTTAATATCCAGTGGAATTGGAGTGGATTATTGGTTATTCATTAATCAGTATTAACTAGGTTGCCATAGACCTGTTGTCTGACTTCATCAATTACGCTGTCAGTCTGGCAGCAAAAACACTTGAATCTCTCCTTAGAATACGGCTGTACTATAGTGCTTTGCTTTGGGCAAACTGTATTCAGTGGCCAGAAGAAAACTGTAATATGGCTTGTGGTTCAGATATCTCTCCCATGTTTTTGTCATTTTCAAAAACAAGAAAATCTATTTGGGTCTTATTTCATTCTGTAGATAAACACAAAACATTTGATGCGTGGCAAGTCCTTTCATTGCGGTCCTTTTTGGGCTGTATGATAATGTCATCTGAATGTACAAAAAAACAAAAAATTACTGTACTACACATGTACAAGTATACAGACATGTTTATGGCATGTACAATGTGTGTACATGTAAATATAATATTCCAAGCTTACATACTGTGTTGAATTTGAAGTCTGCCTTTAGTTAATAGATGTTTCTCAGAAATTCTCTCATCAAGTGATTTCACAGTTGGACATATTTTTCATCAAAAGGTTTATAAAAAACTTTAGCTTTTCTATTCGTCAATTGAATTTAAGCATGTTCGTCAGTCTAACTTTCTACAAAGATAAGTGAAGTGTTTTCAATTTTTGGCACTTCTTCAAAGGAGAAACATATTTTTGAACCTAGAAAGTAGGCTTTGAGATTGGAGCTGTACCACTTTAAGCACAATGTAATCGTCCAGGTGTATCAGTGACGATGTCTGCATAAATGTACGGGGGTGGGTGTACGTCTATTGACCCGATGCAGTGTGCCCGTTGGCTGTAAGCCCATTATAGCTAGCCGAACCCTAATACTTCTGCCTAGCCTGGAATTATTATTACAGATCAGCGCCAACCGTACCAAGATGAGGTAATTCCTGAAAGCTTTATCTCACTGCTTAGTTTGCTCGGATTGAAACCAGATCTTGTCTGGAATGACTGGAGTTTGCTGGATTTTTGTTCGGTGTTTGGAGTGTCATCTCATACTCAACTGTTGACAACAAGTCTCGTATTCAGTGACCTGCAGTTCTGTTGGATAATGTTGTGTTGTTGAGCTTCTACCAACACAAATGCAGGATTTGTGAGGCATTGTTATGATTATTTTACTGGCCTGCAGTTGTTGTTGACGCACAGGCCTACTGTACATGTCGATGTGATCTTCTTTGATCTGTTCTTCAAGCGTTCACATTTCTGCTTAAGGTTTTTGAGGGAGTTCTTGATCCGTCTTCAGTAGTAATGTGATTGTGATTTTGTTACTATTTTGTTGAACTGTCTGCAACCTATCTGCTTGTTGCAGACTTTGTAGGTTTCCATGTATAGCTGTAATGTTTGTTTGTTTCATCGTTTCTCCTTCATAGTTAAAAAGACAATATTGACACTTCTGTTTTTGATAAACAGACGATGGACAAATTACAAAGAGCTCAGACGATTGTGAAGGATTTTATGCGAAAGGTAAATTGTGTTACATGTGTACGTGATTGTCGTCATGGTGTGGTATTCTAACGTCATTAGTAAACTAGCACTTGTCATGTTTTGAGCACTTTGTCTCCTACTTGCATTAACAGTTTAGTGTATTGCATTTTGTCATTTGTTCATGTGTTAGAGCTTATAGCAGTCATTTAGCTTTCATCTGAAGTTGTTGACATAACATTAGGACAATTTTTGACCATCTTCTCAATGAGAGAAGGTGGAGAATTGTTACAAGAATTGCTTGCAGAAATGCTTGTCTGGGAATTGAAATGTCAACAACTTTAGTTGAGATTGTATTTGCGGTTGTGGATATTGCTAACACTAACAAAAATGTGGATTAGTGTGGATTTGTAACGTTTAAGTACATGATAAAACTGTGTGATGAGTTTATAGTGTAGGTTTCATTTGTTCCCCCATTTCTTGTACACCCCATGTAAATTTGTTCCACATTTCAGATGACCAACCACTTGCTTTGTTTCATAACTTCCGTGTTCATTGCTTGTGACAAAAAATGTTGTTTAAACTGTTTATAAACAGATTTTTGCTCACACATCAAGAATTTTTAGGGCCCTGTTTCAGTTTCTTAATAAGATAATGATGTTTCATAATAACGCCTTCAATAAAGATTCAAGTTTAGAATGAAAAACCAAAAAAAAAGAAAGAAGAACAAATCAAAGGAAAAAAATCAACACAAAAAAAGTATCAGAAGATTTTCCTTTCAAATGTTACAAGTTGTAAATGTTCTAAGACCTATATTGTACACCATCCATGCATAATGGAGCAATTTCCATGGAAACAGGTCATCGCTGATCACCAAGTATTAGTCACCATCATTAATATTCATCATTGTCACATGTTGCTCCTAGGCTAGTCCCTGCACTGCACGGTACATTACGTCTGATCTCTCTGGCAATGCTTAACATGTTACAGTGGGTGTACTCATAATCTTGGTTTAATATTATTAAGAGAATTTTAGGTTCATAATTCAGCTACTGTGTGTAGGTCTTGTTACTTGTGAGTGTGGAAAGTCTTAAGCTGGATTGTTTTGTTGTGATGTGAGGCATTCTGACAAAATGAGATGGAACTGGCCACAGGCCACAGTGGAGAAAAATGGGAGGGGGGGGGGGAAACATTGATTTTTTTTCTTCAATTTTCCGATTTATCGATAACTGTAACTCTAATTTGTCTATTAAACATGTTTTAAAGTAACTTTAAAAAAATCCTGTGTAAACATAATTTTTAAAGGAAAACAAGAGACAGCTTTCATTTTCACGAATACAAAACTGGAAGCGTTAAACGCCTTTTTGTCATTTCTTCACTTGCTTAACATATTGATAAACGCGAACTATAAACAGCCATAATTAACTTGTCAATGGACTGTCCGATTGAAGTGCAACAAACAGTACTGTATTAAGGAAAATTTTAGTCTCTTTCCTGATAACCGCAAACCTTCATTTTGACCTTTGCCGAGTAACCCCAGTTCTGTCTCATTTTGCTAGAACGCCTCACATATGTTGTCAATCTTTCACTACATTCATGATATTTGTGAACTGTGCTATTTTGCTGACATTTCCAAGCAGTGCTACATTGAGGTGACAAGGGTTTCTTTCAAGGTTTTTATGATCAAGCATTTAATGATTGAATGAAATATTAACGTCAGGGTCTGTTAATAGCAGGTGATACAATCCACTTTGGGCGTTGTATAAAGTCGCGAAGTAATTAACATACAAATTACATCTGACGGGTTAGCAGTCAGTCATTAATTGAAGTCACATGCGTCTTCTGGTGCTGTCCCTGATACATGTGTACATGATTCTAGTGTTCTTTGTGTGCCAAGCTTCTCATTTTTTTCTAGTTTTATTCTTTTTCTTTTTTTTCAAAATAAAATTAAATGCAGTGTTTTAAAATCATGTACTACTATGGTTTTCATGATTTTGTTCTTTATATTTTTCGCAATGAGGTGACTGTGAGCAATCACACCAGGTTAAGTTGTCCATTTCAATTTGCCACCATGTGTTTTATAGCTTTACTCTAAGCATTGCTAGCCTCAGCTTCCTCATCCTGCCAAAGGCAGATGTACTAAAGCTTCCTTGGGATGTGTTTGCCATCTGTCAGGGTGCTGGGATGCAGTCAGAAGGAATTAACTGGATTATTTGCTCCTGTAGAAATAGCCATGACCTCACTGACAAAGAGCTCTGCAACCCACTAAATCAAAATGATGTTAATTAAGACTTTGTTGATGTTCATATTGGATGGGCTTACTTTTATTTTTTGTTTTTATTCTTATTTACAAACCATTTCTAGACATGATTGTTGTTTTTTCTCAGCTCAGTGTCTGGTTGGATTTGTATTTTGGGTTTTTTGTTCATAGATTTTGTTACTGTTTACCTTGCACAAGCAATATTTAGATGCAGATTTTCCTTATTTTTTTTCTTCTCAGGGGCATTGATCATGTTTTTTTTTTCATTTTGGTGAACGGTTTCCAAGGTTTCCGTGGATTTCTAGAAACCCTAATTGCCATTAGGATATTGTAATTGCATCTTAAGCTGTGAATTGTTGCAGTGTATTAAAATTTTCGGTATTCTTGCTATGAACGGAAACATTTCAACAGTATATGAGAATGGCATGAGTTGTCAGAAATCATTGTTATGTCATAAGCTGCATTGATAATAATTCCAAAATTGCTTCTCATGTCTGGTCAAAGATACATACATGAAATACACTGTGACAAATGCGGCGAAACATTGTCCGCTAAATAGATCTACAGCCCAGTAAAATACTTGAAATCCAATCTGGTAGTTTTAGCAAGGCAATCTAGGTTTATGTCTGTGTGTATTGATTTCTGTCATCTGCAAAGGTTAGTGTTACAGTAGGATTGTAATACAAGACAAGATGTGGCTAAGCTTATTATTGGTCATGAATATTGTATCATTATAATACTAGAAATACGGTACCAAGCAAATCACAACTAGGCCTGCACTAATATAATATGAGTGGCGTTCTTGCAAAATAAGACAGAACAGGGCAGAGGTTGAAATGGGGTTTGCCGGTATTAGGAAAGAGAACAAAAGTCTTTTTACACTTCTGTTTGTTGCACTTCAATCGGATACTCTGTTGACAAGTTATGGTTATTTAAAGTTTGCATTTATCGCCATGTCAAGAAAGTATAATGCTAAGAAAAAGGCCCGTAATGTTTCAAGTTTTGTATTTGTGAAATTGAAAGATGCCAATTGTTTTTCCTTAAAAACAGTTTTATTCCAAAATGTTCTACTCTTTCCTTAAAACATGTGTAGTAGACATATCAAAGTTTGCAAATGTCAATAAATCTGAAAATGGAAATAGAAATGACACCATTCACAGTTTTTTGTTTTCATTTTTCTCCATTACGGCCTGTGCCCAGTTCAGTCTCATTTTGCTGGAATACCTCGCGTTTGAATATCTAATGTTCTCGTTATGTCCTTAATATTCAGTTTTATGACATTTTTTGTCATTGTTTTGAATTCCTATCACTAATGTCTTTTCCATTCAGTGAAGTGTTTTGTTGATGAATTTGAGAAGGCAGCATGTTCAAAATCCGTACCTGACAAGTACATGAAGATGAGACAGATAATACGAGGCATTGTCGACCTGCATTCACATTTTTAACTTTGTCATTTGTGTTTTATTTTTCAGGTCAGGAATGATAATTCAGAACCAGACCCTGAATCTGCAGGAATCATCATGGCGCTACAGGAAGAACTGATTGCTGTCAGACTACGAGAAGCAGAATCTGCAGAAACGCTGAAAGAACTGAGAGACGATATCAAGTCCTTGGAAAAGGTACGAACACAAAACATATGTGACCAGTTAGCTTGCATTTATTCACGGCAAATAAATTAACAAAAATTGTGTTCAAAATGGGTTATTTTGCAAGAATGACACTGATAAAGCAGTGGCTTTGTCCTTTGAATATTCTCAGAAGGGAGTCAGGTTGACACAGTGGTAACTGTTCTCCCCTTCCACCGCTGTGGCCCGGGTTCGATTCCTCCCCTGGTCTACTCGTGGTTTGGGTTTTCAGTCCCTACCTGATTCTGTGGGTTTTCCCTAGAATATTCTTCTGGGGTTTTCCACCCACCTCTAAAACTGTAATTTTTTCTCATTGTCTCCTCTCTACAGGTTTCTTGTGCTTGCGAGCTGCAGTGCCTTTGGCCCTTTTGAGGAATCCTTGGTTTCATTACATGGAATTTTACATATAAAAAATATGAAAATACAAAAACCAATGGTTCGTGAACAGATTGACTCTTTTGTATTCTTTATTGTTGGAAGTGACCATCTGCATCTACTTAGGTTGATACAAGATAATGTCCTGCTAGTCATGCTTAATGTGTGTCCCCTTTCTGTGTGTTCTCAGACTAACAAGAAGTTAAAAGAAGAGCCTGGCTTTTCAGTGGAGACAATGCAAGATGAACTGATTGCAGTCAAGCTACGAGAAGCTGAGGCAAACCTCGCACTGAAGGATCTGAGACAAACAGTCAATGAATTGGAAGGTCATTGGCAGGTAAGCCATAGGATTAGCCATACTGAAGCCTGGTGAGGTTCGTTGAGGTTGAGGCAAACCTCGCACTTAAGACAGACAGTCAATGAATTGGAAGGTCATTGACAGGTAAGCCATAGGATTAGCCATACTGAAGCCTGTTGAGGTTCAGTGAGGTTGAGGCAAACCTCGCACTCAAGGACCCGAGGAACTACACTAAAACATTTTGCACCAAGACTAATAAGACTTAAAAGATTTTTAAAAATGTAGATGTTGGTGTCATGAGATGCTGAATGCTCCTGAGGAACATGAGAATCCAGCAAGAACTAACAATGCTTCAAACTCTGTCTGTTTTAGACACATCTTCAAAGATCAGCATCTAGGAAGAAAGAAGGCAACAGCAAGCAGACAGTGCAGACGCTGACTGAAGAACTGATGAGTGTTAGGCTACGAGAAGCAGAGACGTCTGCTGAGCTGAAGGAAATGAGACAACGGGTCATGGAGCTAGAGACACAGGTGGGTTGTGGATGGGTTGGGTTGGGTTGATTGCTGGGTATGGGATTGGATGTACTGGGGTAAGATGGGTTGGGTGACGGGAGTGTTAGGTTACTAGAAGCAGAGACGTCCGCTGAGCTGAAGGAAATTTAAAAAAACAGGTCATGGAGCTTGAAACACAGGTGGGTTGTAGATGGGTTTGGTTGGGTTGATTGCTGGGTATGGGATTGGATGTACTGGGGTAAGATGGGTTGGGTGACAGGAGTGTTAGGTTACGAGAAGCAGAGACGTCTGCTGAGCTGAAGGAAATGAGAAAACAGGTCATGGAGCTAGAAACACAGGTGGGTTGTAGATGGGTTGGGTTGGGTTGATTGCTGGGTATGGGATTGGATGTACTGGGATAAGATGGGTTGGGTGACAGGAGTGTTGGGGTACAAGAAGCAGAGACGGTTGCTGAGCTGAAGGAAATGAGATCAGGGTCATGGAGCTAGAAACACAGGTGGGTTGTAGATGGGTTGGGTTGGGTTGATTGCTGGGTATGGGATTGGATGTACTGGGATAAGATGGGTTGGGTTGGGTTGGGTTGATTGCTGGGTATGGGATTGGATGTACTGGGGTAGCTTGGAAGAGAAAAAGGCTGCTTGTTGAATAATTCATGTCTGAATGATTGTTGTTTGTGCTCCAGAATCAAGTAACGAGTAATCAGTTCCGACGCAGTGAAGAGGAACGACTTCAACTCAAGGCAGATTTTGACAAAGTTTCAGACCATGAGAAGGAGTTACAGATGTCACTTAACAGGTCACTGAAAGAACTTGTTAAATTGGAAGCTAAGGTAAGAATTGTCGACGTAATGCAACTGCAGAATGATGTATGTTCTGTAAAACAATGATAAACACTTAATAAAGCGATGTATTTATAACAAACCTATTTGCTGCGTTTACAATCTGAGAAAAAGCATGAAGAAGAGTAAGCATGAAGAAGAGTTTTGTTTATTAGATAAGACTTAAAGGTAATGAACAAATTTGCAAACATCAAAAACAAAACTGCCAAATTATTTGAAATACCTTACTTGACAATAAGTGAATAATTGTCTTTAGCATCCTGTGAAATAATGGCACATGGTGTCTGTCATTTTAAAGAAAAGTGGAATTTTGGAATAATATTGCCTTTTTTCAAATACTGCCCCCAAATTACAAAATTTAGTAAGGCCAAATTTTGTTTGCAATCGGTTACACATCTGAGAACGGTTTTCTGGTTCCCTGACCTGACAAGTCCCTGTGCTCTGTTTCATCTGAAGTGGAGCCAGGGAACCAGACTTCAAGAACAGCATTTGTTTCTTGGTTTTTGCAAACATTTATGAACACAAACTTTAAACAGGTCAGTGTCACAATATTTGCTATAAAATACTTGCCCCCAAAACAAATCTATCCATTTCTGAAAATTACAGCAAAAGCAAATGTTGTACCGTATATTACCTTTAAAGAGCAATTTTAGGTTGTGCGTTTATGTCGGGTTGCAAAGTGTTTCACAGACGATGTGGAACAATAAGAATATATCTGTTTTGTAGTGTAGTTCACTGTTGTAGTTGGCTAAACCTGACCTTGAATTTAATATTTATCGGATGGCATTTATACAACTTGAGTATGCTACAAGTTTCAACCTCTCAGATCATGTGCTGACTTCTGACTTTGTTTTTTCCTTTTTTCTTCTGTTTCTTAGAGTAAAGAGGAGATGTATACAGTAAGATTGAGAGAGACGGAGGCCAATGCTTGCCTGGCTGAGCTGGCTCAGAAGATGGCAGAACTGGAAATACAGGTTGGTTCAACCAATTAGAATACAAGGATTTGAATGTATTATTAGGATTGACCAATAGCAGCATGTAACAATATGACCAGCCAATACGAAACAATTAGATACACCAATTTCATCAGTTATAGTATTTACAGCACATTTGAACAGCCAGAGTTGATTGGCTGGTGATATTGTTAGTAATATTTTTTTTTTTAAGTATAAAATGCAGCTTTTGTTAAGACTGTGTCATTTTTATCTATTTAAATGTCAGCATTTCAGCTTTTTTGACCTGAAATATTTAAATGCTGAAAAAAAAGATTGAGTTCATGTTGCCTTTATTTCAGACGAAAGTTATTTGTTGGTTTGTCTCCTCTGTAGACTTTAAACGAATCTCTTGAAAACTCCAGGAAAGGTTACTAAGTAAGAAACATTTCAGAGTTCAATGCACTATGCTTGTCATTTCTAGGGTTTTGGGAAAGATGGTATGTGAACTGTGAACTAATATGAAGAGAACAGCCATCTTGGAATTTACCCACAAATCAATAGAACTGAGGCTTATAGTTTTCATTGTGTCACATAAAAACTCCAGTCTTAATGCTGAGAAAGGAACTGGTACCTTGTCATTTTTTTTAAAAGAAAATGCAGGGCTGTTTATAGTGCTGTTTATCAGTACTCTTTCGTCCTTTGGCAAAATGCCATAGCAACTGAAAAAATGGCTGCTCTCAATTGTTTGACAGTAAACTACCATCTGTTCTTGACTCTAATGTTAGCCTAACTCCAGGAATCTAGTTTAGATGCAAATAGGTGCACTAACAACATCTGTAGCTTGTGTTGTAGATGTCAGACTTGGGTGCTGGTGTCTACCTATAGAGGGCGCCCTACATACATAATGGATGCTACTATGAATCCATTGATTGTCTACCGTATTGAACATGAACCTACAGTGTAGTTTTCATGTACAACAGTAGCCTGTATTCACAGTTATGATGTGCATTGACTTTCTTTCAGTAGACCATATTTTCAGGAGTACTTTTTCCTATTAGAGTTTTCAGCATCTATTTTTCGGAGGTGTTGAGAGAATCCCTCCAACTGACTTGTAAGAATCCCCCGGTCTGATTTGCCCTGTTTACCACGCAGAACCAAGAGCTATTGACCAAGAGAACCTTGAGTGAATCGGACACTGAAAGCAGTATGCAGGAACTCCGCAACAGAATCACTGAGCTTACCTCAGAGGTACAGTACATACCAAGACCCACCTCCATACCTCAGTCATCTCAGTCTCGTCTGTAATTCTTACCAATCTACATCTCCCAAGCCCCACCCTTCCCAAGCCCCACCCATGTCCCCGCCGTTAACATCAGAATATTTTAACTTACCTCAACTGTACAGTACATGCCAAGACCCACCTCCATTCCTCAATCATCTCAGTCTCGTCTGTAATTCTTACCAATCTATTACTCCCAAGCCCCACCCTTCCCAAGCCCCACCCATGCCACATCCTTAACGTCAGAATAACTGAGCTAACCAGTACATCAGTGGTACAGAACATGCCAAGACCCACCTGTTACCCCACCCATCCATATGTCCTCTACCCCCTCTCCCCTCACCCACCCCGTCATAGCCACACCCTTAACATCAGGATAACAAGACTTACTTCAGCGGTCCACTACATACTGAGACCAACCTCTGTTATTCAATCCTCGCAGTCCCACCTGTTACCCCACCCACTATACGTCCTCTACCCCCTCTCCCCTCACCCACCCCAGTCATAGCCACACCCTTAACATCAGGATAACAAGACTTACTTCAGCGGTCCACTACATACTGGGACCAACCTCTGTTATTCAATCCTCTCAGTCCCACCTGTTACCCCACCCACTATACGTCTTCTACCCCACCCATCCATATTCCTCTTGCCCTACCATCGCCACCGATAGCTACATCTTTTAAATCCAGCATGGGTGAGCTTACTTTGGTTACTCAAACTGAGTATGAGCCACTCAATTTATCCTTGAACTTATAACTGAGTCTAAGTTGGGTGTCATACCAGTCTGTTGTCACTCTGTCACGTTCCTTTCTCAAAAAGAGTATGCTGGGCAGAATTGTTCTCAATTAGTCAGACAGTTATACTGACTAATTTTGATTAATATAATGGTTCTGTCATCTTGCTTTTGACAACTTTGGTGGATTTGTATGTATTTGGTGATTGAAAAGCTAACAGCGTAGAACACAATAATCTGAATGCAGCATTTGGCTGTATAATCCCTAGGTAACTGAGATGGTCTTGGTATATTACCCATAAATCCTCATAATTTCCTGTACTAATGTGCATACCTTTCTTAACATACACGCAGACGGAATTTGCCAACGCACTCACTAGTTATTGAGTACTTTTTATTGCATATTATCACAGATATTACATAAATGTATTATGAATGGTGTCATTAACCAGATGCCCAGGATTTGAGTGTAGTTTAATCTTTGAAGATGCTTTATTTTATGCTTCTGCTACGCACGCATGTAGCTGAATGAGATTTGCATAAATGCATATGAAGAGTTTATTTGCATTCGTTAGTTTTTAAAATCCTGCCCTCTCCTGGTTTTCCAAAGTCAATTTCGACAACTGTTATATTTTACGCAATATAAGAATACAATGAAGTGAAAAATGATGTTAAGAATCAGCTGTTATGATATTTTTTATTCTTTTAAAGTTTCATAACCGTGCAGATTTGTCACTTGTTTTCAAATGGATATATCACATTTTGGAAATAAACTCTTCATATATTGCAAAACAAACATATCCACACTTGTATATTTACTTTGATTTTACATCAATTTTTTTCATTAGTGTAATGGGAATATAAGATGTTAAGTGCAATGAAATCTTAAGATAGAGATTTGAGAAGCAGTGAGGTCCAAGACTCCAACATGTTCTAATTTATATTTGATGTAAATTTTCAAGCAATCCGTCCTGAAGTATGCCACACCAACTTGTGTTAATCTTGTTTCTTTGTAGGTAATGCAGTTACGTATGAAACTGCACAACAAACCAGGCAGTCATCTGTCCTTCAGTGATCTGACAGATGAGAGCCAGTATCCCGTCAGTGTCATCACTAATCCAGCAGCATGTCTCCATGACAACGATATTGATGATGATGATGAGAGTAATTCAGGTGAGATGCGAGGAATTGATATGTCCGTCATTGAATCCGATGAGGAGGTGTTGGAGAGACAGCCATGCAAACAAACGGAGGTTTGAGTCTTTGTTGTCAGGGGTTAGGACCATGATGTAGCATACCTGTATTTGTAGTTAAGTCCTACACAGGTCCGCAGAAGTTTTAATAAGTCCTGCATGAGTCTTCAAGCCCCAAGGCAAACCACAAGCTATTCAAATGAACCTTGACATAAGCATTCTTTGTTATTGTGCAACCCCTACTTGTTACTATTACTATTATTAGGAGTCAATCAAATAGACTTGTTGATTGACCCGTGATTTACTTATGACATAATTTGTGATAGACTGGCCTACAATGCTGTAATGCTACAGACATTTTCAGAAAAAAAAAAGTTGATATACTTCAACAGTATAGACGGCAAACTTTAAGCTAAGTAAGGTGAGTCAAAAAGAAAGTGCCCAAGTTTGCATAATTTGCCTTTCACAATTTTCATAGAAATATTACCAAAGTCCAGCGCTGATCATTTGCTGATTTGAATACCAGTTAAATACAATGAACCATGGGGGTTTTCCTACCTCCTTGAATGAACGAAAACTTACAAAGGAAAACAGACAAAAATCACCGTCATCATTTCAGAAAAAGACTGGATGTGTTCCTCATATACAAACCACAAAATCTGACATCAAATTATTAAACTCTTTGTATTTGAATACCTGTGTGTAATCTCTTATGCTCACTCAGTTGATAGCTTCAAAGCATTTAGCATTCCATGGACAGCTGTACAAATGGGTTCTTAGAGTAAATTATGCATAACGTCTGACGGTAATTTCAGTATTCATTTTTTCAAATGAGTGGAAGAACTTGCTCTTTTAATACATGTTTTATTGGTGTATCAAATGTAATTGCTTTTTAAATCCAGGTCACTTTCTTTTTGACTCACCCTGTACATCATCAAATCACTACATACTGCCGTGAATAGCCAGCCAAATATCTACCTTAAAACAAGATAAATTGTTTGTCGATTACTTATAAGCAAGGACAATGGCAGCTTAACTTTTACAGGGCAATACGTTAACCTTGGACCTTTGTCATATTCTGGGTAAAGCAGTTTTGTGTTGTATTATTTACCTGATGTCATAAATACATGTAATCCTGAATCATTGGGGCCAAGCCAGTGTTTACCTCAGGATAATACAGGCTTATAGTGATATAGTGTCAGACTGATTTGACAAAGTAAGGTCAAAATAATTTATAATTGGTAAACATTTTGTCATCTGTTATGTGTGACCTAAGCATTAAGGGGAATTAGTTGTGAAGAGTTGTGTGTACTGTCTGCATCTTAAAGGTTACTGTGAAAACAATGCTGGAAACACAAGAGATAATAACTATTTGTGCACAGGAACATCCACATTCAATCTTATGGGAGAAAGGACTTTTCAAATGCTCGTCTTTTTAATTCGCGGACACAACCCTTGTTTTGTTTAATATTGTCATTGGTTACGGTTAGGTCATACCACTGGTTCCATTTTGTGTAAAGTTCTGCCCATTTATCACAATTCTTGTTATTTTGGTGCTGCTAAGAAAATTCAAGCGTAAAACGGCAGTCTAATAATAGAAAGTGTGTCATTCCTTCCCTTCAGTATCTTGCATCATGAGTTAATTTCATGACAGTTGAGTACAGAATGATTAAACATTTTACATGACTGTGTTTGAGGTAGAGTAAAACTTATGCTGCAGATTGAAACATATTAGAAACGTCAAAAGGCAGTAGTTTTGTATAGCCTCCTTAGGTGTGTATGGACCTGTTAGGTTGTTAGGTTGTATAAATTGTGGTGACCCTGCAACATGTACATATTCCATGCTCATGGTTCAGTGTATATATCTGGCCCCTGGATGGCTATTAACATGTACATGTATATAGATGGCCCTTGAATGTGCATATTAGAGCATGTAGTGCTTCCATAAGCAGAAAGCACCCATTGCCCTGGCTTCGTCAGGCTTGTGTAAAGTGTACAGAGCGCATGGAATATGCAGAGACAACTAGATATTTTTGCACTAAAATCTGTAGCATACTTTCATAACAGACTGGTCAATGTTAATATTATGCAGTATTTATGTTTCATTGTCAGTATTTGGGGCTGTGTTGTCTGAGGTTATAGAAACATGTCAAACATGTAACCATTAAAAAAGTGATGCATTTAAACTGTACTGTTGCTTATCAGTGGTGTTTTACAGGTAAATTAATCCTCATCACTACAACTCTATAGTAATAGTAAATGCCACAAGAAAAGCATAATCTTCCCTCCAAGCTTACCTTTGTTTCTTCATTTGTTAATTGGTCTGTGGGTCTCCTCCATGGTCTGGTACTGTAATTTGTCTGGAGTAATATAAAAGAAAACAAAAATTCTCCTGAATTAGTGTAATGGTGGGAAAAGCCACTGTTATCAATTTCCATTGACTTGACATTCAAGTGAATTGCCCCACATAAAAGTGATTAATCCATTTGATGGGACATTATGAATTCCATCTTTATTGAACAGTTTTTTCTTTACATTGCAGCATTCATTGTATTTATTCCTACGTTTGAAGAAGGTGTCTATATTTCATTGGATTTATTAAAAAGGGAGTGTCAGGCTTTTCGATTAAAATTAATCATCATGAAAACCCACACCTATTTCTCTTTAGAATCCTCAAATACGACATTCTTGCTCACGGTCTGCACTTAACATAAGATTTATTGTACAAACTAACACAATATTATTTTATTGTAAAAAGGAAGTATATATCGTGTTTATTTTAAAACTTGTAACAGCAATTTTATTATGAAGCATTTTAGACGATCAGTTTAGATTTTGTTAAATTACAAAGTGTGTGTGTGTAATTGTTGGCATTATCTCACATTCTAGAATGTGATTTTGTATGCACTATTTGCTCACATGGCACAAAGTTTGTAACAACAATTGCAAATAACTTACTACCTTGCCATTTGTTTAGTTACACTGAAGTTATTCATAAAGTGTTAGTGTTTTTAATTTAGTATTTTTAAGATTTGTTTTGTTGGCTTTTAATTAAGGTTTTTAAATGGTGGGAGTTAGTTGAAAAGTAAGGGTGATTCAAATTGTATGATGGGCCCTGACCATGACCACCGCCAACACCATCTACGCGTACATCCCATCACGTCTCCTGGCAGACTGTGCTGGAGAGATCACATGCAGTCCTTAACTCAGTCAGTATTATTAAGTGTGTGACAATAATAGACAACGATAGCTTCATCCATATTGCTTTGTTTGTTTGAGAGACGATGGCTGAACAGATTTGTACTATTTACACTCATTTTATAACTGAAGCCTAACGAATGATCCTTCACGTTAATCAAATGGGACCTTTCATTTAAACTAATCTTAGCTTTGAATTACAAAGTAAATATAGCTTTTTAGTTATTTTTTCCCCATCATTTTTAATACAAATTTGTGACGTCTCAGAACAAACTGTTAAAGCATTCCAAGGCACTCTAAGTAAAATTTCAAAAACGAACACATTTTGGTTTTACGCTTGGCCTATTTTGCCGAAAGGAAACAACAAATTAAGCAGTGCAAGTAGAAACAAGTTCAGCACATATTGCCATGCGGCTGTTGCATTTTGTAGATGGTATATGAACAACCAGTTGTTAACACATACAACAGTCGCGCGGTGTTTTGAAACGAACTATTAGAAATGATTTGGAGACATTTGTCAATATTTTACATTATTTCAATTCAATAAATTCGAAAAAGTACAAACGAAAAGGTACATTTTTTTATCAACCGGTATCTGTAATCTTGTGTCAAATTGAGATTATTTTCAGCTCTTTTTAGCTCCCAATAGGCCTATTTGCGTTTTTACAATTTCTCTTCTGTAGAGCGCTGCACCCACGGGTTTACTGACTTGAAATATAAATGTGATTTGGAAATGTTTGCCTGTATTATCGTGTCCATCTTGTTATATGGGCAAAATAGCTTAAGCTTTTATTTGCATACTTTCCTATTATCTTATTTTACCCCCTATACCCTAATTTCTTGGTCATAACACTTCAATAAAACTCCCGAGATTATTCCACTGTTGATGTATTGGCAGGTTACGAACCAGCTATGACCCTTCCCAAATCATCTCTTCATTTTGTTATAATTATGTAACTAATTTCATCAGCAAAATTATACAAACTGATGAAAGATTGTGTTTAAATTAGTTTTTGCCAGAAGAAACTCATTTAAAATATCAGCAATCGCACAACCACATTTGCGAAAGAAACAGGTTTATTATGATGCCACATTAAATATTTGGTTAGAAAACGAGTCAAATTAATCAATCTTGTCTGTTATTCCCCCTCCCCCTCCCCCCCTCCCCCATCCGCAGGCTTGAAAAGATCCCTGATGAAAATGTGAAAGGTCGCGGCGCCCTCGTATTGATGTGGCGTGATTTGTAGGTCTTAAATTTACAATCCTTGCATTGGTTGATAAACGGGTTTTTGGAGGTTTCAGCGTGTCCTTCAAGTTCATGTCGCTTCCAACCATTTTAGAAAAGGACTTTGTAAGCCCCCCCCCCCCCAACCGACCTACTCCTGTTATCAATACCAGAAACTGCATTTTCTTCCTTATCCATGCTCCATCGTCCATCGATAAACCATGGAGGAAGGAACACAAACCAACCTGTTTTCCGTTCCTTCCCCTTTTTTATTGGGGGAGGGGGTACATGCTGTACATTTCTCTAAAGTTATGTTTATTTTGAATTCAGTACTTGGTTGTGTTCACTTATCGCAGAACATGATAGCTTTCGATAATGAGAGATATTGGGAAGTTTCTTTGTTTATTATTGTCAAGGATTGTTGGAGGTCTTATGATCTGCAAATATATCAATCATTCGTCACTGTGGTGCGATATAGTTATGTGATTCTCGGTTACATAACTTGATTTGTTGATTCTCTCGGAGGGGGCCCAAGGCGTTCCAGGAATAGCCTGACAGGTGCACCAGGGCGATACCTTTGCCTCAAGACCATGCATGCCCGGGTGCACCATGGAGACACCGGCCGCGGGATTGTATAATCACAATAACTTCCTGGGCTGAAGGCCATTAGTTACAACTTGTATCACCAAATAATCCCATACTATTTGTCTGTGTAATCGCAACCCAAGTATCGACATACTCATAAAAAGGGGCGTGTCCCGCAGAGGGGGCGGCCATAAAGGATACAATCCCACTGACTCATTGCCTTGATTCTCACGATCTGTTTCTTTATTGCTCATAGCTTCCTATAAGGTTTTGATCCTGAGAGATAAAGCAGAGCTGCGAATTTCTCTTCACATAGAAAAAAAAAAGAAATTCTCTTTCCTTTTGCATCTGGTTGTTGGTAAGCTTATCTGGCCCCTTTAAATCAACTGCCCCTGCTTGAGCGTGTCTTTCTCATATACACGCCGAAAACCTGTTTTAGTTAATAATACAAGCCTTCAAACAACGGCAGTAGGCCTAGTTGTTTTTGTGTGTGGTTTCTAGATTTACACCCTGTGGAGTGCATCTGTTTTGAGGATAAAATTAAATTATTTCATCGGCAACCCAAGGATGTGTGTCATGGTGTTTTGAAGCTTACGAGATGAGGCCTTAAGACGTTTTGACTTCCCTGGCTAAGTTGCACCATGGAGGAAGGAACAAGCCTGTTGCATAATGCCACATGGATCACACATGTGTGCTTCAAAAATTCTTTGCTGTTGTGTTTACTTGCCTGTATCTTGTATCAACATTTTTCAATCTTTTTCGGACTGGACTTCACAGCACCTAACCAAAACTGTGCCCCTCTTTATGTATGTTTGTGCCCCTGAAATTCAAAAAGTTGCAAGACGTCTTTGATATTGATTCAGACGAGGCTCAGAGCGCTACTTGGCTTCCAAGGGACCAGCTATTACATAACTCATGGCGCCATACATGCTGGTTTGGGGCCTTCAACATGACAGGCAAACTCTGCGAACGTTCTCAGACATCAACAAACAGATGACGTAACACCATCTAGAAAAGTTGACAAATTAAATCAAGCCATAATCCTGTCCAGAAACCATTGTATGCAAATGAGCCATTAATTTCCGCTTCTTGACGTGGAGGACAGCTGATAAGTCTTAATTTGATTTCCATAAATTTAACGACCCCTTCGTGCTAAACGCGTGATTTGGACGCTGTTGCAGTGATGCTGCCTGTAAACTTTTATCCAATCATATTGCAGAGATTGATCCGACGTCCTTTGTGCGGCCCTGGGTTGGGGTATAAGTACGTAGGGCCTGGGAGATGTTCTGGTAGTTAGAAACAAAGCTTTTGAAGAGAAGATTGGCGGTCGTCTTGAAGATGAAGCTCCTTCTTCTTGTTGCAGTTATCGGGGTGGCTTCGGCCTTTCCCTTTGCAGGTGTGTCTCTATTGTACTGGTTTAGTATTATTTTTTGCGAGTGTTTACTCTTTTTTTGCAAACTATAACTTATTATGTTCCGACTGGACATTTGATTTTTAGCGGCACGGTAGAAATAAATAAGAAATTGTCAATTTTTCAGAAATTTAAAACAAAATAGTTTTCTGAGCTTAAATAATAAATTTGATCCCCCCCCCCCCGCGATTATGAATTTCAACAAGCGATAAGGAATTGGACTCAATAGCCTTATACTACGAATTTTGTTTCTAGTTAGGCCAGTTACATTTTAATTTTTAGGTGTTCATCACTCAGATTGAAACAAAAATCGGTGGGGATGGGGAATTTGTTATTTATATTTGTTTAGACTCAGTAACTGGGGCGCTGGAACTCCTTTTTTTTCTTTTTCTTTTTAAATTTGTTTAATTACTTTGGTCGATCGTAACAAGTTCAAGCCGAAGCCAACTAAAATGTTCTTTTAAAAGAGGGCGCACTACACAAGGTCACCACTGTAATAAGCATTTATTGTCACAAAATCGACGATGAAATAAAACGCCATTAATCGTGAAGAGCGCCACCCGTTGTTTGCTTAATTATCTGAGAACAAAATATGCATGACATGCCGAGAATTAATTTTGGCTAAAGTAAAGTAAATTAGGCACTTTGTTGTGTAGGCCTAGCAGGCGGCGGACCAGTAGACTTGTAAGTGAAGGTAACTTTTGATAATCGTGTAGTTTAGGACACTAGTAGTACTAGTCTTCCCAAGGCCAATAACGGGAAAGATTTTCATAAACGGGAAAGATTCCCATATCTCATTATCTGGCCATCTTGTCATGCGCTCATGCAGACTGGGACCGTGAGTCCTTATGTATCAAATTCAAGTCGCGGTTCACCAATACTATATTAACGAACAAAAAGTCCAACACATCGGCAAGCAACTGAATAACTGATGAATCGATTTATTTGGTGGGCAATTGGCTAGGTTAGGTTGGAATGAATCAATTGATCATTGATCAATCGGCAAGTTATATTTGCGAGCGGCAGAACTGCGGAATTCGGTTCCACAGCAAAACCAAATCAAGGACAAGGTGAAAGACATAAAATAATTGAAATAAAACGCTGAAATGCAATGCCAGCAACTTTGCCGGGCAGAAGTTTCGAGTATTGAAGAAACTGTAGTGAGCAAAGGACTCGAGTCCAAGTCCGAGTCCTTGAAAAAAGGACTCGAGTCCGGACTCGAGTCCGAGTCCCGAGTCCGAGTCCTACAACACTGAGTTTAGGACACTAGTACTAGTCTTCCTAAGGCCAATAACGGGAAAGCTAGCTTGTCACCCTGACCCTGTGCACTGACTAACCTGGCAGTTTAGCTGGAGTTACCCAGCGCCCTAAATTTTTATCATTGGGTTGTCATCTAGGGCGCCAGCGCAGCATACCGCAAGCCTAGAGGCTAAGGCTTAACCTCAAGGCCAAGGCCAAGGCCAAGGCCCTGTTTTTGTGATGGAGATAGTTTTTCACGTAACCCAGCAGCGTAGGCACACAATTGGGGGACAAGAAATTTTGGTCCCCAAAAAGTGGCGAAAATTTTTCTAAAATGTTTGTTCCCTTTACACACTAAGTTTCGTTTTTTTGGGGGGCATGGCCCTTTGGCCTCCCTGATCAAAGCACCACATCATCTGCAATTATAACAAAAAGAATTTAATTGCAACTGCAACTCACCCCAAACTTGCCTGGAATAACCATTACACAGGTCCTTGAAGTAAAAAACGATCCACGATGAAGATTCAGCCTACAATTGCAGTGAAAAAAAGGAGGAATAAGTTCAATAACCGCTAACCTGACAACCTTGCACTTATCAGAGGGAGATATATCCTTCTTCATCAGGATTTCATTCATGATTACATATATGCAATAAAGGCATCTCATTAGGACCGCAATTGGTTTGTGCACAAACCAATTGCAATGGTAGTGATGGCCTGATGCCTAACACACAAATCTATAGGGTGCCTCCTCCTCCATGGTAATACAATAAAATGGGAAAATTTCTAACTTTATATTATATTATGTTACCCGTTCCCGAAAAAATGTTGCAACCTGACGCCACTTTTTTCTTCATATATCATCTCAATGAAGGTCATTCATTGCAAAAATAATGATAAGACATGAATCTGGGACTGAGAAAAAAGTTAGGAAATGTTAGGAATTTTGTTAGGAAATGCTTAAAAAATTGTCTTGACTCTCCATAGACTTTGTGCACAATCGCAGAAATGTTGTCAGGTTGCAACATTTTTTACCCAAGTCCCATTCAAGTTCCGTACACGAATCGACCTCCTAAAACGACGAGGTCCTATATTGACGCACTCGCATTCAATTTGCGTTGGACAACGCGCACGCTTTGCAAGCATCACTGTGCCAATGGTGACTCGAGGATACATCAAGTTCCTTGACCCTCCATAATCTGCACAGCCTACGCTTTGTTGCACACAAATTAAAGGTAAGTGCATAGAAATATTATCTCAATTTGAATTACGAAATAAACATCATGAATAAATCTTTTCTTCTGTGTTTAGATTTATTTGATGAAGTGACTGGTCATCATGTCATCAA
The DNA here is from genome assembly GCA_029964075.1 of Patiria pectinifera. Taxonomy (NCBI): domain Eukaryota; kingdom Metazoa; phylum Echinodermata; class Asteroidea; order Valvatida; family Asterinidae; genus Patiria; species Patiria pectinifera. The sequence goes on along the minus strand of CM057138.1, from coordinate 681,406 downwards.
GCCTGGTCAGTGTCCAGTCATTTCCGCTGACCGCGAGATCGTTGGTGTTTGTGTGAGCAACTGCCGAGATGACAGTCAGTGTGATGGGGCCCAGAAATGCTGTAAGACTCCCTGTGGTGGAGCTATGTGTCTGGATGCTGTTATCCCTGGTAATTTGGGCTACAAAAGAAACAATCTTTGTGAGGCATGCTAGGGGTGAACTATGGGTGAACATAACTTTTTAGCCTTGAAACCTACTCCTTCTGACCTTACCTGATAAATATTTTGATTGATTTTTTTTAATAGTTTAATCGATTAGAATTTCTTTTTATTTATTTCATTTTATTTATTTCTGGTAATGAAACCAAGGATTCCTTTAAAGTACCCTAGGCACTGTAACTCCAAAGCCTGAAGAAGCCTGAAGAGAGAAGACGACGAGAAGAAATTACAGTTTTAGAGTTTGGAGGAAAACCCCAGAAGTATGTTCTGGGGAAAACCCACAGAATCAGGTAGGGACTGAAAATTCAATCTACATATGGTCCGGGCTGGAATCGAAGGATAGTTTGTTATCTTGAGCATCAATTGGTTGTTTAGCTGTGACAGCTGTCACTACATGTAGTTCAGGAAATGAAACTTGTCCGAGAATCAATTTAACGTTTTCTTTGCGTGTAGAACCAGACCAGCGACCAGTGCCCTTGACTTCAGAGCAGATTGAGCGTCAGTGGCAGGATTGGGTGGAGACCAAACTTCAGATGGTTCAGAAGCTTCAACGGTTCCCCCAACCACCCAGGTTCTTCACAGACCTCACCAACACCAGAGATGCTATCAGGTCAGTAAGAACCAGTGGCTTGTGCTTCATTGCTCTCTAGCATTCATGTTGCATTTCACTGTCGTACAGAGCTCTGCACATCAGATATTTGTCAGATTTATGTGAGCCTGAGGTCTGTTAAGTTTTAACCCTACTTTTGTTTGTCACTAAAAACATTCAATCCTGTTCCCCTGCCATGCCTTTTTACACAGGCTAGTCACCAACAGTCAGATCATATTTCTTATAGGCACTGTGACAAATTCCATCAAAAGACAAAAGCAGGTACAGCTGGCTTTATCTCCTACAGTCAAAGCATAGCTATATCAGGGTTCATAACAGTCACAGTCAGTTAATCCTGCTTTTTGTAGGCAAGCACTGAACTTATAAAAACAGTCACATGACATTTTTTGATTGCTGTGCTGGCCTTGTGGAAATTGCCAGCCAGAGAGGAAAAGTTAATTTGCTGGTCAAATGTTGGATCAAAAAGGAAGCAATTTCCTCCTAAAGTATGGATTCCTCTCAAGACGTTCTTACCTTTCGGTGCTAAATAACAATGAAACCATTTTAATATTGTGCTGTTGTATTGTTTTGCGTAGGGTGTGTACTTCCAACCCCTGTGAGTGGAAGAAATGTGAGCGTATGGCCAGTACATTCACCTACAATCTGAAGCCAAGGAAGGAATGGGCTTGTGCTTTGGCAACATCACCTGAGCACTGCATGGATTGGTAAGTTGGTTTTGCCAGACTACGACCGTAACTGCATAAAAACGTGCACAATTACTACTGAGGTTTATTCCTCGCCATTCAGGCTAACCAACAACCACACAACACTTACCTCAGTTGTAAAGTTACAAGCATACCTCCTGCGAAACCTGAGATCTTAACTCCAAGTTTTAAGCATGTTATGGCAGTTTGAAGTTCACCTACTTCATTCTGGAAAAGTCGTGTGCTTGGAAAAGTATTGTGGGTCAAATGTACACAGTGCCTTGCAGCTTTTATACTTGTTTTTTATTCGTTGGCCAAACAAACAGTGCCCTCTATTGAAAACAAAAATTATTTATATTGCAAATGCGAGGATGAAAAACAAAAGGGTGCTGTTTTATCTACACCACCAATGTGAAAATGTTAAAACTGAGGATTGTTTTTGTTAACATCCACAATTCATTGCAACACACATCATCATGATGTATCTCTGGAAAATTAGAATGAACAGCTACAATTTTGAAGGGGCAATGCTCGCACCAATGTACACGGAAGTTTCCAGGAAGTTTGAACAAACTGTAATTCATGCTGCTTTTTTTACGCAGCATAAATATTTGCACGACATGCCGTAGGGTTTGGGATTCTCATACACGTTATTGAGTGTCCCACATTTTCGGACTATGTTTTTGCTATGGCATTATCTCCATGAAAACCTGATTGGCAGATTATAACCTTCAGCCATGAATGAAAGTTTTGGAAGTATTAAGAATAGGTCAACACTTTAACTATGTGTTCAACTAAAAGCTTGGTAATTACAACAAATCAGTCAATGGAGGTCATGAATGGAATCAGAAAGAGGTATGGCTTTTGATTGTAGAGCTTCAATGTAAATGAAATGGCTAAGTACAAACAACAAAGCTTTTTCCTTTGTCTTCGGATTTGCTAACCATGAGCAAAAACAAGAACGAGATTCCTTGATTACGATAACATTCAATTTGTCACAACAAGTATGATTGTTCTTTACAGGTCTTCGATGCAGCTATTCCTTCCTAAGGCCAATAACGGGAAAGATTCCCATAAACAGATAAATGGGAAAGATTCCCATATCTCATTATCTGGCCATCACTTGTCATGCATAAACATAACGCTAGGATCATCCTAGCTAGCTTGTCACCCTGACCCTGTGCACTGACTAACCTGGCAGTATAGTATGCGACTGGTCTGAACATTTCTAAGTGTTTTCTCAGTAAATACTTCAATATTTTGGCGATCATGTATCAACGGGCCCCGGTTCTAGTAAAGGAAACAAAATCCACATTTAAATTATTTGACCTACAACATTTTTACAATGACCTACCATGGACCTACCAAACTAGTTGGCTACATCTAGAAAGTAGACCTTGACCGAAATATATTGCGCTGAATTAATTCCACGGTATATATTACAGTGTCGAATGCGTGGCTTATCATCTGATTTTTATTTACAGGGTTGAACAGGGCTTTGTTGACATGGTGATAACCCGTAATGATGACATCTACACTGCTAAGACAAAGTACAATCTGCTACCCATTATCCATGAGAGCACTGAGACCAAGGTACTTTTACATGTCTTAGATTCAGTTTCTACAAAGTAGACCTGTCCTTATTTCTTGCATGTTGGAATGACTTTAGGATATTTTGTACATGAATTGTATCAGTTGTCTTATGAAGTGTATGAAGTGTATTGTAAATTGAATTATGTTCATTCTCACTTATATATGTTGATTATAGATTCTTTGAAATAGTTGTTGACTTTTAGTTTGACCAAACTTCAGCAACGACGTTGATGTTTTATTATTAACATCATCTGTCATGATTTACTGACAGCAAGCACCTCCAAGTGAGTGGCAGAACATTACTCTCGCCGTCACCAAAATCACCAGCGACATTGACACATTGGCTCAGATGGAGAACCGTCAAGTCTGCATTCCTAAAGCAAACAGCACTGCCAGCTTCAAGACCCCCATCGGGAGACTTATCCAGGAAGGAATTATCCCCCGAAAGGGAGACTTTGTTCAGAGTGCTGGGGAGTTCTTCAGTGAAAGTTGTGTACCTGGTAAGCTTCATAAAAATATACCCAAATGTAGGTAGATTGATTGATATTTCAGTATGGGCTCTGGCGTGATCAAAAGAGAGCGCTTTTTCCCAGTCGAAAGCCCCTTTGAAGGGACACACACACAGGCTTGAGCATACTGTTAAAGGTATGACTAATATTCAGAATGTGCGTCTTTGGGTGATTGTTATGCGTCTTCGACAATACTTCGAATGTCTCTCCAAGTGGTCTCCCCCAACTCTCCCTTCCTTACCATTGAGGGGGTACTTGGACACGAAGACCATATCAAACATGTACAAGATCTTTGTGATCCTGCAGTGCTGTTTCCTAATCTTTGTTCTGTACTATAGAACAAAATCATTGAGGATACGGATGAACATTTGTGATTCTATTAGGATTTTCTAAATTTGAAAACAGGTGTTCTGGACAGGACCTTTGACAAGAATGGCACCTATCCTGTGTCACTAGTAGCAAGATGCGAGGGAGAGGCTGCTGTGCGCTACGAGGGCATTGAGGGCGCTGTTCGCTGTTTGCAGGAGAGCGTAGGCGAGGTTACCTTCCTTGATCACAAGAAGATTCAGAGCTTGTTGCTTGAAGACACCAGTAAGTCAGAAACATCACTTCCATTTATCTCATATTTGTGGGAGGTTTTCATTCATGAGTTTAGGAATGACTCATTTCTTCTTTTCATTTGTTTAAAGTTCCGTCGGCTGTGACTCAATTCAAGCTGATCTGCATGTCGGGTAGCCAACCTCTGACTGAGTGGGAGACCAAAGATTGTCACGTTGGTCGGGTCCCACAGCCAACTATCTACATCAACCCACGAAGGAGTGATCTGAAGACCGTGATTCAGGATCTGCTGGTCCAGGCTGTGCAGGTTGGTTGATTGGTCTGTCTGTGAGTGTATCTGTCTGACTGGCAAGCTGTTTGTTTGTTTGTTTGTTTGTTGGTTTAAACATATTGACCCAAGCTTTGCTGATTTGCAGCATAGTACGTAAAATATTTGCTTATATTAATATTTGCTTATAACACCTCTGTTATTTCTTTGAATGTAGCTTTACAGCAGTAAATCTGTGGGCACCTTCAAGCTCTTCGACTCCGCAGAGTACACTTGTTCATCTGGTCGCAATGTGGATATCCTCTTCAAGCAAGAATCCAACGTCTTCATCAACATTGATGAAATGATCAAGCCGCATGCCGAGCCATTCTTCAGAGTGATGCAAACCGTGGACAAACTTGTTCCCAAGACTATGTGTCGAGTTTGCGTCATCCAGCCAGAGCTGTATGAAGGATGCAAGATGTTCAAGGGGATGTTTGAGCATGTTGAAGTTGTATGTCAAAGCAATCAATTCAACAAATACTTATTGTATAAATCAGAACTTATTCTTAAATTATGGATATTGATGCTAGAGAAAAAGTGGGGAAAAAACTGAAAATCAAAAAAATCTGTCTTTCCAGATTATATTTGAACTTAAAGATTTTGCTCCAAGTTGATAGATGAACAAACAGTACATGGATTTTATCTTGTTCTGTATCCATTGAAGCAGCAAACTTACTCCATGATTGAGCCATCTTCTTGACCATATCTTGATTATTTGTTATCATGTTTGTTTGTTTGCAGGCCAATGATGTAGCATGGGGTTGTGTCTTGGCTCAGACTAAGATGGAGTGTATGCAAGCTGTTATGAATGGAACAGCTGATTTGATGACTGCTAACCCCACTGAGATGTTTATTGCTGGACGGGAATTCAAACTACAGCCGTTTATGAGTCAGGAGTTTGATACATTGAACCCTGTGAGTATGAAGTCAACTACTAGATTATCATCAGTAAATGGAAACAATTTATTTTTCTTTTGCTGTGGAGCTAGCTATGGGCTATTTTTGTCACGTGAAACATTGACCCTTTAGTCAGTGTGTCGCCCCAGAATGCCCTGCCTATTACTCACTGCCTGTGCACTCCATATCGCCCTGCCAATGACTCACTGTAACGTCCATTACTCACTGTAGTGCCCCAAACCGCCTGAACACTCTATGCTTTTATTGAGTTTTCTGTGAATAAACACAATGCAATACAGTGCAGTACAAGTGCTTATCGACTAAGTGTCATTGTGTCTGCTCATGATGTGGCCACCTTTATTACATTTATGATAATTTCTTATCCTGAGATCATTTTCTATGAGAAATTATTGGTCTGTGATTATGAGTCTCTGTCCTGGCCAATGATTGAAACTGAAATATAGTTGTATTTGTTTATGGTGTTGAATGAATGAGATTGTACATCAACATACATTTTCAAAACTTAGATGAGAAAACGCCTAATAACTTGTTGATGATTTTGATGCTTGGTGTTTGAATATTCTGTTTAATATTTTTTTCTACAATTCCAGCAAGTAGATGGCAAGTCTCAGTTTGATAACACTACCTTCACCTACACCATTGCTGTGATGACCAAGGACAGATTGCTTGAGAAATATGGCGATAACGTCCGATTCCTGAACATGACTGGATTGAAAACATGTCATGCTGGCATCAGCAAGGTATGCAACATCTGACAGTGGTAGATCCAGGGGTGGGGAGGGTGCTCCTGAACCGAAAGTTTCTCAAATAAGGCCACTTTGCATGTGAGAGAACCAATCTGTCCCCCCACCCCCGGACAAACCCTCCCCCCCCCTTGACTTGACTTGTTTATTTCCTGACACTAAACGACTTTCATTGCAAGGTTAGATTATAAACCTTGTAGGTGTTTGAATGAAAACAGATTCTATCAGAGACTGTAAAGATGATCAATACTTAGGAAGATGTTATAGTATCACAGTCATATCTTGTTTGTTTTTTTGTCTGCAGCTGTCTTCATTCAAGCATCCTATTGGCTGGCTTCTGGCCAATGGCACTATTCCTCGTATTGGCTCCGTCTTTGAGTCTGTCAGTCGCTTCTTTGAGAAATCTTGCCTTCCAGGTATGACGAGATTCCCACCCAATTCACATTAATTATTTTCCTATTTATCAAAAAGGTGAACAAAGAAATTGACTGGGGCATGGTTTGAACCTGCGCCCTCCGCATTATTGTTCCAATACTCTACCAACGGAGCTATCCAGCTCTATCTTGGCGGATCTCCAATTCGTTAGTGTCTTCATTTAAGGGGCGCTAGTCAGAAGCCATATATCTGTATATGCCATGCAGCCAGGGATCACGCCCAAAGTCACAATACAGACCTGGCAAATAGCAAACGGGAATCACTCAGACAGGATACAGCTATTACACATTTTCAAATAACCACAAAGGAAAACTGATAAAGGGAATTACAATTATTTATTGAAAAGTCCAACAAAGAAAAATTAACTGGAGCGGGGCTTGAAACTGCGACCTCTGGAGGTTCAAGCCCTGCTCCTAACAAGTATTATCCCTATAAACTTTTTGCTACAATTAAAATGTGTTTTTGTATTGCCAGTGCTGACATAAAATAGAAAAAGAAAATTTCTACTTTTTTGTTTTGCCTCAAGGTGTCACTCCCAGGACCTGGACATGGGACAAGGACCTTATCCTCGGACAGGAACTGAACTGGGGCTTCCCTGGTTTCAACTTCTATAACTTCACAGGCTATGAATGGTTCAACATGAACATGCCCAATACTTGGAACTACTACAACTGGAAGGGAATGTCCCCAAGGTAAGGACAAGACCCATAAATGTCAAGAAGTTATAGGTTGAGTCAGTGCAAATAAATTTTCTCAAAATATAACAAGCAACTCTGATACTTCTTTTGTTGAAACTTATGACGATCTTCACATAATGATTGTCTTCTTAATTTCAGGTTTCTGTTCTTTACGTCCCAGGGTATATTACAGTAGTTTGTCATACGAAACTGATAATTGTAAACATTTTTTTGTGGAAATCATTTCAACCAAAAGTTTCTGAATGAAACAACTTTTGTATTTTTAAAACCTTGACAGATTCTTTGATGTCTTTTTCAAGACACTGAACAAGAATGAGATCAAGGAATTGTTAAGCTTGCCAAGTCTGATGAAAGCTCCACTTCTCCGCAAGATTCTCAGCGCTCAACCATCCAGTAAGTTAGACTCGTAGACAAAATGTATTTTGTTCACAATAAGAGATCGTTATGTGATGTGCTACATAATGTGTAAACGCATTGAACCTAATGAACTTTATTTTTTTTGTCTTTAGGTCTGAGGGACTTGTCTAAACTCCTGGATCGTCTGCCTGAGGAAATCCATGGTCTTGATGATGAGACTTTGATTCCTAGAGATCAGATCAGATCGGAGGTTACCTTGGGTATTGATGGATTGATCAGGAAGTTGAAGGCTATGGACTCTAGATCTTGGCGGTGGTCTGCTGAGAAGTCCAATTATCGCGGAAAGTCACTTCAGTGGCAAAGGTACATCTCCAAGGATAAATTGTGTACTTTTACAGAACGATTTTTCATTTACCAACGTGGTGTCAGACATATTTTTGGAGTGTTTTAGGAGACAAGATTATAACATTTGAAGAGAGAAAGCCTTTCCCAAGTGATTTAGCAAGAAATGTGCACACAGTCCTGATAATATTAGGTTGCCTAAGGCAAAATCCTTGCTTATAGAATTAATATAATGCTGACATGATTTTGTAGTATCCTTTGTATCTGAAATCACTTTTTTATTTTATTTTTGTGTCTGACAGCACATCCCAGCCAGAGGACCCTGTTTTGACTTCGTTGCTTAGCAACATCGCCTCCAAGTATTACAACATTGAAGAGCAGCTGACTGAGTTTCTGGAGTATATCAACGAGTCTCCCTCGATGATGGACAGACAAGAGGAGGAGTTTAGTTGGATCACACACCCTGCCATCAAGGTATGTATTAAAGGTTCTACATTTCAGGTTTATACATGCCAAGAAATTTTAGTTAGATATAGTGATCAAGTTTACAATCATCTCCCTTGAATCAAAGTTTTGTGAATAAACATGGTTTTTCAAAGCTCCAAAATGTTATAATATCGTGGTAATTTCTTCATTTTTTTGCTTCAGAGTTTCCTTCAAGTCTACAGTCGTCGCTTTGTGAATGTTGACTTGTTTGATAACGTGGCATTGCGTGAGCATGAATTCAACCGTTACTTCAACCCAATTTGGAACTCTCCACAGATCGGCGACTTCCTTGAGAGGACCAAGGTACATTGATATCTTCTAGGTTTAGATTGGTTGGCATAGACTATGGTCAGGTCTTGTAAATCTGTTAACTGATATACACCCAAGAAACAATGTAATCAGTCCACACATCTAGACAAACTACTTGCACCATTCGTAGAGTTGATAACCTTTTTTTTTTAATTCATGGTTCTATTTTCTAACAATTCTTGACAGGTTCACCAAGAGAGACTTTGCAGTGCCTGCGCTGGAGTCCGCGAGTCTAACTGCACTGAGACATTACAGGAGCCTTACTCAAACTTCCAAGGGAGTGTGGAGTGTCTGCGGAACAGAGCGGGCGACATAGCCTTCCTGGAAGCTCACACCGCTCAGCGAGTCCTAAGATCAGCCAGAATGACGCCCAACGAGGTCGTCATGGTGTGTCGCTCTGGTGAAGTGATTGATTTCACCATCGATGAGGAAATTCTCAAGAAGTGCAGCTTTGGTGCTGTGCCTCACTCAACCCTGATGACTGCATACAACAGGACAGGTGAGCAACTTGCATTAAGAATTTAGGATTAATGATGACTCAAACAAAGTACCTTCATTAAAATAACTTTTTAGTCATGGAGCAAATTTCGTTCACTTGTTGAGTTGTCTGAAGAAAAGCTAAAGCTATGTGCTAAACAAGCAAGACGTCACTTTGAATTTCATTAAGAGGAATCAATACTTTTCGTACAGCAACCATTTTGGTGTAGAATGCAATTGAGAAGGTAAAGTTTAATCATAACTACTTGTGTTATTGTTTTAAGTAAATTTATCAAATAACCATTGTACGTGTGTAGGAAGCTGGCGATGGAATGTGACTAAGGCTCTTCTGCATGCTCAGAGGCAGTTTGACATCTCACCTATGGCTGAAGTCTTTGTTCCTTCACCGTCTTCATTCAAGTTCCAGCCTATTCCTCTTATCAATCAGACTTATGAAGTATATCTGGGACCCATGTTGCTCCGCTCCTTTGAAGCCCTTGTCAAACCCTCGTCTTGTAAGTATTGAGGATTATTTCTTTATTTACACAGGGTTGGATAAGAGTCGAAATAGTCACTTGACCAGAGTGACTTGAGACTTGAACAGAGAGACTTGAGACTTGACCAGAGTGACTTGAGACTGGACCCGAGTGACTTGAGACTTGACCAGAGTGACTTGAGACTGGACCCAAGTGACTTGAGAGACTGGACCCAAGTGACTTGAGACTTGACCAGAGTGACTTGAGGCTTGACCAGAGTGACTTGAGACTTGACCAGAGTGGCTTGAGACTTGACCAGAGTGACTTGAGACTTGACCAGAGTGACTTGAGATGTGACCCGAGTGACTTGAGATGTGACTAGAGTGACTTGAGACTTGAACAGAGACAACTTGAGATTTGACCAGAGTGACTTGAGGCTTGACCAGAGTGACTTGAGACTTGACCAGAGTGACTTGAGACTTGACCAGAGTGACTTGAGACTTAACCAGAGTGACTTGAGACTTCACCAGATGCCTATGATTGAATTAACTTGGCGATTACTTTTCATTTGTTCAGATGATTGGTGGAAGGCCAAGACCAATGTTTGTTGGGGTGAGACTTACACTAATGTCCTGACTCAGAGGAATGGCACCTGTAACGCCATCGTTAAGGACGTCACCTGCGCAGGGTCCCCATCACCCATTGTGGTTTCTGTCGGTCGTGTTGGAGACAAGAAGAAGATCTTGGTGCCGATGTGCAGGTAAATTACCTTAGTGCATTATTTACAACTACTGTACAGACTTTTGTTTATTGTAAATTGGCTCTTAGGTATAGAATGTGATTGATATGATACGTTAAGTTGACAAAATCTTACTCTTGAAATTGATCAACTCAAATCTTCTGCTCATTTTCAAACCATGTGCTAGCAACTTGCAAGTCTTCCCAAAAGTGCCAGAAAAACTGACTCGTCACTAAGAATGTCTTTTTGTCTGATTTCATCAGTCGTCCAACAGACTTTAAGCGTCAGATGGCAGAATTCTTGTGTGACAACGGTGCTTCATACCTGAAGTCTGTTATGGCTCCTACTACCTGTGAATGTGTTCCTTGTGAGGAGATCTCCACGCAACCGACATGGAACCGAGATGAGTTCTGGATGACTCAAGACAGGATGTTTGTGCCTAGACAGTATGAGGACATCAAGAACCAATGGGGTGAGTATGTCTACAATGGTGTTAATCCAGTGGATGTTGCAGGAATGACAATCATTGTACTTTGAAGTGCTTAGACATCATGTGTTTGACTTCATGTAATGGGTACATCATCTTTGCATGTAGACTGGTACACGACCAACATTGACAGGTGGCAACAGTGGGGGGGGGGGGGGGAACCTCAGTAAAAAAATCATCGCCCCAGTTACAGCCCCCCCCCCCTCCACTGAAAATTGGTTCATCCTGTAAGTGACCATGGTTAATGAGTTTAATAGACATTGGGCACTTCCCCAACTGTAATACCAGCCCCCCCCCCCATGCTGAGAACCCTGGCTATACCACTGACATGGGGCAATATGTTTGTATGACACTTTGAGTGCTTAGAAATGCGCTTCAGTGGAAATGGATAGGTTTCAAGATTACAGCAATCAGAATTGTATTGTTTTTTTTTTCACCCTAAACTGTCTTATGATAAGATTTGTAATACAATTTATTTGTCTTCTTTTGAAGGAAATGAAGCATTTTGGGCTGATACATCCCTCAATGTGAACTTTGACCTGGAGGATGCAATCACTAGCCTTAAAGACATCCAACTCATCAACCAGAGAACCATCAGCACAAAGAAAGCACCCTCTTGTGAGAAGCCATGGATAGGAGAGGAGTGGCATCGTGAATGGTTTCCAGGGCAGAGTAGCATCCCAGTCTGTGAACAGAAGACCAAGACGGATGCTGTCAAGAAAATCCAGATGATTGTTGGTCAAACTGAGCAGGAGCAGCATCAGTAAACCGTTGTCCCCCCCCCCCACAAAACCACCAAAAAAAATGATCATATTACACCTCAATATAAATGTTAAGATGTGCTATCAGTCACCTGTGACAATTGTTAAGTCATGCCAGTTTATTTTCTTACCTTATTGTTTTGTTATAAATTAATGATAGAGTAAAAGCTAAAAAGAAAAGTAGATTAAAAAAGCTTCTCAGATTCAAAATTGTTTTTACTTTGTATGCTACTGTACTGTGAATCATACCAGATCTCTCATTTGATACATTTACCTTAAGATGCAAACATTGAATTAAATGATTTGGCAGACACTAATAAAACTCAAAGTTTTAAGCTTACAAAATCAACTATATAAATGTAGACAAACAATTAAACTATAATCTTTCTTTTTACTTTTGTATCTTTTATTGTTTAATTCTAATTGGTTTGTGATAATGTTGAGTAAACATTTAAAGAACTTATTACAGCAAATTTGCGTGTCTTATTGTTTCATTCTACTTCGTCTGTTTTATGTGTTTGTAAGGAACAAATTATGAATAGATAAATTAGTAGCTTACTTTGTCATTTTCCTTCCAATTAATATCCCCTTTCAACTGCAACCCTTTATTTATTTGTATGCCCATCCAGTTTAAAACTGGTTTCCATTGGGGCCCTGCATACAATACAAATGACTACACACATGTATGAATTCAATGCATTACAAATGCAATACAACAAAATGAAAACATATTGGACATAATGCATAATTGTAAAGTAACTATTATAAATATTGTACAATTATTACAGCTACATGTGCAGTGAAACAACATCACTAACGGGCTTTATTATAAGGTGAATTAAGTGAACACAAAGAATTAGACATATCTTATATCAAGAAAATGATGTACCTATGAAGTGAGAGGGAATTAGGGGTGGGGGATACAGCACCATTGCAACCTGTGGGCATTTGTGGGGGGGGGGGGGTCCTTGCCGAGGGCCCCCCTCTCAATGCCTAACATTAAGAAAAAACAAAGATCGCAACTGCATCCCCATGTTTAATACCGGCCTCCACCTCCGCCTAATTTGCACTGATCTTGTGCTTTTGAATGACAAGCAGCATTTCATTCCTTGAAGTCATGTTTTTTTTTTCAAGATAGTCCCCAGTGAAATGTTTGAACCATGTCACATACATCACAAAAATGGATCGAATGAGGGCGCACACCTGAAATATCTTATGGGAGGAAGAAAAATATTCTGAAGTCATTTTGCAATTTTTGTGAGTGCCCCCACGCGTGCCCAAACTTCAACCACTTTCTTTGCACTCTATACACTATCATTTCCCATCTAAACTGCGTTCTATCATGGTTTTATATGTATATTTGGTTTGTGTTAATGTTTTACTCCACGCTATTATTGACAGAAGTGAAGCGCAAATGGATTTTTTTCTTCCATTTGTCTCGTTGAGAGCATCGTAGACGCGAGCTATTCCGCCCCGCCCCCCCCCCCCATGAAATCAGTTGCTATATTTAGCTTTGATAATATGCGCATGCGCATTTTCACAGAAACAACAAGCATTCATTTTTCGGTGACATCCTATGCATGTCGGATCAGCAGCTAGCTGCATTGAGCAGTTGATGAGTGGAGGTTCGGAACGTATGCATTTTTGTTTTTTGTATCAAACAGTAAAATTGCTTTCTTGGGGGCTTGATGTACCTGCCTTCTCGAGGAATTAGCGTTGGAAAAGTGAAGTAGTGTGCTGTTTATTAACATCCGCTACCAAGTACATCTGACTGAAGAGTGACATCATTGGCTTGCATTGATTGGTGAGTAGCGCCTGCTTGCATAAGCATTAATGGAGGGCCCCAATGCAATGGAGGAGTAAACGGAAATACTGACGGATGACGCTGACAGTTACAAAGTCTGATTGCTATGGAATTTTCCGTGTTGTGACCTGCCTCCGAATTTTCATCCTTGAAGTACGTTGTAGCAATTATAAATACACTGTCATCGGTCATGACTGTCTGTCTGTATTAGTATTACTAGCTGGAGTTACCCAGCCCTAAATTTTATCATTGGGTTGTCATTTAGCAGGGCTGGAGCTAATTTTTCACGTAACCCAGCAGCGCAGGCAGGTCCCAAAAAAAATTGGAAAATGTTCAATTTTGTCCCCGTTAGGCGTTACACACTAATTGCAACTGCAACTCACCCCAAACTTGCCTGGAATAACTATTACACAGGTCCTTGAAGTAAAAAACGATCCACGATGAAGATTCAGCCTACAATTTCAGTGAAAAAAGGAGGAATAACCGCTAACCTGACAACCTTGCAGGCATGGCCAGGACCGCAATTGGTTTGTGCACAAAAAAAATTGTGTACAATGAATGGCGGTCGATTACCAGGCACAGAGCGCTGTCAACTAGTCGTTTTTGCCGGCTGCGCTGGCTGTTGGCGCATGACGTCACGCGGAAGCGTAACACCCGATGACTGTTTTATGCACTATCGGTTGCGGTTCCAGTACCGCAGCTGTGATGCGAGTGGTAAACCTCATATTACGTTCATGGGTCTAAGTTTAATGGTGCTCTTTCCATGAAAGGTCCACTGTCTGGTTCCCATTCTACAGCTGCAAACACAAAAGGAAGTTGAAGGACGATATTTCCACCGTGAAATCGTAAGAACTGTTATGGGATCAAAATAAGGACAGTGCGTTAAAAAAACAAAAAACGGCACACCAAGTAAAGTGAATGGCGCCCCCAATCACCAATCAGAAGACTTGTCTCAGAGAGATTGTTCTTTCGGGGGAGGGACAGAGCCTTAAGAAATCATCCTGCAGCCTAGGCAATAATCAACTTGAACTTTATCAGGGAAAATATCAGACTTTATTCAGGGGATGTTTTGTCAAAGGAAAACACTAATTAACTATAAAAAAAAGTTGAGATCACACCAGCGCAGAATCATTTTGAAAAGAAAGAGTTATACAACACAAAAGACAGGACAATTTGAGAAGGTTATTGGGCAATCTCTTTTCCGAAAGTACCACGATAATACGGAGTCCCATCCTACTACAGTAGTGGCGGTGGACTCTCACATATTGTTTTGGGGTGGGAACAGGTGGGGGGGGGGGGAAATATATTTTGACAGCCCCAGTCCGAATTTTGTTTTGGAAAAGTGAGGCAAAAACCTCCGAAAATCATCAACTAGGCCTACTACTACTTGCTAGTAACTAAGTACCTTTTGCCCTTGACTACACGCAGACACCTCCATATGATCGTAAATAAAAAATGCCAACAATTTACAATTCCTTACTTACACCCAGGCGCGGTTCTAGAACCAATATTTTGGGGGGGCTAGCACGGTGGATCAAGAATTTTTTTTCAGGGAGGCGTGCTGAAATGTAGACCGGTTATTTTTTCCAGACACTTAGGCCTCCGAAAATCAATAGAGGGTGCTCATGCCATATTTTCAATGGGGAGCGCCAATAAAATCCTAAAATCATTCACACTATATTAACTAATGCACCCTTGTCACAACTATTTCTTTAGGGGATGACTGTTCACATGTACATCACAATCCTTCTTTTTGCTAATGCATTTTTAAAATTTTTTTTACGGAATTTGTTTTTGGGGGGCTAGACAAAATTTGGGGGGGGGGCTACAGCCCCCCCTAGCCCCCCGTAGAACCGCGCCTGCTTGCACCTACTAGCCCTATTTTTAAATGCCGTGTGATGGGAAGCAGAATCATTATTTTTGTTTTGGTCTAAGCCACTAAAGCAACTTAGAAGTGTAGTTTTTATGAATAAGAAATGTATCATGATGGTACACGTAGGTGCCACTGGTAGGTGCTGAGAAAAGCATGATTGCCGCAAAAAGACTAATTTGATAGTTTTCTATTGACATAATGCGCCTATCAATTGTCCCCCCCCCTCGCCTGCCACACCCCTCATGCAAAATGTAAGTGACATTCTGGGCCTTCTAGAAATTGCCTTTCCATGTCTAGATCGCTTCAAATACTTTGGAGTTGGTCTCCAGTGCTATTTTTTTTCTGATAAAGTGCATTTTCGTGGATATTTTTCCCTGCTTTGACATACATGTAACGAAGCGTGTACTGAGCAATCACTTGGATATTTTCAGACCAGTCTCATAGGGTTTGTGTTAGGGGTGTGCATTTACAGGTAGTACAGGAACCAGGTACTCTATTGAAAAAAATACGGGTCCCTGGGTACCCGTTAAAGAAACCCAAGCCAACAATTCAAATCTGGGAAGTTGCTGTTCAGATTGTTCATGAAATAATTTGTCCATGAAATAAACAATGCTGCTAATGTTATTTCAATATTGCCTGTTAAAAGCGATTCCAATATAAAATGATTTGTCTTCCTCTTTCATAGGGCTGTGAACTTGAAGCATTTAGTCAAGTGATCTAAGGTGACTTGCAGGGCCTGTATCAGGCCACAATTTGTCAACAATAGGGACTATTGTCACCACTCCAATGAATCCGGTAAATGGCATTCATGAGATCGATATGCCAAAGTCAAAGTTACTGCACAGACAAAGTGAGAGCGCTAGGAAGAGAATGGAGCCATATTTTCAATGGGGAGCGCCAATAAAATCCTAAAATCATTCACACTATATTAACTAATGCACCCTTGTCACAACTATTTCTTTAGGGGATGACTGTTCACATGTACATCACAATCCTTCTTTTTGCTAATGCATTTTTAAAATTTTTTTTACGGAATTTGTTTTTGGGGGGCTAGACAAAATTTGGGGGGCTACAGCCCCTAGCCCCAGTAGAACCGCCTGCTTGCACCTACTAGCCCTATTTTTAAATGCCGTGTGATGGGAAGCAGAATCATTATTTTTGTTTTGGTCTAAGCCACTAAAGCAACTTAGAAGTGTAGTTTTTATGAATAAGAAATGTATCATGATGGTACACGTAGGTGCCACTGGTAGGTGCTGAGAAAAGCATGATTGCCGCAAAAAGACTAATTTGATAGTTTTCTATTGACATAATGCGCCTATCAATTGTCCCCCCCCCTCGCCTGCCACACCCCTCATGCAAAATGTAAGTGACATTCTGGGCCTTCTAGAAATTGCCTTTCCATGTCTAGATCGCTTCAAATACTTTGGAGTTGGTCTCCAGTGCTATTTTTTTTCTGATAAAGTGCATTTTCGTGGATATTTTTCCCTGCTTTGACATACATGTAACGAAGCGTGTACTGAGCAATCACTTGGATATTTTCAGACCAGTCTCATAGGGTTTGTGTTAGGGGTGTGCATTTACAGGTAGTACAGGAACCAGGTACTCTATTGAAAAAAATACGGGTCCCTGGGTACCCGTTAAAGAAACCCAAGCCAACAATTCAAATCTGGGAAGTTGCTGTTCAGATTGTTCATGAAATAATTTGTCCATGAAATAAACAATGCTGCTAATGTTATTTCAATATTGCCTAAGTAAGATTTGAGGCTTTGCATGGTGGAGATACTAAATAATGAAGGGTTTGCGGAAACACCATGTGCGAATAGTTTCTCAACTAAGAGAATGGTTCTGAAGAGAACCAGAGGTATAAACTCGACGTTCCGGTCAGTATGCTCTGACCATCTGGCTCCCACTTCTCCAGACTGATGGGTCTCCTATACCCTAGGTCATCAGCTACCACTCTAGACTGATGGGTCTCCTATACCCTAGGTCCTCTCTCTACTGACACAGCAACCCTACTGTTCCACCCCAGTGAGCACCAGCTTGTTCCAGGATCCTGCCCACTTAGCATCCTCACAGGATGCAACGTCGCACTTCATTGACTCCGCCTTTTGCTACTTAAGTATCCACTTTCTTAGAGTTTAGGCACTCTCCTGAAGACGGTCAGAGCATACTGACCGGAACGTCGAGTTTATACCTCTGGTTCTCTTCAGAACCATTCTCTTAGTTGAGAAACTATTCGCACATGGTGTTTCCGCAAACCCTTCATTATTCAATATTGCCTGTTAAAAGCGATTCCAATATAAAATGATTTGTCTTCCTCTTTCATAGGGCTGTGAACTTGAAGCATTTAGTCAAGTGATCTAAGGTGACTTGCAGGGCCTGTATCAGGCCACAATTTGTCAACAATAGGGACTATTGTCACCACTCCAATGAATCCGGTAAATGGCATTCATGAGATCGATATGCCAAAGTCAAAGTTACTGCACAGACAAAGTGAGAGCGCTAGGAAGAGAATGGAGCCATATTTTCAATGGGGAGCGCCAATAAAATCCTAAAATCATTCACACTATATTAACTAATGCACCCTTGTCACAACTATTTCTTTAGGGGATGACTGTTCACATGTACATCACAATCCTTCTTTTTGCTAATGCATTTTTAAAATTTTTTTTACGGAATTTGTTTTTGGGGGGCTAGACAAAATTTGGGGGGGGGGGCTACAGCCCCCCCTAGCCCCCCGTAGAACCGCGCCTGCTTGCACCTACTAGCCCTATTTTTAAATGCCGTGTGATGGGAAGCAGAATCATTATTTTTGTTTTGGTCTAAGCCACTAAAGCAACTTAGAAGTGTAGTTTTTATGAATAAGAAATGTATCATGATGGTACACGTAGGTGCCACTGGTAGGTGCTGAGAAAAGCATGATTGCCGCAAAAAGACTAATTTGATAGTTTTCTATTGACATAATGCGCCTATCAATTGTCCCCCCCCCTCGCCTGCCACACCCCTCATGCAAAATGTAAGTGACATTCTGGGCCTTCTAGAAATTGCCTTTCCATGTCTAGATCGCTTCAAATACTTTGGAGTTGGTCTCCAGTGCTATTTTTTTTCTGATAAAGTGCATTTTCGTGGATATTTTTCCCTGCTTTGACATACATGTAACGAAGCGTGTACTGAGCAATCACTTGGATATTTTCAGACCAGTCTCATAGGGTTTGTGTTAGGGGTGTGCATTTACAGGTAGTACAGGAACCAGGTACTCTATTGAAAAAAATACGGGTCCCTGGGTACCCGTTAAAGAAACCCAAGCCAACAATTCAAATCTGGGAAGTTGCTGTTCAGATTGTTCATGAAATAATTTGTCCATGAAATAAACAATGCTGCTAATGTTATTTCAATATTGCCTGTTAAAAGCGATTCCAATATAAAATGATTTGTCTTCCTCTTTCATAGGGCTGTGAACTTGAAGCATTTAGTCAAGTGATCTAAGGTGACTTGCAGGGCCTGTATCAGGCCACAATTTGTCAACAATAGGGACTATTGTCACCACTCCAATGAATCCGGTAAATGGCATTCATGAGATCGATATGCCAAAGTCAAAGTTACTGCACAGACAAAGTGAGAGCGCTAGGAAGAGAATGGAGCACTGCCAATATTTGGTAAGTTACATTAATAGCAGTGAGTCTTATAAAGCACCAAGTTAATACACATAGACACATCAAAATATTCCGCCTGAAAAACAATAAGGTGGGGAGGGCTACAAGTTGACATTTTAGTGACCCATCTGCAATACCACTTTCATTTATTATTTTATGGCTCACTGACCACTTATTATAATGTCAAGACAAATTCTGTTGTCTGGTGGAGTGGGATTCCCATCTATATACTAAGACTTCTAATAAGCAATATTGTTTTTTTCATATGCTTATTTGATTGAAATTCTCTGAATTATTCATTTTTCTCTAATTCTGTTTGTTTTAGGCAACAGAGTCTCCCGAGCCGACATATGACCTGTCCCGTTGTGAGCTGTATGAGGTACGTGGCAAGTATGGACACTATGGCAATTTGGGAAGGGAAGTAATCAGGCCAAAATATGTCTGTTGTCTCTTGATCAGCAAGTACATAATTTGTGGGAACAACAATATGTACATGCAGAACTGTTGAATGTACTTTTATTTCAAGGAAATTACCACTTTACTTAATAGACGTTATGCGTTAAGGCGGAGTCAGAGGGCAGTGGTTTTGTATTGCTTGGATAGGCATTACTGAACTCTGTGTGTATTTATTGTCACTAAATTAAAAATAATAAAGAACATGTGAGATACCTGCAACGCATATGGTCTAAAAGAAGAATTGACAACATTTTTATTAAATTTAATTTTGTTTCTAAACACATTCTGTTTGTGTTGCTTTGTATACTTAACTGTTCTTCAGGTTCCAAGTGGTACATTCTCAATGTGCAAGGTTTTACGGAAAGAAGTAAGTTATCAACACATGTCCAATTCTATGTACCAAAACCATCAATGCATGAAGAATACAGGCAATTCCCAATACAGTGCGCCATCAAGAGTTTGCCACGGAGAGTCAATTTTTTAAGTTTACAGTCAACAAAAGCATGGCTTACTTGCCGTGATTTGAAGGAATGTCAGTAGACAACTTGAGGAAATTCTTGACATATCAAGGCAAAGCATTCTTCCGCCTCACAAAAAACATCATTTTAATAAAAAGAAAAAGATACTGTAATCAAATGCTTAGGAAACTCCTGAGCAGACAAACAAACCATTTTATCGCTCGTATTTTGTAAGTATTTTATGTGTCATTGGTATAGTGCATTATCCTTTTAGTTTAATTTCAGATCACATTTAAATTGAGGAAAATGAAGGGAAAAAGTATGGGCAAGCTTTAAAGCTCAATATTTATTACACCAAATAATTGTCTAAAAATCTGATAGGAAAGGTGATGAAACATCGCAGCCACAGACACAATGTATACCATGGAAACATGAGAATATCTGCTTTCCAATACTGGATCCTTGTGTTTGCGTATTGCAGGCTCCCCTTTTTAGAATGTCAGTAATTTATTAAACATATCATTACTAAATGATTGATTAACCCTAACCTCCTAGGCCCTCTGGCTAGAGTGCAACCTCAATCCTGCAAAGTCCTCCAATTGCCGTCCTCCAAAATCATCCGTTATTTCTTGAATTTAGTCTGTTGGAGTCAATCCTCAAAATCCTCTGCCAATTACTGCTGTGGTTTGAGGCAGTGCGAATGGCGGTTAGAAGCAATGCGGGTGAAATACGAGAAAAACACTGGGCTGATTTATGCATGGCTGAACATAACCAATGCAGGATATGGCCTACTGGATTGACGTAATGCATCCTCCACAAAAAAGCGATATATCTTTGCCATTCATCCTCGATCCTCTAAAATCATCCAAACCGGCAGGAGGATTTTGGAGGATTGAGGAGGGTTAGGGTTAAGTTTCATAAAGCTTTCATTAATGTCACTTTCTTATCCTCTCAATTTCAGGCTCTGATTTTGAGTGATAATCTCTTGTCGTCACTATCAGGAGGCGGCAATATTAAAGATTTAGCAATGCTACGGGTAAGCACACAACTTATCTTACCAGATTTGAATTTCAGTTTTAGCAATGAAGTTGCAAAACTGCAGTCCAAGAGAGTATGTGGAAAAGTCATCTTTGTATTTTGTGTAGAATTCAGTACAGTTCAAACAAATCTTCTTAATTGTATGTTTACTTTTGTCATTGGCATACATGTAAAAGGTACATTTTGTACAGCTGTTGGAACATTAACAGTATGAAGTTACGTCAAGAATGAGGAAGACCAATCATCAATTGGTTTCAAGTTGTACACATTTCAATCAATGAATTGATTTATTTATATCTAAGGAGTGATGTTTACACGTTTAAAATTTTAAACGAAAAAAAATCTAAATCCATTTACAAATTTTCCAAAATGTTTAAACAAAACCCGAAGTACAAAGAGGGACCTACATTCACGCAATCTTTCTTTGAGTTAAACATAATTATATAGCACAAAAAGTTCATGATGTTTTCAAATTTGTTCAATTTTCAAAACTTTAGAAGCACCACAGTGCTTGATTTCATTTGGGGTACGTGTAGTTAAGTTTTTACTTTCTCAATGACTGCCTGCTATTTTTTTTTTTATTGGTTGTTGATTTGTCGTGTCAATCGCGCCAGTCTACAGACATAATGGGCAGGCGTCAGCATTTGTGAAATGGCTAAACGTTTAAACGGTATTTTAAATATTTGTTAAACGTTACAGTTAAACGCCAAGTCATATCCATATTGCTGTCATTGCTTGTTCATTGTTTAGGTGCTGGATTTACACAGCAATAAGTTATCAGAGATACCCGATGCACTGACAGGTATCAGTGGATTGCAAGTCTTAAATCTGGACAACAATCAACTCAAGAAGCTTCCTCGTGATACGGGCAAACTACAGGCTCTGCAGACACTCACTATCAAAGGTACTGGCTAATGAAAAGTTAAATGTTACATGATGTGAGGCGTTCTGGCAAAATCAGACACATCTGACTGAGAAGAGTTTGAAATGAGAGTTTGTGGGTTTGAGCAAGAGAACAAAATGTGTCTTTCTGTTTGTTGCACTTCAAGTTTTTGACTGTTTAAAGCTCACATTTATCGATATGTCAAAAAAGTAAAATACTGAGAAAGGGCACTCTAAAGTTTCAAGTTTTGTATTCGTGGAAATGAAAGACGACAATTTTTTTTTTTTGAAAAGACCTTATTCCACAATTTTTATACTGTTTGTAGATTACAAATATCAGTAAATCTGAAAATTGAAATAAATGCACCCAATTCGGTGTTTGCATGTTTTTCCACTACGGCCATACAGGTCCTTCTCATTTTGCCAGAATGCCTCACATAATGTGCACACATTGCCCAAAGTGAAGCATATTGGGAAACTATAGACATCTGCAGGGACAGTAGCAAAGGACATTAATAGAAAGTACAGCATTGCAGACATTTGTTATACTTTACACAGATTTAAAGCCTCCTACTGATGGAACCCGCTTCCTGTAGCTTTTGTTTAGGCTGGTCACCAACTGCCAGAACCCGTATGGATTAAACAACATAACTGTCAAAACCTGTCGAAGGGGTTGCATAGATTGGGTGTCCTTGCATATTGCTACAACGTTTGGACCTTATTTGTAAGCAGCCATTGCCCTCCAATAAAGAGCAATGTTTTTGTATTGCTAAGATATGCAACAAGTGTACCTGGTGTGCCTTTATTGTTACTGAATTAAATCAATCATTGCAGACTCTCACCAGTACTTTAACCCACCGTATATACCGTCAGTCAAGGCACGGTACCTTCATTCATTTAACCAAATTGCCACACCCAGTCAATTGTGCCATTATGAGGCCAATGTACTAAACTGTTAAAACCAGTCCCTTGATAGATTTTGACAGATAGGGTACCACTCACCATGTTGTCACTGAGAGAGGGAGGGTTAATCTTTGGTCTTAATTTTCCTACCGGTAGTATCTGTTGATGATGAATAGCAATCTTACTACTGTTACATGTTTAATCCCTGCCGAAACAGGAAACCAAGTGAAAGAACTACCAGGGACTATTTGTCTGATGAAATCATTGAGAACGTTGGATATTTCGGACAATAAGATCAAGGACTTGCCTTCTAAACTTTGCTACATCAGGACGCTTGAGGTGAGAAATTTATGTTCACAAATGTTTAGTTATTAAGTTGTAGGTTTGTGTTGAGTCACATCAAACACAAGTAGGCACTGCTGTTTAGGAAGGTTTGAAAAATAGTATGCCTCGCATCCCCATTAGCTATCTATGTAAAGTATTTTCCATGTGCTGTTTAATGTAGGGTTGTGCATTTACAGGTTGTACGGAAACTGGGTACCTGATTGAAAAAAAACCACGGGTATCCAGGTACCTGTGTAAAGAATCTCAACCCCGGAATTCAGATCTCAGAAATGGGTGTTCAGATGTTTCATAAAGGTCCACACAATAATACTACCACATCAGTGCATCAATGCAGCAAGATACAGGCGTGTACAGTGAGCTTTATAGCTTTCTTGTTAAAACGGCAACTTTTGCAAGCATCATAAACGTGAAATATGTTGTTTTTTCACATAGACTGGTTTTCATTTTGAAAATTCCCAACAAATGGCATTCAAAATCTTTCCTTTTCATTTTCTGAAGAGTAACTAAATAATTTGTAAAGTTGGTTGTGGGTACCAGATCCCATAATCTGGAACCAGTTCCTGACATTATCAGTCGGGTACCCTGTTCTGATGCACAGCCCTAGTTTAATGTTCTTGTATTTGCCTCCTTTTATGATAACACCCACATAATATTCTTTCACTTGATCAGCCAAAGCCTGTCTTGTCGTGTTATTTACTATATCATTAAAAAACCAGAAGTTTATGGTTTTGTTTCTTGTGTTTTGTCTACAGACTTTGAGTCTAGATGCCAAAAACATGAGACATCCAATAGCGAGTATCTGCATGCAGGGAACTGAAGCAATTATGAAGTCACTTTGTGCAGGTAACAATTGTTGTCCTCGAGATTCTGAAACAACTCTAGGCAAATGTTCATGGGAAATCCTAGAAAATTTATCCTAATAAGCATCTGTACTTATGACATCACACTTTGTTTACACGTGTGCTTTTTAAGGTACCTGGTGGGGAGATGACAGTTTTGTAGCCCCATAGAAAATCGCACATAATCTAAGCGTGATGTCATCAGTTCAGAAGCATACGGATGTATACTGGATTTATGTAATCGCCCTGAGACAAACTAATGTCCCTAATCAGCTTTGGGTATATAACTTCTTTCAGAGTGTGGCACTGATTATAGCCCACCATCGCAACATGTTCTGAATGTGCTGGACCCTCCTAAAGTCTCCCCCTCTGAAGACAAGCCATTATCGCTTCGAAGTCTTGAAGAAGGAGAAGCCAACTTGAGTAATAGTATCATGCAGTATGAGAAAATCCAGGTAAAGAAATTGGCAAATAGCCTAACAAATATACATTCTGTGAAGTTGACAACATGTTTAATTCCTTAGCTCTTTTGGTCTAGCTTTTTTAAGTCTAGATTCATCAAAAGAATCCATTGACCATTGTTGTCAAATCTTTAACTGTATGTTTTTATACATAAATTTTGTTATTTTTTTTATGCATTCAGGAGAGTAAAAGATTGGAGAGGATGAGACTGGAAAGAGAACTTGAAGAAATGGAGAGAGAGCAAGCGCAACTGTTGACTCAGACGGACAAACGACACATGGGATTGCTCAAGGCCCTCGAAAAGGTAACCATTCTCAACCTCTGTTTCATCAGAGTCAAATTTTCTTTAGTGATGCCTGGCCAAAAGTTGAAACTAACCACCAAAAACTGTTGTTGTTCAATGTTCAGTTTTGCCCTTCCCAGACGTATAAACACTGTATACTCAGTGTGTTACCTTCCGTAGGAAAGTTGGAAAAAATCACTCTGGTGGGACTCGAACCCACGACCTCCTGCTTTCTAGTGCAGACATATTACCATTCAAGCTCCAAGCTTCCCAGATGGGTTGGCTGGATCAAATTGGATGTAGCAGCAGGTACCACAATGAAACTATTCATACGATGGAAATTTCGTCGGGGTGATGTAAATCAATATTAGGTTTTGCTCTTCACCGACGTATAAACATTGTATACTCAGTGTGTTGCCCCCAAGTGAAAGATGCAAAAAAACGTTGTTATAAGACAGAAAACCACATTGTTTTATAGGCAGTGATTTTAGAAGGTGGTCACTGAATGCTGACAATATATAGTCATTGCTTCAGCTAGAATTGCAGTCTCATTTTTATTATCAAATAAAATATTTCAGATATTTTAATGTGATACAAATCTGGACCCAGTGTCATGACTCTGCTTATCATTAGCGAAAATCCTGTTTACTGTGGCAGAAAATTCCTTGCTTATGGGGAGAGCATTTTATGGGTTAGTGAGGAAATCTGGCTTAACAGAGGATTCTTTGCTTACTGGGTAAGAGCAGAATTGTTCTGCTAGCGCTGTTAGCACAATATGGTGAGCATAAGCGCAGAATTCTGTGGTTAGCAACACCATGAAATTGGGCCCTGGTCTAATTTTTAACCTGTCAATTTTCTGCAGGAGCAAGCTGACTTGGATTCAGGCATTAAAACGCTGCAAGAGAGAAGTGACATAGAGAAACAAAACTTGCTCTCTATGCTACATGATGGTATGAAGCCCATTGGATTGACATGCATTGTCATAAACACTGACACCATTGTAGTATCTAAAACGGCCTTTTTACACTAGACAAATCTCAGGGGTTGCAGCAGGGTTGAAAATATGCAGCATTTCACACTTGAAAATTTTCAACTTTGCGTCAACTTTGCGTCAACCGTGAGATTGATTTTGCCCCTGGTTGAACTCAATCCTGCTCCAGACCAGGGTTTTGATTGTCAACTGGGGTTGAAACTCTCGCCAGGGTTCAAAACAGTAGTAACTGAGTCAAATAAGCTAATTTTGCATGTAACAAGTGTAAATGATTCAGGGTTGGACGCGGGGTTGAAAAATAAAAATTCACTCCAGGGTAGCACTGGTTTCGCGCAGGCTTGAGAGGCACTAGTCTGAAAAGGCTAAAAGTGACATGCTCTTGGTTAAATAAAAACTGAATTGGAATTTCTTTGCTTATAGGAACAATTGACTCATGCTTGATGAATGGTTCTCCAGAGCTACCAAAGAATGCCTTCTTGACAGAATTTGTGTGGGGCATGAAAATAGTTTATGGAATATCCTCTTTACAGCAAAAGGGTCTATGATATGTTAGCAGATTTGACAATTAATGATGCAAAACAAGATTGCGTCTTGACCTGAAGATTCTGACCATTCAGCGGGCGCCTTCTATCGGGTCTCGCGGTAACTTGGTTTTGTTTTACAAAAACATGGCTGCTGAATTTACCAATCAACAGCTTTGTCCACATTTCTGAACGAAATGATGTCACAATTTCTAAGTCGACTCCGATTAGCTAGCGCGCTGGGTCGCACAAATTTTGCTTTGCTCACATGTATCATGCATTGGTTATGTAGAGGGCTCCGTTGAACAACGGATGATACTCAGGCATGCATTTTTAAGGAAAATATAAAAAAGTAAAGAGCAGAAATAATATCCTGATCCCAATTATCATTGTGGATACACAAAAGCCATTGAAAACAGGATAGTTTATCTGAAAGGCATAGTTCTTTTTTTATTGTCAAAAGTTAATTTGGATGATTCTGCAACAAATTTGTTTATGAACAATATTTGTGTATTTTTCTTTGATAGTTGAAAGACAGTCTACTGATCTTGTTCACCAACTTTTGGAGATGAATGAGAAGTAAGGAAAATATGTTTAAGACCTACAATAACATACGAGTTAAATTTTGTTTTCTTCTGTGAATATTTGCTAATTCATATCAACTGCAAGACTGTTTTGAATTGATTGGGTAATTAGGAAGAAAGTACATTTATTGCTAGCAGTAACATTAAGTTACATCTGAAGGGCCCTCAGTTGTTAAGTGTGATTTAATGGCAGGCACATTTTCTTTAGTTACAACACTTAGTCTTAGGTTGTGAAGCAACGCTTATAAGATGACTTTGTTTTTATTCCCACAAATTATTAGGAAAAAATGACATTTTGACTGCCACAAGTAAATGAAGGACTGACCTTGATACCATGTAACTATTTTATTTCTGCTATACCGTGTTATGTTGTGTAACTTTATTATTTCTGCTGATTCAAAAATTAACCAAGTTCAACATTGTGGAATTTTTTTTTCTAACAGAGCGCGGAAGAAAGAAGCTCTTTTGGATCAATTGGAGAAGGAAAGGTAATGTCCGCTTCGATGTATGTGGTGGATGGACTTTATATCGCAAGGCTTGCAGAAGATTGAGTCATGAGAGTATAAGAACAAGATGCGCTTGCTAAGCTAAGCTCAAAATATTCACATAAGTCGTAGAAAGACGATAACATTTATCTTGTTAAGGTTTGAAAACCAAAGAAATGCAGATTTTCGGAGTGGCCGTTTTTGCCAGATATTGATAATCACTGGGTGTGAAATCTCAACTTTAAAGTTGATTTCAGCTTTTTTTGTTTGGGATTTCAGCTTTTTCCCCACACTTGCTGTGTACAAAATTATAAGAGATTTCCAAAGTTCAGCTTTTTTACACCTTTTTCAAGTGTTTTCGGCTCTTTTTATCAGTGGTCTCTCACACCCCTGTTAAATCAGCAACGATGATAAACTTATTTTGACTGGGATATCTGATTGTTCTTCTGTCACATCTAGGATGGAGTTAGATGCCACATTCCTTGTGGTCTCTGAGGAACATGACCTCTTACGAGAAAAAGACATCTTGAAGTTTATGCAAGTCATCATGAAGGAGAACTTTGAGTTGGATCAGCTGAGAAACAGATATGATAAACACAAGGAGAACATTAGAAAGGAAGCAGAAGACAGGTAATGAAATGACTAGCATCAGTAAATAGACCTTCTATAGACCCTTTGCATGGCAGTCATCATTGAGGTGACTGCGTTTGTTCCACAGGGATAAAGCCTGACTAAATATCTTGTGTGTTCGTTGTTACTGAATACATTTATCAAAGCCTAACAATGGCTGCTTAATGCAAAGGGTCTATGCTACAATTCTATGAAAGCAAGGTCTTACGAAGTATCAGCGTGATAGTTAACAATTGTTGACTGCTGTGATGTGGGATATGCCCAGGGGCGTATAGTTCTCCTCGGGTACTTTACGCCCCGAGAGGTTATAAACAACATTTATATCCCACATCCAAGAAGTCAACAATGGTTTTGTTATAGAGATAAACAGCTGGTAACTTACTGTGTGAGAATTAAATGAAATCACTGCGATGTAACCTTTGATAACTTCAGGATTTGCTGCCAAACACGAGACTGATGAGCACATGGGCAGGTTCTGTACGCGCGGCTATGCGCACAGTTTATAGGTATATGCAGTATTAAGGACTACACATGTGACCGTCCTAAACCAATGAAATTCAGGTATTCATGGACACGATATAACAAATATGATGTGCATCTTGTCTCTGATTGTTTTACCAACATAAGTGCCATTATTTTTACAAGTTGCCAACAGGGAACTATTGTGCATCTTTTTTTTTTTTTACAATTCTATGTCTGATGACATTGTAGTCGAGTTCTTGAGTGTGCCACGGACTTTGGGTAAAAGAAGTGAATGAAGTAGCAATCACACAAAAAGACAATGTGATAACGTTCTCAATCTTTCATTTATTTGACCAGTGAAAATGTTGCATTTAATCAGCTGAGCTCACAGCTTCACGCTAAGCAGCTAAACAACGATGCTATTGTAGCCAACCTGATGAAAGCTGAAGAATTCCAACGAGAAGCATTTGAGATGTTGCTGCTTAGCAAGGATGCTAAGCATAAGCGACTGACTGAGGAGGTAGGTATCTAGAACAGGCTGGCTTCAAATACTAATGTTGCCGACTTCAGTCTCCTGACCAAGGGCAGAGCATACTGTCTGAAACGTTGACTTTCCCCAGAACCTCACAATCTCACAAGTTCACAAAAGAGATTTGTCACATGGTGCTACTGTAAACCTGTATCATATTGCTACCTTCATCATGCTATTGCATCATGCAAAATCTTATCAAACTCGCTGTCCCAACTTCTTTCTTTGTAGATCTACATGCTGCAGCAGCAACTTGCTGAGGTGACTATGGCTGAGCTAGAGAAACAGTCTGTCAAGGCTGAGTCAACTAACATTGCTCTGGAGCAGAAGAGAGAGGATCTGGCTGCGTTGCTGAAACAGCTCATGATTGAGAGAGAAGATCGAGAAGAAGAACTCAAAAGAAGACTTGTGAGTCACAGGCTCAGTTTGATAGGGTATACTGGGGGTCAGTTACAAATTAATGATTTAGGAACAGTTCATGGTTGGCACTTAAATCAGCTGCAAGCTCCGTTAGTCAGTTAGAGGCTCTCTTTATGGCTCTGAGTAAGTTGTGACATCGGAATCTTTATGATTCAAAATTCAAAGATAAGTTGATCGGCAGCTGGGAAAAGCTACCGAAAAACGTCTGATTCCTTCTACAATGGGTCTACTATGCATGATGTGTTTGGTGAACAGTTCCAGTAGTTTAAATAAATGTAATTGTTGATTTATAACATGAAAGTTGAATTTGCGTCCATAGCTGGAGATGGAACAGAGACGTGAGGATGATGTCCAGGACTATTGGCTGATCCAATTCCAGAGACTGATGGATCGTAAGCCACAATCACTTATTGATCAGGTTGGTGAGATCAATAATTTGCTAATTTTAGAGGCAAATATACAACAGAGTAAAATCAATCATAATTCAGTTAGGTCAGTAATATAATTCTCGAATGTAGTAACTTTTAAATGCCATCAAATTTCAATTAGGCTTTGTAGTTTCCTGAGTAGATTGAAAATGCAAGCTTTGTGGTCTAGAAGATGAATTGTGTAACTGTAAGTGACTTCATGGAGAGATACATGTACTTGTAGTTGGCTAGTCAGTCGCTACAGGCAACAACCAATTGTATCTTCTGGTCACCTTCTGGAGTACACATAGTGTAGCTTTCCTGGAGCTATCCCCAAAGACATTAGCCTTCAGATCCAGCAGCTTGCTACCACTTTGGAAGAGCTGCTTCCACCATTCCATCTACGAAGTTTGAATATTTAAAATATTATTTGTTGTCCTCTTAGGAAAACAACTTGGAGTTTTCAGTCTTGGAAATCTTGAACAGGTCAGGAGCCGATGATTACATTCCCATGTTTGCTCGACATCGAGTTACCATAGAAACCATGCTACAATTGACAGACAATGACTTAAAAGAGGTAATGCACTTATTATAATTGAACCCTAATGCTCCTGAATCCTTCTCAACCCTCCTTAATCCTCCAGGCGAGTTTGGTGGAGTTTGGAGGATTGAGACTGAATGGCAAAAATGTGTTGGTCGAGTTTGAAGGATATAATGTAGTGTAGAATTTGTAGGCTGTTCCCAGCATTATGTTCAGCCATGCATAATTGAGCCCTGCATTATGCTCAATAAATATTTACCGGATTGGAAATATTTTCTCGTCGTCGGAAAGCTAATGAACTAGACTCTCTAAATATATATTAGTGTTTGCGATATATTTTATGAAAGCTGTAAAAAAGAGAGCGCTTGGAAAGTTTGAATTTTTTTGAACACCCTGTATCTTGAGCAAACAGCACCTGAAAATAGTGCCGACTATAACATATTGACATCCAGCTTTCATCTCTTGTTACTTGCAGATTGGTGTTCATGAAGTTGGCTTACGTCGTTCTATTTTATCAAACATTGCTAACTTCACCAAAGAGAGGGATAATGCGTCACTTAAAGCCAAGGAAATGGAGTCTCATGTTGATGTTCCCAGAAGAGATCCAACAGCGCCCTCTATTGATGAAGCTGGTGCAAGCGCAGTGGCAGGTGCAGCCCTTGTGAAGGAAGTCACTGTTCGGGTCAATGCTGAATGCGTTATCTGTATGGAGAATAACGTAAGTCCTTGTCATTTGACGTAGTCAATTTCTTGACCAATTAAAGTTCCTATATTTTAATCAGACACATTATCGTACGCTATGTCAAGGTGTGGATTAAGTGGCTTGAGAGCCACCCACTCTAGGCTTCTGGGTGTTTGATAATTTGATTGTTAAGGGAGTAAATGTAATTGCAACTAGTTTCATAATTGGAATGTTCTTGTCTCTGTTTCCGATAGTCGGATGTTCTCTTCCTGAACTGTGGCCATGTCTGTTGCTGTGGTACATGCTCTGGAAGTTTACGGCTGTGCCCACTGTGTAGGAGCGACATTCACACCAAGATCAATATGCAGAAATCAAGTCAGTCGGTGATTGGTGGATGTGTAGACTAGCCTGGTAGGCAGATGAGTACAAAGGTATGGAGAGTTGTTGGTGTTTGTAACGTGAAGAGGCAGGTATCGCTTGTAGTATGGTGTCCAGGGTATGATGCATGAAGGAGTGTTCATCTTGTACATGTTAGGCATGATGGGTGGATCTGTACAATTGGTTGATAGCGCCGCCATCAGTTGATAACCTCTACTTTCTAAATTACAGCACTGGAGGATTGTTGAGAAAAAGGGAAACAACGTCTGATTTTCTACAGGAAATGGACTGATCGCGCAAGTGCATCTCTGCACAATGGAGTAATCGCGCAAAGATACGCAGATCCACTGATTATGCCCAACACAGAATCTGTCCATACACTCCATACATTGTATTAAATTGTACATAATTCAAACCCACCTCATGTACAGTTTTCTTTTTCAAGATGAGTTTGTATTCTACTTCTCCAGTCTAGCATGTCTCAAGAGAATTGATTTTTTAACATTGACAGTGATGAACCCGTCTATGCACCTATTGCTAGTTTTACGGATGTCCGGTTATAACAATTGTATGATGCAAAAACAAAAAGTTACATTATCAGTTTTGAGTTGCTGAAAAGTCTCATGTTGACAGCCGCTGCAATGTCAAACATACATTTTGATTACATGGTTTTACTACATGGCCAAGGTCTTTCTGTGGGCCCCGAGTAATCCAAGTGCCGACGCACAGTAGAATTACCACAGTGGAATGTTAACAATCACTGAGGCCCCCAAAAAGGCTCCATTTTCTGATATGGAGCTTGCCCCAAAGGTGTTTCGGCAACGCTTTTTTTTTTTGTTCACCTACTTTATTTTTCGTCAGTGCACAGTAGTCAGAACAAAGTTGTCAGCTGATTTTGCAGATGACGCTTAGATCCCCTTTAAACTCTGAAAATATCCTTCAGGTTGTAGCTTGAGGTTACATCAGTAAAGGCCACAAGGCTTGAGAATTCTGCGCCCACTTACAATCTCGACCGACATGAATATTCTTTGAAAAATTTAGATAACAAGAAAAACATCACTTTAGTCTGCCCCCTTACATATTGAGCTAATTAAAAAGCATTTACAGGTTCCAGATGCACGACCATCTGGCTTCCAGACACACAATTACAAAATTACAACATCGTCTGCAAAAGTTGCCCGACTAATTTAAGTGCAAAAACCATATGGGAGACAAGAGAGGCCACATAAAGCTTATAATCGATCATAACTCCATCTAAAACACGTTGAAATAGTGCAGCAGCGGGATTCCAGTCAAACCAGTGAGTTCGGCAGTTTTGAGACATCTTAAATTGAAAAAAAACAAACACTTTTTAATTTTGCAGACACACATTGCTATGGCGATGCGTGCACAGACCAGAAACCAGATACTTTTTTTTGGGGGGGGGGGCTAAACTTTTTACAATAGTAAGTCCAATGCAAACTCTAATTTGGATGTTTTACATCACACAACAAATCTTCAACATCACACACCAAATGCTTATTGTTTATTGTCATTGAACCAAATTCTTTCAAAAATCCATGATGTTGCTGTGATTATCTATTACTTTTAAAAAGAAAAAATTTGTTAAGTTTAATAATAATTGGACAGCTATAGAGAATATATATCATCTAGGTTGTCTGTAATGGCCATGGTAAACTTGCCATGTATCTGAATAACCTCCTACAGGGTTCCTTTTATTTGTTTTTCTTAAAACCAAAAAGATTTTAAAAGCTTACAATTGAGATTAATATCTTCATGTAAGGTGTTTATTGTTATATGATGGTAAAAGGTATAAAGCTATATTGGCTACTTCTATAGGCATTTTACTATGCCAGACAGTTTTATTATTTTACGGAAAGTCTTGATCTTAAATGATCTTTTGTAAACATCTTTATCTCAATTTTGTGACTTTTGTCAGGTAACATTTACAAGTAAATTGAGTCATAAAAGGAAAACACCCAATATATCTTTAATCAGTGTTTATCATGGATAAACTTCAACCAAATTAAAAGATAACCTACCGTCAACTTCTTTTGAAATAAGAATGTAGTAGAAAATAATATATCACTGAAAATATATCAGTGATTGCATGCAGTGTGCATATACAGTACTGTAATTAGAAATGTCTTTATACTGTATCAGCTTCCAATTGTATAGGCCTTGTAAAAATGAATAAAGTATTTTGGGCTATCAGCCTGAGGGTTTGGTCAGTATCAAATCAGGGCACAAAAGATTGCTGTGCGCATGCGCAAGGTATACCGGCCTTAGGGTGGTAACAAGCATTTTGATAGACATTTTGAAAAAAAGGGTGATAACCAAAAAGCTGCCACCATTGCAACGCCATCACATATTTTCCAACTCTGGAGGTGTATACCTTGCCAAAAATTACTAAGACGATTATTCCCCTCATTTGATACCGGTGGCCATAATTTTGGACCGAGGCTGATGGCCTATTTATTTTAAAGCATGATAGTTTCATCATTTGCCTCATGTTCTACTTGCTCACCAAAGTCAGTCAACAACTTGAGGCAGAATATACTTGTAATAAGAAGTGCCTTTCTCACAATAACCATAGAATAGAGACATGTTGAATTTAATCTTTTGAAAGAGTGAAATAGATTGTATTCATGTAAAGGGTAGGGGTGTAGAATAAGCCAGTTTGGTATTTCAACTGCACACACACAATGAAATGGGACACAGGATATTCCGGATTATCAAATGCTCATTGATAATCGAACGCTCATCTGCATGAATGCGCAGGGAGACCCATGCACAATGCTTTTGTTAACTACGAGCAGGATGGGCATTTGTGTAACATCACATTACATCACATCAACAATTTTATACGAAATGACCTTTGACCTGGACTATTACATCAAGATGCCAAACTGGCTTACTCATCTTTCCTACTACATGTATGTGTCAAAAAAAAGGTGTCCTACTTTTGATCCTGCATAATTTGGTTGTTTAGTAATGGAATTAAACCAAAATTTCAGATCATGTAAACGAAGCATGACAAATTTTATGGAATGAGTTTGATCAGCTTCGTGCAAGATTTAAATGCCAGACACGTTCAGTTTCAGAATCTACAACTTTCGACTTGGTGTCCTCCAATGTCGATACAGCACTGGAGACGCTGATGCTGTGGCCGAGAGCTTCTGAAGAAATGCAGGATCAGCCCGGATGTTATTGATCCTGGAATGCAGGATCAGCCCGGATGTTATTGATCCTGGAATGCAGGATCAGCCCGGATGTTATTGATCCTGCATTTCTTCAGAAGCTTGAGGTGGCAGCACGCTCCTTCCTCCATCGTCTCCAGTGCTGTGTCAATGTTCTGAAAGTGAGTAATGTTTTTGTATGGTGTTTAAATCCCACCCTCTTGCACAAAGCTGAAGTAAGTCGCTCCATAAAATTTGTATTGACTTCTTTTACAAGATCTGAAATTTGGTTTAATACCATTGTTGAACAGAAATATTTAAAATCAAAAGTAGGAATTTTGTTGACACATGGTGTATGGTATTTCAGAATAGTTTGCATTTTCCAAATAAATGTATGATTCCCTTTGGTGTGCCATAGAATCTTAGCAAAATTGAATAAGGTTTTTAAATAAGCATCAGTAGAATTAAACATACTGCGCATTGCAGGTTTAGTACGAGTATGACAATGACTATTTCAAGGCCTGTTTGTGTACATAGTTTATACTCTTAACTGTCATAATTTAAATCTATTTGGAGATAAAACATAATATGTAACATTTCTCCTTCCTCGTATAGCTATATATACAGTGTGCAAATGTAAGTATAGATTTAAATTGTATTATTATTTACCTTTTGCAGAATCCATTATTAAAAAGTAAAAGCCTATGTGCCGGTTAGAATGGATAGATCTGTAGTCAAAGACATTTTTGTGAGTTTGAGACATTTGAAGTATCCCAGCCACATGGGCATGATGGGGCTCATTTCACGCAGTGGCTATTGTCACGGCAGTCATAACCCGATTATCAACAGCTTTCATTATGTTACTATCTGGTTCCCTGACCTAATAGTATTCAACGTCAAAATCTTCACAGGGACCGCACACGAATTACCAGCAAACATCGATCTCTGCAGCTGTCATGCAACAGTGAGCAACATTTGTTTCTAAGTTGCCACGTAATCCTCTGTGGGTTTATGCTGATCAGAAGGTATATTATGGGTCGGGGTGATTTCCACATGTTGTTGGTCGTCATTACGATTTGTGGGGTCCAAGTTATCCAGACTATTTGGACAGGATGTAAATGTGACTGATTTACATTCACAATTGTGATTTTGCAATACTGTAACAATAAGCCTCCAGTTATCATGGTTATACTCCCACGAGGATGTTTTGGAGGTGTATTCTAGTTTCTACCAAGTACAAGGACAGTTGAAAATCGGGTTACAGTTGCTGTAACGATCGATAGCCACTAAAACTTTCACTTTTTTGGAAAAGCCATACTTTGACCATTGTGGATGTCAGGGGTTGGGGGGTTGGATACATGTTATGATGCGCAAGGCTCCAGAAAATATAAACAGATACAGGTGCATACTTCCATCATTCATGATCTGATCAAGTTGATCATGATGATCCAAACCCGTCCAGTGATTTCAGACAATCCAGTACTACTAGTTACAGCTCACTTGATCTGACCAATTCTTCCCACATGCAGAAAGATTCCATGGCATGTTATTAAATGAAATCGCTAAACATCAGTACTTTTGGCAGAATTTATTTTCAACCAAAAATGGCACAAAGTAGTTGACAACGAATTTATAATTCGCGCGTTTGTTTACAAATTGACTGGCCAGCCGCAGTGAAACGTGTTTGGCGCCCTCAATATTGAGGGCGCCAAACACATTTCACTGCTTGACTCAATCCACTATCGAGGGCGCCATACACTCTGTCCTGTGTATGCCATGGCCAATTTTCTTTCAAAACAGGGCGCACTAAACAAATAGTGAAGGTTGCAGACCAGTAAATAAATTTCCATAAACTCCAATGATAAAATAATGCCCATACTCCAGGTATTCAGGAATAATACTCAAAACTCTCCAAGGCGTTCGATTTTCGGGGGTAACCTGATGACTTTTAGGAGAAATGTCCAGCCGAGGATGATCACCCCTTAAAATAATCCTGAAGCCAATCGCCATTTTGAAAAACGATACTTGCACTCCGTTGCAAAATAGAGCACTAGCAGGGCCCCAATTTCCATGGGCGTCGCGAAGGGGGAGGGAGTGACTATGGGACCCCCCCCCCAGAACAAGCCAAAAAAAAAATGAAAAAATGAAAAAATGGAGAGAATAAAGAAAGAAGAAGAGGCGCAAAATCATATTGTTGTAAATTTAATGGGGGGCGTGGGGCCGGGGCAGTGGCGTAGCCAGGAATTTTTCAGGGGGCGCTGGGGGGGCTGTAACATTTTATGAGGGGCGTCATGTAGATCAATGATAATTTTTTTAGAAACTCAAAATTTCGGTGGGGGCGACTGGGGGAGGTGACAAGGTTTCATGGTTGGGGGAGGGGGGGAAATGTCACTGCCCACCTTGAACAAATGATCAATCCCGAAAATGCTGGAAAATATAGGGATATTTTTTGTGAAAAATTTGCTTTGCCCCCCTCTTGAAGAATTCGCTCATGCCAATTTCATCCAAATTGCATAGATCCACAAGCTCTACCCTAATTTTTTTTACAAGCCCTCAACAAGGGTGAATCCGCCCTTGGAGAAACATACATGTATGGGATGTTTTCTACACAGCTTGGTTTGAATGTGCGTTTATAATGTCTGTGGGTGGTTTGCGCAGTCAATGCAATGAAACGTGTTTGGCGCCCTCAATATTGAGGGCGCCATCAAACGCGGTTACACGCATGGTGTGCAGTTTGTTTACTTGTCTGCGTTTATCATGGGCCTCAATGCTTTAGTGGAGACCCTTCCACTCCAGTTTCATTCTCATATTTCATTATCATATTTCTCGTTAATATTCATAGGACTGAAGACATGGTGTACAACCTCCGTCACTCCGTTCCTTTGGAATATATTCAGCGTTAACATCAACTTCAAGTGGACGTTGCTGAGCTCGATCTGCGTAGGGCCTAGATTAGCTGGAGTAAAACTGAGTGTAAAACTATTTAAAATTATTGTTAAAAAATGAGAGTGGATCACAGAGGCTTTACTTATTATTGACAGATCACTAAAGACTGACGGATCAATTATAATACACAAAGCTGAGTTAGACAGACAATTCTTGGATTTTTTTTTCTATTTTCACATACAGACTTTGTTGCTAGTTTAAATGCTTTGGATGCACACTCGCTTTGTTACACATTACAAGCAAATAGCAAAATAACCCTTATTCAGACGTCCACTTTTCATACAATTTCCAGAGCAAAGTTTGGAGGCTGGTTTGTACACGTTTGAGTGTAACTAGTACTACATTCCAACATGCCATGGCAATGGTAACAGGCAAGCATGATGACTCGTTAGCTGTCAGTCACGCAGTGTGTAGCCTTTAGTCAAGTCCCACGCGCCTACCCAGACACGTGAGGCACCCCAGATGCTGACACGTAAAAAGACTAGCACGAGTGGCAAAGCCGCGAGGGCCTTTACCATCTCGTGGAGAATGCTTATGTTTTTCCTTATATTTTGTCTACCGATTTGGTAGACATGCATTATGCATTACCCGTTGTGAATTGACCAATGACAATGCAGAATTACTGATGTAACTCAGCCGTCGTCTGGCACCAGACAGCAGTATCAAACATTTTTCCCAAATTGACAATATTGAATTTTCTTGCCCAGGTGATGGCAGTTCTACCAGCCGCGCGCTCTCTTCACATCAGAGAGCTCTCTTGAGAAGCACTATAGAGGCACTATAAGGCCCAGGAGGACTGCTCCTCACGGCGAGAACACACTCAGACCAGAGCTCCCTTGAGAAGCACTATACGGCCCAAGAGTAGGACCGCACCAAGTACACATCACTACCTTGCTGGTGCTTCACAGGGATGGAAGAGACTCAGAACAGAGCTCCCTTGAGAAGCACTATACGGCCCAAGAGAAGGACCGCACCAAGTACACATCACTACCTTGTTGTTGCTAATCACAGGGATGCAACAGACTCAGACCAGAGCTCCCTTGAGAAGCACTATGCGGCCCAAGAGTAGGACCGCACCAAGTACACATCACTACCTTGCTGGTGCTTCATCACAGGGATGGAAGAGACTCAGAACAGAGCTCCCTTGAGAAGCACTATGCGGCCCAGGAGAAGGACCGCACCAAGTACATCACTACCTTGCTGGTGCTTCACAGGGATGGAACAGACTCGAAGTACTGCAAAGTAAGACTTTTTCATATTTGAAGAGAAAATGCTCAAACTGTACTTTAAAACGGTCGAGGGATTAACAGCAAAAGATCTTTCTTGCCCGATTTTTATGCTGAGCACAATAAAACTAAAACAGAAAAAAGTGGAAAATCTGTCAAAAGCAGGAATTCATCACACTGAAATTTTTTGGGGACTTTTTGATCGGGTACGACCCGATCACCTTTAAAATGGTAAGATACGTACGTATACTCGCTTGGCCTTTACTTCCGGGTCTACTGGAAGGTCAAAGTTGGGTGAATTTAAATTACAGACAGAAGCCTCAAAATCAAAACGAACCACATCTTTTCCAAACTGTTCACGTGATGACGATAAAACCTAGATGAAACTTGAGCCCTGGTCCGAAGATGTGAGCGAAATTGTGGCGTCATCATGACATCACCTGGTATCAAATTACAAGCGGGTTACTTGAGAGCTTACTTTTAATGATTTACAACTTTATAATTATATTGGAACAGAGTAGCGTTCTCATTTTTTGTTGTTTCAGACATTGCCACTGGCTATTTTATTCCCAGGCGTAAACCATTTGACCTTTACTTCCGCTGTAACTGGAAGTGCAATGATAATTAAATATAACTTGAAGACGGAATCATTTTGCTACAGTTATATAAATTATGCAAATATTTAGTGAGGAATGTCCAACACAAACATTGGCGTGATGACGTAATTACACGAAAGGGCGACCTCTAGCGGTACGTCAAAAGATCTATAGATGGAATGTTTGAATTTAAAAACCATTCGTTACAATTTTACAAAATTGCCTCTAGATATTGATTCTGTTTACAACCTTGAAGAAATTTGGAAGGTTTCAGAATCGTGACAACATTCGACTGGAAGTTATTGTAGGGTACAGAGAAGTAAAAAAACGATCAGTTTTCTTTTCTTTAAATTTAAATTCGTCATTTAATCCGTGTCCACGATGTTTGTACTTTATGTACTTCATGAACTTTTAACTTTGCACATAATTATATCGACCCTAATCAAAATCAAAACGAACCAAATTTCTTCCAAACGGTTCATGGGATTAATTGTTGATGTCGATTTGTAAAAAATGTACCGAGTACACTTTAACAATAATGTGACGTCACAAAAATAGTTTAATAAACACTTCAACATTCATTACAATTCCTTTATTTTCACAAATTCTTTTTACTTATAGATGAACATGTATTTTCTCTTAACTAAATCAGTATTCAGTTTGCGTATTTTAATTTATAATTTATGAAACCGGAAATTCCATGTATTTCTACATATCACAATTTCTAAACTCAAATTTATCAGACTCCAAAAGATTTTTTTCTCCAAAAATAAAACAAATCATACTTCTCAGAGGGTGAAATTTTGTGATCCTCTTTCTGTTACGATATTCACAAGTACACTGGACACATTTCTATGAAAATTTCACCCGATCACCCTGCGTTTGTAACTCAACAAACGCAAATCTCTAGTTATTTTAAAATTTGAATGCATTGTACCTGATGCTCACGCGAAGAAGCTCTGGATTTGTGCAAATCCAGAATAAAATTAATCTTGTGTATTTTGCGCCATATGCCCGGGCACTAGTACGGTACACGCAATGTGTCTCTCCAACTAGGGCTCTCAAAAGTTGTCAAAAAGGGACAATCTACTGTTCGTGCACGTAATCTTTATAATCAGCCTAGATAAACATGCAGCTAGGGCTTAATACTTTTCAATTATATTCTCAAAGGCGGTTTAAGTTAAAAACGTATACAATTATCAAAAATGCACTCAAATTTGATCAAATTGTCTACTCAGATTATTGCAAACCAATAGTGTCACCAGGATTACCCTTTACATCTTGCTCTTAACTTTCCAGGTGATTAACTTGTTGAATGCCTTGCACACGCTGTTCAACGCCATCATTTCCAACTATGACGTCTAAAAGGTAAATATTTCATATGACCCAGCAGATTGTTTTAACCAGTTCGCACTGGACTATTTTGACATTGACCAGACCAAGACTTGGGATTGTTTTCATGAATCTGGATGCCAGACGGCTTCAGGCTGTCATCTACGGGTAGCTCGCTGCAAGCGGGCCCTGACAGACATTTCAGGCCTCGCTTGTTGCGTGTTTATCCATCATCCATTCCGATTACCGCAAAACTTTGCGTGTATACACGTTGTCTGATGTGAACTGGTTAAGCCAAACGTGCCATATCACAGGAAGTTATTTTAAAGGGTACTTGCAATAGATTATACTTAATACACTTATCCAAGTTAATTTATTATGGTTAATATGCAAACATGAAATGATCAACAATACATTGACAGAAAGCACTTTACCCGTTACCCCTTAACTTGATTCTACCATCTTAGATCTGTTTTACTATCAGAGTACTTTACAAGCTATGCTTATACAAATGTAGTCTTGCATATTGACTGCTTCCAGTGGCATTATAAAACAGGTCTAGGAGGCTAGTTTGATTATGCCACTCAAAGTAGTCAGTATTAAAATGGAAGGTGCCATAGTCCTTTTAGCCATGTACATGTAGACGGAAAGT
This sequence comes from Patiria pectinifera, assembly GCA_029964075.1. Classification (NCBI taxonomy): domain Eukaryota; kingdom Metazoa; phylum Echinodermata; class Asteroidea; order Valvatida; family Asterinidae; genus Patiria; species Patiria pectinifera. The sequence goes on along the minus strand of CM057138.1, from coordinate 640,160 downwards.
AGCAAATACTATGTGGTGCACACTCTCGGCCACTGAAAAACACAGAATCTGTGGGTGCGGTGATATAATTACAAAAAGTCACTTGCATTATCATAGTCAACATTACTCGGCTGTTCGCAGGCGTAGTCATGACAATCGCTCAGAGGTTAAGTTGATGCTACCATGGTTACTAGTTGAGGGGAAAACCCATGCAAATATGTATGTTCTATTAATGTCTGAAAGCAAAATTAACCAGTGTTAAATAATAACATCTTGCCAAGGTTGAAAGCATCAACGATGCCTACATGTTGGTCTCCTGCCTACTGATCCGTAATGGCAGCCGTCATGCTGGTATGATCGCCTCCGCTGCATGGCATCTCCTGGAGGGCGTTCATAGTTGATAATGCCACACAAACTGACAAGATGAGAAACTCAAACTCCGCATCGGTATTCACTCAGGTAAGATCATTGTCTTTGCTTGTGGTTGAGATGCTTAAGATTGATAAATCACAAATACATCACAAGTCCAGTCACAAGTACATCACAAGTCCAGTCACAAGTACATCACAAGTCTAGTCACAAGTACATCACAAGTCCAGTCGCAAGTACATCACAAGTCCAGTCACAAGAACATCATAAGTCTAGTCACAAGTACATTACAAGTCCAGTCACAAGTTCAGTCACAAGTACATCACAAGTCTAGTCACAAGTGCATCATAAGCCCAGTCACAAGTACATTACAAGTCCAGTCACAAGTACATCACAAGTCCAGTCAAAAGTACTTCACAAGTCTAGTCACAAGTACATCACAAGTCCAGTCACAAGTACATCATTAGTCTAGTCACAAGCACATTACAATTTCAGTCACAAGTACATGTACATTACAAGTCCAGTCACATGTCCAGTCACAAGTCCAGTCACAAGTACATCACAAGTCCAGTCACAAGTACATTACAAGTCCAGTCACAAGTCCTGTCACAAGTACATTACAAGATCTATATTGGAGCACAGGTGTAATGTGAGCGGACTTTTTTGTCAATGTAACGAGACGAGCAGCTGTATTTTGAATGCGTTGGCATGGTTGGAGTCGATTTAGCAGCTCTTGAGGGAGGCCGTACAAAAGTGAATTTCCCATGTCCAGCCGAGATGTGACAAAAGAGTGAATAATTTGTTTAGTAGATTTGCGCGTAAGGTGTTTCCTAATTTCGCCAATGATCATGAACTCGGTTTTGTCGTCATTAAGTTTCAGAAAGTTGTTTTGCATCCATCGACGAATATCGAATATGCAGGTCTCTATTTTGGTGATTGCTGTGTCAGCCAGGTTTGAAGGTGAAATATAGTTGTGTATCATCCGCATACATATGGTACTGTAGATTGTGACGTAGTATGATGTCTTTTAGAGGATATATGTAAAGAGTAAACCACTGAGGGCCAAGAACAGAGCCTTGAGGAACAGAATAATTAAGATGGACAGGGTCCGATGTGGCTTTACCGACAAGAGCAAACTGCAGTCTGCTCTCAAGGTACGATTTGCACCATTGGAGAGCTTGACCTCCTAGACCGACGATGTCACGCAGTCTAGAAAGCAGTATGGTGTGGTCCACGGTATCAAAAGCCGCACTTATATCAAGGAGGATGAGAGTGGTTATGTTTTGCTGATCTTGAGCATTCAAAATATCATTCTTAACACGTAACAGGGCTGTCTCTGTGCCGTGATTTGGCCTATAGGCAGACTGAAACGAATCAAAAAGGTCATTGGTACGCATGAGAGCAGCCAACCTGGAAGAGACAATACGCTCAATTGTTTTTCCCAAGAAAACAGGTCTATAATTTTTGAAAATCTCCTTGTCCAAGCCGGCTTTCTTCAGAAGAGGGCGAACATAAGTACCTTTAAGGCTGTCAGGGAAAATACCAGTACTAAATGACTTATTAACAATTTGAGTAAATAGCGGAACAATCACATCAACACAATCTTTAACCAGAAAAGTGGGTATTGGGTCAAACTCACAAGATTTAGATGGGAACTTTTTTAGAGCTTCTTAACTTCACTCTCACTGGCTGTTAAGAAAGCAGTGAGACGAACATCACAACAATTTATGGGAAAATCATACATAATATCTGGAGAAAATTCACCACGGATATCCATTATCTTGTTAACAAAAAACTCTGAAAATTGAGTAGCAAGATTTTCATCAGAGATAGAGGATGGTAAAATAGGGATCTTACTCTTATGCAACAGCCGATTAACAATACCAAATAATTGTTTCTGGTCTCCCATGCAACAATGGATTTGTGATGTAAAATAGACTATTTTGGCTCTGTTTATACAATTAGTCACAGTGCGTCGCTGGACAGAGAAGCTTTGTCTATGGACCCCAAGTTTTGAACAACGCCACTTCCGTTCCAGTTGCCTTCGAATTTGTCGAGAAGAACGAATTTCATCGTTGAACCATGGAGAATCTGGTCGTAGTTTAACGCTTTTCGTTCAAAGAGGGGCATGTTCATCCAGCAAAAGGCCCAGGGTTGTGTCAATGGTGAACACAAGCATCAAGGTCAGCTGTGTCTCGGTCAATTTTGGTGAGTGCTCTTGCCATGTCGTGACTAAAAATGTCAATGTTGATTCCCTTCAGCCGACGGGTAGATATTGAGACTTTAGGGAGTGCCGGTTGCCGCAGTTGAAGTTTGGACATTATGGCAAAATGATCCGAGAGTCCGGGATGATTGTGAATGTCCATGATGAGTGCCGCATCCTCACGTGTGATGATTAGATCCAGGGTGTGGCCACTTTGATGAGTTGGCTCTGTGATGTGCTGGACTAAACCATATGATGACAACAAAGTCTTGAACCGATTGGCAGCATGGTCAGATGGGTTGTCTACATGGATGTTGAAGTCTCCTGCGATTAAGATGTCAGATGGATGAAGCAGATAAAATTCTATCATGTTCTCAAACTCACTAAGAAATGAGCTGATGTTGACATGGCGACCATATGTGTCTCTACCGGAGCGATACACGATCACCAGCCGAACTGTTCTGGAGTTGCGGGTGATTGTCACATGAACAGACTCAAATGATGAGTACTCCCCGACATCACATTTTAGTTCCATTGACAGACTGGACTTGTAGAGAAGACCGAACCCTCCACCTGTTTTGTGAGGTCTCGGCACATGATGAAAAGAATAACCAGATGGGGTTATTTCAGCGATTATCCAATCATCACCTGGTTTAAGCCATGTTTCGGTGATTGCAACGACATCGAGGTTATTATCATGAACAAAATCACAGAAATCCACTGTTTTATTCCGGATCGATTGCACATTTAGAGAACAAAACTGCAGGTTTGATTCAATATGAGGAGCCAAGTGTCTCAGATTAGAGGAACAAACCCCATTTGGTTTAGTGGGGGATTGATTGCGAGGAACACAGCAGACGTTTATCTTCCGTTGTTTCCTTGTACCACCACGACAACCTCTATGGGTAGCGGGCTTCTTGTTAATGTTTAGGTTAATTAGGTGTTTTCATGAGTCATAGGGTAGAGAACATGTGCTTTCCCCAATGCTGAAAAATTGGGTTATGTTATATTGTCGTCTACCAAGGGTTTCAGCATAACTTGGCCGAATGTTATCGTAATTGTGGTTTATTGGTAAATCTGGGCCGGGATTTGGGCTTATGTCACCACAAGAAAGTAACTGAATGTTGAAGGTCGCAGACATATTACAGTAGTAAGGCATACGAGTTTTCAGGAAACATCTACATTGAACCCGAGTATCTATCCTGTTACTGATAATCACTGTTGAGCACTGATTGTACAGGCAAAGGCCTACACAAAGGCCAAGCAGAAGATAGGGCTTTAGCAGCATTGTTCAATGACACAACATTACGTCACACACTATTCAATGTTGGCGATCTTCCCTTTGTTACAAAAGTCCAGGGAAGGAGTAATGGCGTGATATGAGTGAATGTGCATGTATCTCCCACTCACAGAGTACTGAAGCAGCAAAAAATATTGTTATACCGCAAGTTGTCAATGTTACCAGGATCCAGTGTACATTGTATCCAGTAGAATCTATGATCACAGTCCGATGGCCGGATAAGGAAGTTTTGCTGGGATGAAACTGTAATCTCTCAAAAAGGGTGAAATAAGGTAGAGCAAAATGTGATGTGAGGCAGCCTGTTACGCGCACTACTAAAAGTAAATCACAAGTCCAGTCACAAGTATATCACAAGTCCAGACACAAGTACATCACTAGTCTGGTGGCAAGTACATCACAAGTCCAGTCACAAGTACATCACAAGTCCAGTCACAAGTACATCATTAGTCTAGTCACAAGCACATTACAATTTCAAGTCACAGGTACATTACAAGTCCAGTCACATGTCCAGTCACAAGTCCAGTCACAAGTACATCACAAGTCCAGTCACAAGTCCAGTCACAAGTACATTACAAGTCCAGTTACAAGTACATCACAAGTCCAGTCACAAGTTCAGTTACAAGTACATCATAAGTCCAGTCACAAGTACATCACAAGTCCAGTCACAAGTACATCACAAGTCCAGTCACAAGTACATCACAAGTCTGGTGGCAAGTACATCACAAGTTGACTCCAAGTACATCACAAGTTTAGTCACAAGTAAATCACAAGTCCAGTCACAGGTATATCACAAGTTCATCACAAGTCTGGTGGCAAGTACATCACAAGTCCAGTCACAAGTACATCACAAGTCCAGTCACAAGTCCAGTCACAAGTTCATCACAAGTCTGGTGGCAAGTACATCACAAGTCCAGTCACAAGTACATCACAAGTCCAGTCACAAGTAAATCACAAGTCTAGTCACAAGTACATCACAAGTCCAGTCACAAGTATATCACAAGTCTAGTCACAAGTACATCACAAGTCTAGTCACAAGTACATCTCAGGTCCAGTCGCAAGCATATATCACAAGTCTAGTCACAAGTACATCACAAGTACATCTCTAGTACTTTAATATATCTCTATGAGAACATCAGAGTCCAGTCGCAAAGGATCGATACCCAAGTAGGAAAATTACAATAAAAATAGAAAAACAACCCTTAGTACAGCTAGTCGGACTGCCTGTGAAATTATTCTCTCTGGTATTACATGCTGTCATTGTGAAGAACACAATAAAAGAAGGCCATTTCTAAATAGTGTGTCAAATGACACATTTTTTTGAAGTTTTCGTTAGTAGTTGGTTTGTGATCGGACTAATCTGTGAATGGGTGTGCACAAGTGTTGACATGACTCATTCAGCGGTTTAGTGTGCAACATTGCAAAGCTTCAATCAGCTGAATGAGAACAAACGTGTCTCGGCAACTTTTGAATAGAAATTGAGATCCTAGAATATTGTTTCCTCTGAAAACACAGCATTCACATATCTTTAACTTCATTTGGGGTAGTTGTTAAGCACCCATCTTTAGATTTTGAGCACTTTTGTTGCTTCAAATGGGAAAAAAATCACAAATGACAAATGATCTACCCTTCCTTCAATTTTTACTGCTGCAAATTCTCAAGTCCATCATATTTCAAAGGAAACATGAGATAACTGTTTCAATCAATCTCTTATATTTTTCCTTTCTTTTATTTCAGGGCAAAGGATGAAAGCCTGACGTACTGGCTCGAGGGACATGATCCAAGCTACAAGATCGACCAAATCAAGCCACCCAAACAAAACTTGTAAACAACCAGAATATTATCCCAACATTATCTGCAACGCATTTGGATCAGCAATTTTTTGTAAAGAGGTAAAAAGCATAATCATCTATTATACCACAGCGTTTGTAGGTCTATTTGAAAAACCTAACAACAAATTCAAATTAACACACAATTGTGTGTTCACGAACAGATTTGTTGTTCGCGATTACAGCTTTCATTTAGCAACTTTAAGAAAAAGATTCAGGGGAAAAAAAAGGTTTAGGCCTAACTAACTTTGATCAAGTCGCCTATTTTTTTTTTTTTTTACAAAGACTGAAGTATTTTGTAGTCGCCTTTTAATCTACTACCATGTGGAAGTTGTAACAAAAATTCCGTCATCAAACAAACAGACTGTGATTTCATAACTATACTGTTGAGAGTCACTAATTTGGTATTAAATTGTATTCAAACTAGTGATGCGTTTAAGAAAATATTCTTTGTCTGTACCATCCAAGCTTGGGAAAAAATAGCAAAGTGGTATTGCTTTGTTTGAGTTCTCATATGGTGTTACATAATTTGACTTGGTGCGCTTTCATTTGCGTTGGTGCCCTTGTGCTTAGTGCTAAATATTTGAGGCGGTGCAGCACTAAAGGGCACTGTTGTAGCTACAGAATATTTTAAAGAAAAAAAGAAATTGACTCAACAGATCAAAATTGATGCACAACGATTTTTTATGGCTGAATGGACAATAATGCAAGTGGGGGATTTTTGTTTTCTTTTATTTTCAGATTGAGTGATATTAATAACCTTTGAGTGTCACTACTTATGTTTAACCAAATTGTATAAAAACATATGGAGTAAGGTCTAAGGCATGTTTAAAGTAAAACCAATGGGCTTGTTTCATTGGCACTTTTGTCATGTAATGCTGCGGCCGGGTGAGGTGGGTAGAGGGCGCTATTCAGGACTTTCTTCTGCCATCTTGCAAGATGTAATGATGCCAAGTCACTATAAATTTGTATTTCCCGGATTCGTTTGTATCAAAGATATATAACTAGGCATCCTATCCTATCTACAAGGATGGGACTAATAAGAGCAAAGACACTTCTTCTTCAGTGAAACAATAATTTATTCTTAAAAACTCCAAGAGTTCTCTGAACCAACTTGACATCTGTATTTATATGACTCAGCTTTCATTGATTGTTAATCTGTCATCTGCTACGCATACCGCAAAATTTTGTTTTTGTATACGTTATCCGCCAACAAAACTGGTACTTATTTTTTTTTACCTTGTTCCATTAATTTGCAGGATAGCTAATAATGAATACAAGTAAAAGTCTCAATCAGTATCAAACTTTTTCCCAAATTGACAATATTCAAATTTCTTGACCAGGTGATGGCAGATCTACCAGCTCACTTCACATCAGAGAGCTCTCTGAGAAGCACTATAGAAGCACTATAAGGCCCAGGACGACTGCTTCTCACGGCTAGAACAGAAGATAATGTAGTGCGTCTGTGTCCCACATACCACTAGGCTGAAGGTCGTTCTATATCATTCCGTGTTCCACTCCCGCTCGCTGGATAATTTGAAATATATTAGATATAATATTTATAGGTTATAGTTCAGAATATAATGAGGAGTATGTATATTAATTACGCATAGGAGTACTGCCAGGAGTCTTTGGTTTTTGTGCTCTTTTAATGAAAATATTACAAATATGGACCCTACTGCTTACTATATTCATTTTTATTGAATTGTTTTAATGTCGAAACCTATCATTTTCATGTGGAAATCCAATTTTGTTTTTCATCCAATATCTTAACCTACCATGATTCCATCTGAGGGTTCCTTCTTGCTTCGGTATTGTAATGTACAATTTTTCTAGTTGTAAGTGTTATCAATATAGACTAGGGTTTACAGTTACTTCATTATCAATAACAATATTTACGTTATTTTGTATACCGTCATTGGGAACCTGTTTTTGGTAAAGCTCTTCTTAACATGAATATTCGGACTAACCAATTATGTTTTGCTATCAACTTTCTTGTAAGATTCTTTATAGAAACTTCTCGAATAATAATTCTCCAATTACAGATGCACAATATTTCACCATTCTACTTTAGGCTAAAAAAGAAAGTCTCCGGTTTCTGGTATGGAGCTTGCCCAAAAAGTGGTGCGGCGACGCGGCTTTGTTTTTTTTTACCCGACTTTTTTGCTTCAAATGTCGGCTGATGACAGCAAATGGTGCCCGACTAAACTTAGTACAAATCGGCCTATATGGGATTGGGAGTCCAGAGAGGCCACATAAAGCTTATTCTCGACCATAACTCCATCTAAAAACACGTTAAAAGTGTGCAGCAGCAGGATTCCAGTCAAACCAGTGAGTTTGGCGGTTTTGAGACATGATCTTTCATTGAAAAAAAAAACAACTTTTTCATTTTGCCGACGCGCATGGCTACAGCGACGCGCTCGCACACAAGAAACCCGGAGACTTTTTTTTTTGCCTTATTAGTTGATTAGTTTTTATTTCAATTCGACTTAAATATTTCTGTACATTATGCATGTAAAACAAAGTGTTGACTCTTAATAAATATTCAGAAAACATGACAGTTTTTCTGTGCTTCAACTTAATTTAAATTACGTAAATTCTTCTCGCTCTCTCTCTCCCCCCCCCCCCCATCAACCCTAGAGGTATGCGCGTTTCTGTATACCGCAAGGGGCGGTGAATAGCAGTCGCCACCAAAAGGAACTTCCGCTATGGGCGACGGTTATTTATCGCCCCTAGCGGTAAATATTAACGCTCGTTCCACTGGAGGCGACCATTATTGTCGCCCCTAGCGGTATAACGCTTGTACCGCTGGGGGCGCCCTTTGTCGCCCCTAGCGGTATATATTAACGCGCGTACCGCTGGGGGCGACCGTTATTGTCGCCCCTAGCGGTATACCGCTGGGGCGTTACCGCTAGAGGCGACGTCGCCCCTAGCGGTTACCGCTAGAGGCGACGTCGCCCCTAGCGGTACACGGTACCGCTAAGGGCGACGTCGCCTCTAGGGGTAACCTCTAGGGGCGACGTCGCCCCTAGCGGTTACCCCTAGAGGCGACGTCGCCCCTAGCGGTACACGTAGTACCGCTGGAGGCGACATACCGCTAGAGGCGACGTCGCCCCTAGAGGTTACCGCTAGAGGCGACGTCGCCCCTAGCGGTACACGGTACCGCTAGGGGCGACGTCGCCTCTAGGGGTAACCTCTAGGGGCGACGTCGCCCCTAGCGGTATACCGCTGGGGCGTTACCGCTAGAGGCGACGTCGCCCCTAGCGGTTACCGCTAGAGGCGACGTCGCCCCTAGCGGTACACGTAGTACCGCTGGAGGCGACATACCGCTAGAGGCGACGTCGCCCCTAGAGGTTACCGCTAGAGGCGACGTCGCCCCTAGGGGTAACCTCTAGGGGCGACGTCGCCCCTAGCGGTTACCGCTAGAGGCGACGTCGCCCCTAGCGGTACACGGTATACCGCTAGGGGCGACATACCGCTAGAGGCGACCATTATTGTCGCCACTAGCGGTAAATATTAACGCGCGTACCGCTGGGGGCGACCGTTATTGTCGCCCCTAGCGGTATACCGCTGGGGGCGACCATTATTGTCGCCCCTAGCAGTATAACGCTTGTACCGCTGGGGGCGCCCTTTGTCGCCCCTAGCGGTACATGTATATATTAACGCGCGTACCGCGCGCTGGGGGTGACCGTTATTGTCGCTCCTAACGGTATAACGCTTGTACCGCTGGAGTCGACCAATATTGATTTCCCCCAGAGGAACTTGTGCTAGGGAATTGTCGCCCCTAGCGGTATACTGAAAAACAGTACCATAATTTATTTGACTAATTTCAGCTCAAACTTTTGTCACAATGTCATTTTTAAAAGCTTATCAGCCCAGAAATAAAAGCGGAATGTGTTTGAGGGTTCTTTTGGCATCTTTCCCGCCTATTTGAAGCAACTTCAATTTTTTGCCAATATTGACCAAAAAAACCACAAGGGGTTAATCTTACTTTTTTTAATGAATTTGGCCAAAAAAATTGCTTTTCTGTCAAATATCTCTTTTTAACATATTAAATGTGTACAAGGCCATTTAGAGTTGTTGCGAAAAAGAAAATCAAGTATAAACAAAGGAAAAGGGAACAGGAACAATAGAACATCTTCCATTTACACCATGTACAATCATGTGTGATTCTGTTCTATTTTATTGCTGTTTACATTCTCACATTTTACACATGTTCGAGACAAATATATGAAAATCTGTGCGTCCAAAATTGCTAAAGCTATATTTACAAAAGTGAATAATACACCAGTCCCCACATTCTATTATTTTGTTTTGCAGCTGCAAATGTCACATTCCATTAGTCAACAGGGGTAAATTTAAATATAATTTCTAGAGGAGTTTTTGGTAGGATAATACTGGTTTTGCTCTTATAAATACCATGACTTGCTATATTGCTATATATCTGGTTTACACAATAAGTTTTGAGGTTGTATACATGTACATTTCTTTTTTATGAATTTGGAATACAATTTAATACCAAATTAGTGACTCTCAACAGTATAGTTATGAACTCACAGTCTGTTTGTTTGATGACGGAATTTTTGTTACAACTTCCACATGGTAGTAGATTAAAAGGCGACTACAAAATACTTTAGTCTTTGTTAAAAAAAAAAAAATTGGCGACTTGATCAAAGTTAGTTATTGTACAAGTGCGATGAGGCCTAAACCTTTTTTTCCTGAATCTTTTTCTTAAAGTTGCTAAATGAAAGCTGTAATCGCGAACAACAAATCTGTTGGTGAACACACAATTGTGTGTTAATTTGAATTTGTTGTTAGGTTATTCAAATAGACCTACAAACGTTGTAGTATAATAGCTGATGGTGCTTTTTACCTCTTTACAAAAAATTGCTGATCCAAATGCGTTGCAGATAATGTTGGGATAGTATTCTGGTTGTTTACAAGTTTTGTTTGGGTGGCTTGATTTGGTCGATCTTGTAGCTTGGATCATGTCCCTCGAGCCAGTACGTCAGGCTTTCATCCTTTGCCCTGAAATAAAAGAAAGGAAAAAGATAAGAGATTGGTTGAAACAGTTATCTCATGTTTCCTTTGAAATATGATGGACTTGAGAATTTGCAGCAGTGAAAATTGAAGGAAGGGTAGATCATTTGTCATTTGTGATTTTTTCCCCATTTGAAGCAACAAAAGTGCTCAAAATCTAAAGATGGGTGCTTACCAACTACCCCAAATGAACTTAAAGATATGTGAATGCTGTGTTTTCAGAGGAAACAATATTCTAGGATCTCAATTTCTATTCAAAAGTTGCCGAGACACATTTGTTCTCATTCAGCTGATTGAAGCTTTGCAATGTTGCACACTAAACCGCTGAATGAGTCATGTCAACGCTTGTGCACACCCATTCACAGATTAGTCCGATCACAAACCAACTACTAACGAAAACTTCCAAAAAATGTGTCATTTGACACACTATTTAGAAATGGCCTTCTTTTATTGTGTTCTTCACAATGACAGCATGTAATGCCAGAGAGTATAATTTCACAGGCAGTCCGACTAGCTGTACTAAGGGTTGGTTTTTTATTTTTATTGTAATTTTCCTACTTAGGTCTCGATCCTTTGCGACTGGACTCTGATGTTCTCATAGAGCTATATTAAAGTACTAGAGATGTACTTGTGATGTAATTGTGACTAGACTTGTGATATATGCTTGCGACTGGACCTGTGATGTACTTGTGACTAGACTTGTGATGTACTTGTGACTAGACTTGTGAAATACTTGTGACTGGACTTGTGATGTACTTGTGACTAGACTTGTGATTTACTTGTGACTGGACTTGTGATGTACTTGTGACTGGACTTGTGATGTACTTGCCACCAGACTTGTGATGAACTTGTGACTGGACTTGTGATGTACTTGTGACTCGACTTGTGATGTACTTGCCACCGGACTTGTGATGTACTTGTGACTGGACTTGTGATGTACTTGTGACTGGACTTGTGATCTACTTGCCAACAGACTAGTGATGTACTTGTGACTGGGCTTATGATGCACTTGTGACTAGACTTGTGATGCTCTTGTGACTGGACTTGTGATGTTCCTGTGACTGGACTTGTGATGTACTTGCGACTAGACTTGTAATGTACTTGTGACTGGTCTTATGATGCATGTGTGACTAGACTAATGTACTTGTGATGTACTTGTGAATGAACTTGTGACTGGACTTGTGATGTACGTGTGACTAGACTTGTGATGTACTTGTGACTGGACTTGTAATGTACTTGTGATGTACCTGTGACTGGACTTGTGACTGGACTTGTAATGTACTTGTGACTGAAATTGTAATGTGCTTGTGACTAGACTAATGATGTACTTGTGACTGGACTTATGATGTACTTGTGACTAGACTTGTGAAGTACTTTTGACTGGATTTGTGATGTACTTGTTACTAGACTTGTAATGTACTTGTGACTGGGCTTATGATGCACTTGTGACTAGACTTGTGATGTAGTTGTTACTGGACTTGTGATGTACTTGTTACTGGAACTGTAATGTACTTTTGACTAGACTTATGATGTACTTGTGACTGGACTTGTGATGTACTTGTGACTGAACTTGTGACTGGACTTGTGACTGGACTTGTAATGTACTTGTTACTGGAACTGTAATGTACTTGTGACTAGACTTATGATGTACTTGTGACTGGACTTGTGATGTACTTGTGACTGGACTTGTGATGTACTTGTGACTGGACTTGTGATGTACTTGTGACTAGACTTGTGATGTACTTGTGACTGGACTTGTGATGTACTTGTGACTGGACTTGTGATGTATTTGTGATTCATCAATCTTAAGAATCTCGACCACAAGCAAAGACAATGATCTTACCTGCGTGAATACCGATGCGGAGTTTGAGTTTCTCATTTTGTCAGTTTGTGTGGCATTATCAACTATCAACGCCCTCCAGGAGATGCCATGCAGCGGAGGCGATCATACCAGCATGACGGCTGCCATTACGGATCAGTAGGCAGGAGACCAACATGTAGGCATCGTCGATGCTTTCAACCTTGGCAAGATGTTATTATTTAACACTGGTTAATTTTGCTTTCAGACATTATAATAGAACATACATATTTGCGTGGTTTTTCCCTGAACTAGTAACCATGGTAGCATCAACTTAACCTCTGAGTGATTGTCATGACTACGCCTGCGAACAGCCCAGTAATGTTGACAATGATAATGCAAGTGACTTTTTGTAATTATATCACCGCACCCACAGATTCTGTGTTTTCCAGTGGCAGAGAGTGTGCATCACATAGTATTTGCTATTTTCTGTCTACATGTACATGGCTAAAAGGACTATGGCACCTTCCATTTTAATACTGACTACTTTGAGTGGCATAATCAAACTAGCCTCCTAGACCTGTTTTATAATGCCACTCGAAGCAGTCAATATGCAAGACTACATTTGTATAAGCATAGCTTGTAAAGTACTCTGATAGTAAAACAGATCTAAGATGGTAGAATCAAGTTAAGGGGTAACGGGTTAAGTGCTTTCTGTCAATGTATTGTTGATCATTTCATGTTTGCATATTAACCATAATAAATGAACTTGGATAAGTGTATTAAGTATAATCTATTGCAAGTACCCTTTAAAATAACTTCCTGTGATATGGCACGTTTGGCTTAACCAGTTCACATCAGAAAACGTGTATACACGCAAGGTTTTGCCGTAATCGGAATGGATGATGGATAAACACACAACAAGCGAGGCCCAAAATGTCTGTCAGTGGCCCGCTTGCAGGGAGCTACCCGTAGATGACAGCCTGAAGCCATCTGGCATCCAGATTCATGAAAACAATCCCAAGTCTTGGTCTGGTCAATGTCAAAATAGTCCAGCACAAACTGGTTAAAACAATCTGCTGGGTCATATGAAATATTTACCTTTTAGACGTCATAGTTGGAAATGATGGCGTTGAACAGCGTGTACAAGGCATTCAACAAGTTAACAACCTGGAAAGTTAAGCGCAAGATGTAAAGGGTAACTCTGGTGACACTATTGGTTTGCAATTATTTTTGGTGCTACTGTAATTGGCGATTTGGCCGCTGTTGGATCCGGTTGAAATAAATAAATAAATAAATAATCTGAGTAGACAATTTGATCAAGTTTGAGTGCATTGTACGTTTTGAACTGCCCTAGGTGCATGTATATCTAGGCTGATTATAAAGATTACGTGCACAAACAGTACATTGTCCCTTTTTGACAACTTTTGAGA